>JAWNLP010000078.1:162500-692500 GCA_035042265.1 Drosophila imparisetae
AACGTTAACGTTAAATGAAATTCAACAATTTTGCCAATTATATATATATATATATATCATAAATGGCAAAATGTTGATCAAGTATATATATATACGTATATATATATATATATATATATCTTATAGGAGTTGCCTGCTTCTGCCTACTTATTACTGCAATTTTGGAGTCTGAAATTGTTCAGGAAGGTTATAATTAAAGTGATGATAGGACCTATAGGAACTCTATATATATATATACATATACATATATGTGACCATGGAGGGTCTGTAATTAAATCCAATTGATATCGCAAGTGTTGCATTTGTCATTTGCCATTTGTCTGCTGTGGGAATCAAGTTCTACGCACGACTCAAATGACGTATGTATGTGTATGTGTGTCTTATGTTATTATTATATTATTAATTATGGTTGTTTATAGCTTAAGATTATTAATTATATTATGTTCCCATCGTTTGGATGGAATGAAGCCATTGTTGTGGTTGTGGCAGCAATGTTGTAATTAGCTGGTTTGCTGCTCGCCTCAGTTCAACTAAATGTTTTTCCTGATTGTTGTTGTTGTTCGTCGTTGACTGTCCGTCTGTCTGTCTGTCTGGCTGTCGCCTTGTCGTTGTTACAGGTAGATACAGGTACAGAGGTACAACATCAATTAATTGCATATTAGTACTTCACAGCGCCAATTATTCACAACTCTGCATATCGCTTCAATGAAGCGATAAAAAACGAGCTAAGACAAGCGACAAATTGGCAACGATATGATTCTTACAATAAAATACAAACAAAAAAAAAAACAAAAACAAAAGCAAAAATTACATCATGAAAAAACGTAAAAAACAGACACTTTTTTATACTTTTTGTTGGCCAATGAGGAATGATCAGCTTGGATTGAAAATTTGATGCGGGCACATTTTTTGCAATAATTATATATATATATATATATATATATATGTATATATATGTATATATATATTTGTTGCTGTGTGTCAAAATATACAGGTTTTTTTCAAAATTTAATTTTTGAGAAAGCGCGAGGGAGAGAGGCAGAGGCAGAGAGAGAGCGAGAGAGAGAGGGGCATAATGAGAGCGAGTTAATTGGAGATTAAATTGAAATTAATATCAAAATCCTAACTTAATTTTGAACACTCTTGCAACACGTGACTCGGCTCATGCTGTAAGAGTCACTCATATCGGGCTGGATATATATGTATATATATATGTATCTGATAATTTGGTTATTATGCGGTTAATTCAACTGCGTTTGGATAATGTCAACTTAGCTGTGTCTGTAATGATGGTTACAGAGAAATGCAGACCGTGATCCCGTGCCCCAGGTTGCTGTTAGCTAGCTGTGAAATACGTATAACTGTTATAAGATTATTGCACGACTGATTCTTAAACGGAACTCAACTGGGTGGCAAACAAGTTAGTGCAAGTTGCGGGGGGGGGGGGGGGCAAGTTATTATTATGATGATTGGGGAACCAGCACTGCGACCTATAAGGTCTATTGTGCCCCTTGTGGGGCAAGTTAAGTAAACGATCACGAATTTGATGATGAAGCTGAAGCTGCCACAGCCTCAGTTTCAGTTTCAGTTTCAGTTTGTCTTTTTTGTTTTTGTTTTTGTTTTTGCGTGCGAAAATACAGTAAATAATAATAAAAATGAAAACGGACTATTTATAAAATACAACATGCCACCACAACAAGAAGAACTTGCGACAACAATGAACAACAACAACAATAGTTCATAATTATAACAATTAAGAGGCACATAATGATGCTGACGTCAGGCGAGGCAACACTGAGCAATTGTGTTTGCTGCCACGCACCACAAACCTTACCTCAAATAAACGAGAATTTTTATTTCAATTTTATTTATAACTGAATTTTGTTGTTGCTGTTGCTGTTGTTGTTGTTGTTGCACGTGCCTGTGTCAAATGTGTGTCTGCTATTTTATATATATTCATTTCTGGTATTGAATTGTGGCTTTGCTTTTGCAGAGCACAAACAACTGTGTGGCAAGCGGGAGGAGGCGCAACTTGGAAGGGTTTTTGCCTGGCAATTAATTATAGAGTGGACTACTCAACGTGATAAGCAGTTAATTTGTATTTCAATAGCAACCAGTCATCGATATATATATATATACATATATATATATATACGTATATGTATATATGTATATGTATATGTATATGTATTATGTGTATCGCTCGATTTGAGCCGCTGCCACAAATGGTACAATTATGGCCCATTTTCTTCATTTTGTGCATGATTTTTTTTTTAATATATTTTTTTTATTTTTTATTTCGATTAATAGCTGCTGCGTGTGGGCGACGCTTTTTTTTACTGCCTTTTTTTAGCTGTTTCTTTTTCATTTTGGTCAGACACGCGCCACGCCACAGTACAACAACAATAACGGCATTATTATTAACTATAAGCAAACAAAAATGAAAAAAAAAAAAATTAAAAATTATTATTCTAAGTAGACGACACATACATATACATTTGCTGAGACTTGCTACACTTTTTTTTTTTCGTTGATTTATTTGCATATTTTGTACATGTTTTTTTTTGCGGTTTCAATCGTTGATTTTGGCATCAAATTGGTCACTTTGCAAATTGTCTTTTGGCCAATTACAAATCACCAGAAACCACAGATAGACAGAGAAAAAGAAATACGAAAATATGCAAAGAGACGGAAAAACATCGAACAGATATATATATATATATATAGTCGATTAATCTTGCACACACACACACACACACACACACACACACACAATATAGATTGAGCCTTAAGTGGCCATGTTTTGGCATGTGCCAGAAACTCGTGTCCAACAACATACGAAAACCAAATCAAATTTACAAATTACAAATACCAAAAGCAAAAGTTTTTAGTTTTTAGTTTTTTAGTTTTTTAGTTTTTTAGTTTTTAGTTTTTTGTAGTTTCGTTGACTGGCAAAACGAGGCTGCCGCTGCCCTTTTCAACAGTTAACTGGCCACTTGGTGAACGGACGCGCTTTAGCCGGCCTTTCAAAAAACAACAAAAAACAAAAAACAAAAAAAAATATATAAAAAAAAAAATAAATACAAAAATAAATATATAAATAAATAAAAAAAAATAAATAACAACTCTCAAAAAAATCCCCTCATTGAGATAATGAACTGAAGCACGTTTGAGGCGAACTGCAGGCTTATGTTGAACAAGTTACACACTCATCCCAAATGCTCTTTCTTTTGCGCCCACATCGATTCATTCATCAATTTGGCAACAAATTTAGATAAATCAATTATTTATTTATTACTACCATATATTATTAATTTATTATGGATTTTAGCCAATTGACAAAAAATTCAAACTTTAAACTTGTTTTTTTTTTTTGTTAACTTTTTGCGATCACTTGCCATTATTTGAGGCACATCAGTTAGTGTAATCAAGTTTCGTTGCAAGAATGTTGTGTTGTTGTTGTTGTCTGTCAGTTGTCAGTTGTTGCTTGGCACTTTGTTTGCCATGCATTCAAGTTTGCCGTTTCTACTTTGGCTCTTTTTTTGCATAGATTTTGCTCTGTTTTTTTTTTGCTCTGTTTTTTTTTTTGGTTGCTTTTTTTAGTTTTGTTTCAGCTTTTATAGTTTTTTATGGTTATTGGTTAATTGCCGTCGATGATTGCTGTCTTTGTTTAACTTGTTGCACTTGTGTATACAGTGGTAGAAGAAGAAGAAGGATCTCACTCACACAATCACTGGAAAAAACAATGGTCCTGTTTCTGTTTCTGTTTCTGTTTCTGGATCTCTGCTGGCCAAGTGTCTGACTGGCTGCCTGCCTCACAATACAATGCCAAGAAACGGCGACAACGTGCGAATTTTAAACGAAAAACACTTTCTAGCTAATTGGAGTGATTAGTGGCCGACGTCGCAGTCAGCGTTGACGCAGCTGCAGCTGTTGCTGCTGAGCTGTTGCTGCTGAGCTGCTGCTGCTGCTGCTGCTGCTGCTGCTGCTGTTGGCGTAATCGTAACACGGCTCGATCCAAGAGCGTGCCAAGAGTTAAATGGGCAAAGTTATCTATCTATTGTTAGCTGGAATATCAAGTGTGAATAATGGCAGCTAACTGTTAATAATCAGGGGCGGGAATTTGGTGACTAGCTCTGCTCGGCGATTGCCAATTTATGTGTGTGTGTGTGTGTGTGTGTGTGCTAGCCACAACTCAGAATACACTCAAAAGATTACACGGATACGGCAAGCATCGGCGGGTCGAAAAATTAAAAAACCAATAAAAAATCGAAAAAACACAGAAAAAACGCGGCTCTTTTGAATTTGTCTCCATGACACTGAAATAATCGCAAACTCTCCGCAATTTGGTCTGGGCGTGTGCCGGCCACAATGTGCGTACACGCGCAGAAAAACTACCTATACAAATCAGTTGACCAGCATTTTTTACGGCTTGAAGTTGCTTCAGAAATTGGCCTAATTGAATTCAATTTGCTGGCCAACTTTTACATGCTAAGTAGCTTAAGAGTTTGGAGATTAACTCTGCATTTCTCTGAGTGTGCTCAGTTCTGTACGGACGGTTCTTCCATGTAGCGATAAGATTATTAGCCGCCGAGTCGAGAACCCAAGTATCTAATGGCTATTTATTGTCATTGGCCAGTTGAGCGATTGTCAGCCATAAATTATAATTGCGCTGCGAGTCCATAAAAAAGAATGCTAAAAAACTGCCTAAATGTGCAAATAGAGGAGCTCAGCTCAGCTCAGCTCAGCTCATCTGACTTGCAGCTAGCTGGTTACGTTATCGGGCGGGCCTATCGCCTTCCTGCCCAGCTATTTGCTCCTGATTATGCGCCGTGATTTGTCGCAGATCATAAATATTATTGTTTACCAATTGCTCGATTCACTAATAATGACTAATATATATCTATATATATATATATATATATATTTAATTGATGGGCGGCACTTCAAAGCATAAATATTTGGTGGCGTGTGGAGTGATACAGTAGCATTGCGTCGATACCCGTTACCCGTTACGCGTTACGCGTTTTGCCAAAAAAGATAGAAACTTGAAACTTTAATTTGTGAGTGGATCGGACAATATGTGGAGAACTATATGAAGAACCCACTTGACTCATCTGACTCACTGCTCAACTGTTTAAAGTGCCACGAAAGATGTGGCCCCAAACTGGCACAGGAAAACAAGCCAGGAGAGAGAGAGAGAGAGAGCCAAGTTTACAATAAAGCTCAGCTCAAGTCATCATTTTTTTTTGTTTCTCTCTTCTTGTTTGTTTTTTATGATCAGCTGACCTAGTTATACAAAAATTGATTGGCATTGAAACGCGGCTACAATTTGCACAAAGTGAAAATGTTGGCAGGCAAAAAAAAAAAAAAATGATGACGATTTGCCCGACTAGTTGCGACATCATGGAAAATGCTGGACATTTTGCATATCATATATATATATATATATATATGTGTGTAACTGTAAGAGTCAATGGCTGATTTGTTGGGCAGCTTATCTCGTTACACAGAAACGCGCTGCCCAGTTGAAGGCTAAGGGTAACCAATTGATAAGCGACCAATCTGAAGAGGTTCGCTTGAATCAAATTTAATCCTTATGAAATATGATTAGTTTTTTGCTATGCGATAAATTAAAAAACAAACACTTGAAAATAAATTGTCTAAAATTTCCCAAAAAAATGTATTGCATTTGTCGGTCGATTGTACCCAAAAGCGGAATGAAGTGTCATCAGATTATCAAATATTGTGTGTTGATTAGCAGCATTAATCAAATAATTGCTGTAATCAATTAAAGATTGACTTACTAATGAAGCGCTATATGCATAAGACTTCATATATATATATATATATATATGTATGTACGATGTTGATATCATTGAGTCGAGAGGGTGCATTAACTCTAGCTTAAAATAGAGTTTCTGCAACAGCTGTCGCAATGGATATCAATAATTTATATATATATATATATAGATATATATATATATATATATAGAGTATATATGTATATGTGCATACATTTGTATTTGTGTTCTAAAGAAATATGAATTTATCTGCGACTGATGAGTGACGCTGTCATTTTGAACATTTTGCTACTTTTTTTTTCTTTACCAGACAGTCACGTGCCAACTGTCTTCTTATCTATGTGTGTGTGTGTGTGTGTTGGTGTGTGTTGGTGTGTGTGTGGGTGTGTGTGTTGGGTGTGTGTCTCAAGTGTACTTGAGTACTGATTTTTGACTATTTTTAGCCGACATTTTTAGCTGCTGATTTCATTTCATGAAGAGTGCTATTTCAAATTTGAATGCGTTGTTGCTTTTGGTATTTGCTGGTCATTTGTTGTTCGTATTGAATTTTTAATTAAATCGACAACGGCACAACGACTGTAATCAAAGAATCGTTTCAATTAACTATACGTCTATGCGTATGCGTATGCGTATGCGTCTACGTATGCGTCTACGTATACGTAATTATTTTCCTTTTTCTTAACCGTCATTTCTTTTTATATAAAAAAATCATTGATTATACAATCAAAGCCAACTGCAAGCATTTATATATATATGTATGTGGATTGGCATTCGATTGTTACAGAAAGCCAATTAGCGTGCGAGAAAGAGATAGCGACACGCGTGTGCGAGCGAGCAGAAGGATATGGGATCGGTTGGCAACCACCAAGTTGAGAAGTGAAAAATGTATTTGGATTGAAAGCAGTTGAAAATGTAACGACTGAAAAAACTATAAATCAAGTTATACTATATATATATATATATATATATATATATATATATATGTGTATAGGAAGAATTGAACCAGCACAAATAAATTGCATCAAATTCTATTTTGGTGTTTCTTAACTCATTTTGTAACTGGTTTGAGTCAGTTTCTTAGGTGTCAGCTGACCGTCGAAAGCTGAAAGCGTATGCTGCCATAAATTGTGGCAGCCACATGCGGGCATATATATATACATATCAATATATATGTATATATTGAACTCTTTTGGCTTATCGGGGTTTTAGCCGTGATAAGCTGCGAAAAGGGGTAGAGTTGAAGGCGGCTAATCTTTATGGCAGTGAAATCAATCAATTTAAATTTGATTATGTTTTGATTTGGCAATGCAATAAATGTTATTATTTAATATATTTATGGCCAAGGATTACCAAGCACACACACGCACACACACGCACACACAGTAGTTTATGACCCGAAAGTCACGCAAAGCACTCGAAGAACGCGAGCAACAAATGAAAATAACAGTTATTTTGGCTATAAAAAACACACACACATACATATATATATATATATATTCATATCATATGTGAACTGTGCATGTGATTAATATATATATATATATATATATAGAAAACCATTGTTATTAATATGATTATTGTGTGCACAGTTGCGTGTTAATTTTCTGTAATTTTCGCCAGAGAATTGTTTGTTGTTGTTTTTTATGTTGTTATGTTCCTGTTGTTGTTGTTGCTGTTGTTGTTGCGCTTGTAGTTTTCAATTTGTTAACACAATGCAAATGGCTCACATCCAAAGAGCCGCCTCCGCCTGTTGCCAATTCTCAGCACTTAGCCGTATCTTGGCGATCAGCACAAAACTCAATGACGATCTGTGTGTGTGGATTAACCATTATTCGAGTTATTTTGGTTGCAGTTGCAGTCGTTGTGACTAAAGTATGTGCCACACTTCCCCCCTCCCACCAACCACCGCCGCCTGGCAATGGGGGCATGGGCCAAATCTATTTGCGGCACAAATTGCTGCATTTATAGCCAATGGGCCAGAAGCCCAATAATTAACAACAAACTGTTGCCAACAGCTAATTAATGTTAATAATTAAACAATGACAACAGAAACAACCATAATACATGTATGTATGTATAATACATGCATATATGTATGTATGTATCAATAATTGTTTGGCTTTGTTTAATTTGACAATTGTTATTAAATAATTGCTGATTGTTGCTGATTGTTGTGCTCAACTAGTGTTAACCGTGTCCAAGTTCAATCAACTCTTTGAATCAACTGAATTCGAATTGGAATTCGAATGGGAATTCGAATTGGAATCGAAATTACAATTCGAATTGGAATTGAAATTGAAGTTTGTTTGCTGTTGGTCTAATTGATATTAGCCAGTTTCAGAATGAATAGAAAATGTACGATTTGATTTGAACTTGCAGCTTGCATTGACAATTTACTACACTTGCTTGCCACCAAAGACTGTAAAAACTGTGTCTAGTTCAATTCTCAATGTGTGGCAATACTATATAGAGAATTGAGAAGTATGTGGCATGCCCAATGATTTTTATCAACAAGGCATCAAAATAAACACAAGAAATGTTGGACAGCAGCCAATGGCAGCCAGAGAGAGACAGAGAGAGAGAGAGCGAGAGAGAGAGAGAGGACGGCGCTGTTTATGTTGTTCTAGGGCAAGTGCATTGCGCATACGCTCTGTGTGCCCAAAGAGGCGCATGCAACAAAGAAAGAACAACAACAACAAAACAAAAGAGGTTTTTGGGTGAAATGTGGGAGAAAGGTGTATGTATGTAGTATGTAACAATGATTGCACATGCCACAAACCTCCACTTGGCTATATACATACATATATATATATACATATATATATATATATATATGCATGTATATTTGCTCAAATCACACATACGCACCGTGTGGCTGCTGCTATTTCTTATTTTCTTTTTTGCTCGTGGTTTTTTCTTGTGGTCAGTCACCGATGCTAAGTTGCAGCTGAGATGCGTCTTGGCCAACTGCTTCCCACAGCGCAAACTAAACGAATGAATTTTGTTTTTGTTGCAGTTTTTAGTATTCTAGTGTATCTAGTCGTCCGTCCACCTAACTGACTGTCTGACTGTCTCTCTATCTAACACCCTATGTGTGTGTGCGTGTGTTTCTGTCTCTGTGTGTGTGTGTGTGTGTGTGTGTGTGTGCTTGTTTTTGTACTGTTGCCAGACAGCGACTGCGACCGCCATCGCGGCCGAGACCGAGACCGAGACCTTCGTTGCCGATTAGAATGCAATTAGTGGCAACAGCAGCAACATCAAAATCAACATCAACAATAACAGCAACAGCAACAGCAACAGCAGCCAGCAGCAACAACTATAATAACAACTATAATAATAATAATAATAATATTAACAAAACTCCACAAAAGTTCTAAGCAAAAACCCAGTTTCAGTTTCAGTTTCAGTTTCAGTTATTTGATGCTGTGTGAATTGTGTGCCACAAATTCGATTCGATTCAATTTGTTTGTTTGTTTTTTGATTATTATTAACTCACTGTTAGTTAATAGTGAGTTTTGCTTTTTTTTATTCTCTCATAATTGCTTCCGGCTTTGACGGACAGTTTTAACTTATTTGATTTGTTTTTCCTTTTGTTTTTTGTTTTTGTTTTTTTTGTTTTTTATCATAATCAGCAGGCGTAATTTGAACAACAATCGTAAGAATAATTACTTACTATAGCATATTATTTATGAGCGAGTCGGAAACAAGTGCGACAAGTGCGACAAGTTGCATGTTTTATAATTATTATTTTGGCCTCCGGGTTCTTTGCTTAGCCCACTTTTTGTCATATTTCTTCGGCTGTATTTGTTTTCTGTTCAGCTCTGTTCTCCTCGCTACATTTTGCTCTTTGTTTGTTGCTCTTTTTTTTGTTGTTTCTTTGCTGTTTTTTCTGCTTTTTTTGTTGTTTTTTTTGCTGTTTTCTTGCTGTTTTTTTTGCTGTTTTTTTGCTGTTTTTTTGCTGTTTTCTTGCTGTTTTTTTTGCTGTTTTTTTTGCTGTTTTTTCTGTTTTTTTGTTGTTTTTTTGCTGTTTTTTTGATGTTTTTTGCTGTTTTTTTTTTGCTCATCCGTCGATTAGGCAGCGCCAAGGTTCACACTTCATTTGACTTTTTGGCCAAAATGTTGGGTTTTTGTTTGCAGAACTACTGTTTGCGCAGTTGGCTTTAATAATAAATTTTGGCTGTAGCTGTCTCTGATAAGTGCGCGCCAGTTTGGATGTGATTATGGTCGGTGCTCGGCGAGATCAGTAATTCATTTATGATATCATTAGCTCCGGCGAATCTTGCCTTGTCATGTGTGTGTGTATAGCCGGGCACCTGTTTGGGCTCGGTTCTGTGTTTGCCTATCCGGGATTTGGCCATTTTTTTGTTGCGGAGCTGCTTGTTTTTTTTTTACGTCTTGGCGCAATTTTTTCCTTTCAACGCATATAAATCAAATTTCGTTTGTCATTTTTTTGGCTGGCTTTTGGCCGTGTTCTGGCCGTGTCGTTAATTATGACTGGGCATTAAGTGAGTGTTTGCTCAGCTCTTTTTAAGGTTCCATTTCAATTGAGATACGCTTCTTTTTTTTTTTGGTTTTTGTTCTATTCATTTTCTGTCCTCTCATTGGCGTCTCATTTGTAACGAGTGTCAATCGCCAACGATGCTAATGAGGCAACCAAACAGCGACAGCACACAGCCCTTACCCCTCTCCACCCACGAAGAGGTGCTAACTATTGCCACGCCAAGTGTCTGCCCAATTGATTTACCCCACGCCTCACACACACACAACTCCAATATTCACTCAAAATCATTGTTAATAATAAGATAACAAATAAATAATGAATGTCATGATTAGTAATTTTATTTTTTGGTTATGATGAACGACGCGAAATCCTAGCTAGTTCCGTTTCACAATTGTATTGATTTGCCACCAAATTGAATCGACAGGAGATTCATTCACACTGTGTGAATAACAAGTGAATATAATGAGTGAGTGTGTGTGTTGTGTGTGTTGTGTGTTGGTTGCTTCTGCTGATCTTCGTGGAAAGACACAGAATTCTGTGGGCGCTGACTAATCTGTTTCTGATAGCTGTTGTGAAATGCGAAATCTAATCAGATAATGCGGTGCAAAGTGTTTCTCATACTGATGTAAGTATGGATTTTCTGGTAGCAACACTTAAACGTGGCAGTTGCCACCAACTGTGCACAGTCATGGGGCTTGTTTGCCTTATCTTAGTCGGCGGCAATTATTTGGCTATAAATAACAATAAAAGTTTTTCGGCTGAAAATGCGGCCAGCTCTTATCATAAACATCATCAACATCATTATCATTATCATCGTCATCATTGTCATCGTCATTGTCATTGTCATCGTCGCCACAATGAGTCTTGCGTTCAGCTCTTAAACGGTGAAAGCCGCTCAAACATAGCCTAGCCCTGACCCCCCAAGAGAGAGAGAGAGAGAGAGAGAGAGAGAGAGAGAGAGAGAGAGACGCAACCAGACGCAAGACGCCAACAAGACAAGCATGCAACATGGAAAATAACCAAGTTGGGCTTGTTCGGTTTCCCGAGCGCCTTGAATTCCATTCTAAGGTCGCGTTCGCATTCATTTCGTTTACAAAGAAAACAAAAAACAACAAATAAAAAACCAAAAATAAAAAACAAAAAGGAAAAAAAGAGTTGAATAAAATAAATATGGACAACAAAAAAGAAAAAACAAGTTTCCGATCAGGGCTGCTGCTGGGCACACTTGTTGTCTTATTTTCATATTTGTTGTTTTTCTTTTTTCTTTTTATTGTTGTTGTTGTTGTTGTTCATATTTTGGTGGCTTATGCAACAGTGTCGGGAGAGTCCCTAAAGGGCTGTCTGAATGCCTGAATTCAATTACGTTTTTCGCTTGACTTGACTAATTATTTCCATTTGCCTCATTTTGGTTTTCAATTCGACTTATTCTAGAATTTTTTAGTTTGTTTTTTCAATTTTTTGGATTTTTGAATAATATTTTAATTTTGATTGAGTTCGTGTGTGAAGCATTTGATATGCTGAGTGCCCCAAATGTGTCAAAGGCAACAATTTGCCCATTTCGCAGGGTGTTTTCCAATGCCAACCAATAACGATAAATTTGTACGATTTGCGCTGATAAGGCTAAATGGTTTGGACGTCTATTGACAGGTCTAAGTGGCCAATTCTAGTGCGTTAAGCTGATGCTCATATATATATTTCAGTATCTCTCTTTGCTCATTAAACTAATTCGACATGAATATGCTTAGTCATATCATATTTCACATATATATACAAATATATGTATATATATTTTGGCTATTTGATATGCAAATTTCAAGTCATTGATTTCCTTTCTTCAGACATCATGCGCGGCAACGATCTTAAATCTTCGATCAGGTTGTTGAGTGATCATGTTATTAAAGGCACAAATATATATATATATGTGTATATGTATATATATATATGTCTGACTATCGGCAACATTTTGGCTGTTAATGAAGTGATAACATGCGAGTAAACTAGCTAACTCTGCTCGCTCGGTCCGCTCCAGTTTGAGATATTTTCATTACACTCTAGCAAAGCGAGTGCGCATAAATTATTTGCAAATTGTGTTATCGGGCTTGTTTCAATATTTGCGCGCTTGTTTGGCACCTGCCGTACCAAAGACACCATACACACTAGAGACAGACAAACAGACACTGAGACACTGAGACACAGAGACACAGACACAGACGCTGGCTCAGGCGCAGGCGCTACACACGGCGTATGAGTAATAAAGTCAATCTGTCAGCAGCTCATCATCATCATCATCATCAGCAGCAGAAGCAGCAGCAGCGTAACTGGCGGCATTGTGCAAACGATTGCCATGATAACACGCAACAACAACAACAACAACAACAACAACAACAATCGGACTGAGAGACAAACAGCAAAATTATTATCAACATTTGGTTGCTGTAGATGCGACAAGAGCAACAACAGCAACAACAATAGCAATCACACGTCACCATCCGTTGAAAGGAGACGTCAACAAGAAATTGCGCAAAATGTGCACAAAATATAATAATAGTAATAATAATAATAATAATAATAATAATAACAATAACAATGGCAAGCAATAAAAAAAAACAACAATAGTTTTTTCAGCGAAAGTTTTTTGTGTAAAAAAATATATTTAACGGCAGCCACAAATTACTCGCAAGGAATTTGCATACGATCAATAAATGGGAGGGCGATTGCATGACCGAATTTATATAGATCGTATATATCCATATCCATATATATATATATATTTGAAAAGAATGCAAATAAATTTGCACAATTTGCAGCCTAAATGAATAACCAAAGTAGAACAAAGAATCTTGATAAACATATATCATATATATATGTGTATATATTGGATGAAGAGCATGACTAATTATATACATATATACATATATATATATAGAGATGGTGTGGGAAGGGAATCCTTTTATCTGTTTGCCGCATTAAAGTTAACATTTGCATATATGTATAAATCATTGCTGAGATTAAACAAACTGAATATTATCAGATGAAATATAATATGAAAATAGAGCTTGACAAGAAGCCGTTACACAACACTGCCGATTTTGTATTCTTGATTGGTTTTGAAATCGTTTGGTTTTTTTTTTGTTGAGTTGAACACTTTTTTGGCTTTATCAATTTGCTCATTAAAATTTAGTTCAATTTGCGGGCGAAATTAATTATTTGTAAACAACCATAAATAATAATTAATAAGATATGGCAAGTCTCTGACAATATAGTTGAGATTTTGAGAGGCTTTTCGATGGCAATATAGACACGGATGTTTGGATTCGACATATAGAAAAATGCTAGTCGAAAAACGATGTTTGTTGATTTTTGGAGAACTTGAAATTATATTATCGAATTTAACGAGGAACTGTGATTATGAAACTGGGCTTTGAGTATAGAGTGCCGTTACGAATTGTTAACTCATTTTATGCGGTGCGCAGTGCGAATGCTGCAGTCGACGTTGACGTCGCTGTCGCTGTCGGCGTCGTTGCTGCTATAAATAATTAAAAAGTTTGTGAACGCGTCAAAAGTTTTGTTTGCCTCCTGTTGTGTGTTGTATCTGTGTATCTGTGTCCGAGTATCTCGAACTGTCAGCAAGTATCTGCAATTATGTTTGTTTGTGTGCGTGCGTGTGCGTGTGCGTGCGCCTGTGTGTGTGTGTGTGTGTGTTTGGCGACTTTTGCGGAAGTGCATTGTGCATTGATTTTCCATTTAAATAAGCACTCGAGTCGAGTAGAAACACTTTTCTCACCTTTTCGTCTCTCTCCAAAAAATGCTAATTAGTTTTTTTTTTATTATTTTGTTTTTTTTTTGCAGTTTACAGTTCGCAGTTGTAACTACATTTAATTAGAACTTTATGTGCTTTGAGGTGATTTGTTATCGTAAGAGCATTTATGCAAATTGTCTTGGAAGTGAACAATTTACAGCGGCGGAAATCCGCTAGCAGCTTCACAAGCACATACCTGACAAATACAAAAAAAAAATACATATCTATATATATGTATATATAGATGTATATATCGTATACGATGAGTTTTGTATGGCTTTTGGGCGCATCTTCATGCAAAACGTCAAAGAAAAAAGACCAAATCGAAAACTGAAACTGAAACTGAAACTGGTAAACTGGAACTTCGTGAGTAGTGAAAGTTTTCTATGCTGTTTTTTTCTGTTTTTTTCTGTTTTTTTTTCTGTTTTTTTTTCTGTTTTTTTTTCTGTTTGTTTTTTTCTGTTTTTTGGTGCTGCTTTAGCCTAAGCAGGCGCTGCTGAGCAGTGGTGGTGGGGTGTGGGCATGGGGGATTGGGGATTGGGGATGGTCGAGGCGTTGCGTGAAGACTCTCTGCCTATGCGTAGGCATTGAAAAACTGCGCATGTGCGTTGAGCGCTTAAATAACCAGACGCCCCATGCAGCCGCGCATGCCAACGACAAACAGCTAAATCAACAGCGGACGTATCCATAAGATACTCGCATTCGCATTCGCATTCGCATTCGCACTTGTTTTCGAATTCGAATTCGAATTCGCATTCGCATTTGCCTAGCTGTCTGCCTGCTCCATTGAACGTCAGATGGCCGCATTTGGGCAATGGGCTATCGATTGGGCAGCGTTGGGAGCTGCTCTGCCAGGCTTTGGCTCGTTAATTGCAAAACAATTAAAAACGCTGCGGCGACAGCTGCTGTACACCTTTGCCAACTGCCTGCCCCGTGCCCCTTGACACCCTAACAGCGCGACATGCTTCATTCTATATTCTTTTTGTGTGTTTTATTAGTCAAGTGTGGACTGCCAAGCCCGGCGTCAAAGCGACAAACTGCCCAGATGTCAATTACTCGCATCTCTATCCCCCTCTCGCTCTATCTCTCGCTCTCTGTTGGTGAGTCGACTCGACTCGACACGACTCGACTCGACGCTATTGGAAGAGTGCCCGAAATTGTCAATCGAGTATATATTTTAGGGCGCTTCGAATATTTCGTATTTTGTTTTGTCAGGTAGTTCAATTTGCATTTGGTTAAGCAATGCAATTGTTTTTATTGTTGTTGGGTTTTATGGGTTTTTCTCTTATGACATGCACTGCACTCACTGCACATCTAGATGCATCCATATATCTGTATATGTATATACATACATATATATCTTTTGTGTTGGTTCTGTTTTCATTAGAACTGTTTAATATGTATGTTATATATGAATATACTTTGTTTTGCAGGTAAGACGTTGTTATTTATGGTTTCAGTTACTGAGACACACAATGTGCCCGCATTGTAATATATATTTTATATTTGTTTATAATGATTATTGTTATTATTTGTGTTTTTTGCCATTTCGATTTTCCCCCCTCCCCCCCCCAGCGTTTCTTTGGCGTTGTGCACTGAAAGTCCGCTCTTTTACAAAAGTCAACTGCGCCTTCTTATCTTATACTGTTCGCAGATTGTCAGCTGCCGCTGCTGTTTTGATTTGAGTTATGTTAACGCTGATCATATGTTACTCTCCCCTCTTATAATGCATCCGACTCTTATAATGTTCACCATTTATCCTTCCTAGACCACAAAAAGTGCCAAAAATAAATACAATTTCAATTCAAGTGCGCCACTTACCGTCTTCACAACCCTTATACGTCGGCAAGAGAGCGAGTCTGAGTCTCTCTGTGTTTGTGTGTGTGTGTGTATGTGTACGCGCGGAAAGCTCAAACAGGATGCGCCGCTTTGCGCGAAACGAAAAAAAAAAACACTTCCGTCTTGATTTTGATTTCGGATTTTATGTTTTTTTTTTTATATTTTTATTATGGTTATTTATTGTTTGCAATCGTTATGGTAATTTTAAATAAACACTTTTGAACTTGCAGTTAAATATTATGTAATGTTTTTTTTTTGCGATGTCAATCGAAAGATCGGTGGAAAAATTGTTCTTAATATACAGGAAGCGAGGCTCGGTTGGCGGGGGCGAGTAGTTTACATTTCCGTTAAATTTTTAAAATGTTCAAACGTAAAAAAAAAATGTGTTGTAATCAATTAAATTGTGTGTGTTTCTCGGTATCAAGGCTTTGCCAATATAATTTATAGTTCAGGACGTTTATTTCGTTTTGGATTGTTCCTCCAAAGTTGAGCAGAAAAAAAAAACCGAAAATATATTTTGAATATTTTTAAATGTGAGCCAGGCTTTATTTTTTCTTTAAGTATCACAGCCGCAGAATTAAACTTTGTCTGTTTTTGTCTACTAGATTTAAAAAAAAAATGCTAAGTTTTTTTTTTTTTTTTGGTAACAAAAAACACGACCAACTCGAAAACGCACTAAAACGGTATTAAAAGCCGAGACTAAATTTTACTTTGCAAGTAATTTACAATGGGACTGGAGGCGGCGTGTGAGCCGAACGCTTAGCAGAGAGACACGAGTGCGACACGAGTGCGAACCGAGAGAGCGATGATTTCGAGTTCACTTCACTTTTGCACTTGTTGTTGTTGCTGCTGGTGCTGCTCCAACTGCCTGTCGGGGGTGTGGGAGCGCTGCCGTGGCTGCTGCTGCTGCTGGGTTGGAGATGCGGCCAGATAACTGACGCTCGCTGACAACGGGCCAACAAAAAAAAAATAAATAAAAACAGCTGCTCGTTATCGAGTAGATCGTTGCTCGCTGTTGCTGTTCGTGTGTGTGTGTGTGTATGTGTGTGGAGCGACGACTGCGGCAGCTGTTGTTGGCGTTCGGCTTGGGAATGATGTTGGCTCAAAGCCAGCCGCAACGTAATATACGCTCAGATCCTGTTTGCACGCCGTCAACGGCGGCGTCGCAGCGCTGCTGGTGCTGCTGCGCCGGCGCCAAGAGAACAGTATTGTGAACGAAAAGTGTGTGTGCGAGAGAGAGAGAGAGTGAGAAAAAGAGAATGAGCGCTAATAAAGCGCAGCTTTTTTTGTTGTTTTTTTTTTGGGCACTATTTGACCAGAGTGTGGGTGAGCTTTGCGTTGCGTCGACGCCGCTGCTGCTGCTGACGCCGACGTTGGCTGCGCAGCATCGTTGCCGCGTCGAACTCACTTCAAACTTGCTCGATACGGTTGTTGTTGTGCTGACTTTTGTTGCCTGCCTGCCTGTAGCTTAACGGTTTTCGGCCTGAGGGTTAAGGTGAGGCGGGTATTCACATTTCAGCCAATCGCACGGGCACCGCTTTTCAACTTTCATTAGAAATTTTGCGGCTTAGCCACGCCTACTCCACAATATACATATATATATATATATATGTATGTGTGTGTGCGCGCTCCTTGCCCGATCTTGGCCTATGTCTCACTCTGGTGCTCTGCCTCCGGGTCAGTCTTGCCGCTGTCGCTTGCCTTCTATTAAGGCAATAATTGCTAATAATTGGCGTTAATGAAAAACCATTTTTGCATGCCGCGATTGTTAAATCTTTAATCGCTATTCTCTCACTCTGTCTCTCTTTCTGTCTGTCCGAAATGCTAGCCAATAATTGTTGTCTTGCCACAGTTTTATAATTTATTAATTACTTATTTGCTTGCTAGCTTAAGGAGCCGATGTCGTCGTCGTTGTCAGTTTTGGCTTCGTTTTTCGTCATCTTTTGCCATCGTCGTCATCAGCAAACGTCACGAGAACTCAAAGCGCAGCTACAAGTATTGAATATATTTTCTCTATATCTATACCTATGGCCAAGGGCGTACATCCGGGGTTGTTGAGGGGGGCGGGAGGGTGGAACAACGTTACTTCACATACAAAATGAGCTGCAGGTTATTTTGAATTTTATGATTCGAATTTATGAAAAATACGTACCAAAATGTACCCACAAAAATAGGTCCACTCTTTGCGAAAAGTTGGATACGCCCCTGTCTATATCTATATAGTATACGTATGTACACATCTACTATATCTGTAGCCCATTATTTGTTTTTTTGTGCTTCGTTAATTGCTGGCGAAATATCACTCTTATAAACAGACTTCGAACAGTTGCCGTTGCAGCGTCAGCTGTGCTAAATATATATATATATATATGTTAATATATATATATAAGTATACATGTATGTGTGTGTGTGTGTGTGTGTGTGTGGCGAGGCACTGACATTCTTTTTTATGTTTCCTTCTTTTCATTTGTCTATTTTTAGGTTGTGCGCAAGGTTTTTGGGGGTGCAACCAAAGCATGCCTACCACGTCTTATAATTTATAACATTTTTGGCACTGTTGACAATGACAGTGCTCTTATATTATATTATAAGACGTCTGTACTATTCTATGTTATAAGTGTTATCAAGTGCCTTTGCCACGGGCCACTGTTTGCTCTTCTATACGATTCTCAATCAAGATACTTTCAATTTTATTTAGTTGCATACCCCAACAATGAGTTAATTATAAGCATAATTAAACTAATGCTCTCTCACATATATTTTCACCACTGCTCTTCTCCCAGCTCTTTTGTAATTTCGCTTAGATATTTATAGTTTATAGTTTGCATGTAATTGCTCAATTTTAACCCTTACATCATCTTACATTAATTAAAGTTGGTTGTCAATCAAATATATACTATACACATATACACATATACACATATATACATATATATATATATGTATATAGTCTACTAATTGCTTATTTATTGAAATGACAGCAGAAAAGATAAGTTGCAGAATTCGGGCAAAAGCCATCCCAGATCCCGAGATGCTGATCAGGGCAACCTAAGTCAACCCTTAAATAGTCAAGTGCAAAATTGCCTCAACTTCTACAATCCCTGGGGCAATTATCGTTTACGTCTGATATCAATTATCGAGGGTGTTGCCACACATCAATGCTGTGCAATCCCCTAGCTGCAGCTGAAGCACCTGGCTCATTAATCAAATCTGAGGCGTTGTATTAAACAATCATGATGTACGTATGTACGAGAAGATGTACATGTGTTTATTGTGTGTACATACTTATCCACAAAGTTGAATGTCATTGCTGCTGACTAAGAGCAAGTTGCACTGCTAGAATTTAATTATATTTACTCAGGCCATATATCTATGTGATAAATCTTACTAGATTCATGCCCAAATAATCAGAAAGCTAATCTAAATTAAATACGCTTCTTAAGCGAGTTAAGACAAGAATGACTTTGCCCTTATATAAGTATATATATATATATATATATATATGATATGATATATTATGATTCTACATGAATATCTTTCTGAGATGAAAGGTACAACAATTGAAAGCCGTGAGCAAACTTTGATGGATTGAGCTAAGCACTTTTATCTTGATTACACTAATTACAGGGCATGTGCTAGTCGCGTATGCCGCTACACACACGCACACTTACACTTGCACACATGTAAACACTTTTGTGTACATGCATAAATCATTGTTATGGTAATTCCATGATCTCAACAGTTACGGCAATATGGGTCAATAGATATATAACCAACTGACGCTGCTTCTGCTGCTGCTGCTGCTGCTGCTGCTGCCACTGACTCTGCTTCTGGCATTGCCACCGATTCTGTTTTTGTCTCTGCCTCAGTCGCTGCCAGCGTCGAAGTCGTCACAGTTGTCGCCGTCGTCTGTTTACCTTAGCACCCAACTACCGCACTTGAATTTTTAATAACCTTTTCAAGTTCACTGTTAGCCATGCATGTGTGTGTTTCTCTGATGTGTGTGTGTGAGTGTGTGTGTGTGTGTGTGTGTGTGTGTGTGTGTGCCTGATAGCTGTACTGTCAACTTTAACGCTGGCTGCCAGCAGCAGTGCCTGGCTATCAGTTTAGGCCCAGTTTACATGAGGCAAGTGTGAGCATTGTTTATTAACTTAGCGCCAGCTCTACATGCAAATGCTTGTTAAATACAGAACAGTTACACACACACACACACACACACACATTGACTTCAATTTGTCAACAAGTAATGAATGGTTTTCCATCCAAATTCATTGACAACTCAAAAACATAGCCAAAAACAAAGGCAATTTTTTAATTTCATCATCTTGTTCAACTTTTTCATACACACAATAAATATATATATATATATATATATATATATATATTTATATATATATATATACATATGTGTATATATATAATTGAATCAATTAATTTGGGAGAACAATAGCTACAGGCCAAATGGGCGCAGCCAATTATCACTTGACCAGCTTTCAACTTTAAGCATTCAGCTTCCAGCCTCCAGTTTCTGCTCTATGCCGGATAATGTTGGTTTGCATTTGGCTATTTAAGTCTAAGCCACATTGATAAGCCAAGGAAAATTGGTGTAATCTGTAATCGGTGTTCAGGTAAAGTTCGAGTCAAGTTAAGCATCTGAACTGACATTTAAAGTTGATCAAGTATCATCCCTCTAATTTTAGACTAAATTTTAAATGATTTATTGTTTATTCAAATAAAATTATAAAAATAAATAACAAAAAAATCGTTTAAAGACAAAGTTGATTAATTACTTTATCAATCAATCATATATCTTATATATCTACAAAAAACAAATTCCACTTTAAGCAAATTCATATTTTTATTTTTGTACTTGTAACTAATATAAAATAAAAAAAACATATTAAAAAAATATTAAGAAATCTTAAAGTTAGCTTAAATCAATTTTCGATTTGAAATAGACTAAATGTAATTCAAATTAAATCAATAAATTGTTATTCACTTAATTTAAAAACTTTTTAACATTAATTATAAAAAAATTATGGATTTATCTCCTTAAAAAAGTATAAAATAAATACATAAATCAGAATAAAATTATTTATTATTTATTGTGGAAAAAACCACGTGCAATTTGAATATTTTATTTGACTGTTCTTAGCTGAAAGTTGCTGCCCCATTTCACTGGCAACTTAGTCAAATCGAAAGCTGTTAACTTGGACAGTTTAGGCAGCGAGCCCTACCCATCATGCAGGCAGCTTGGCCAAGAGAACGGTAAAATGAGTCTAGACTCCAGACTGAGCAGCAGAGCAAGTGTGCTGCTGATTAAGGCAGTGGAAGTGTGGAATGGGGAAGGGGGAAGGGAATCGATGGAATAGTCTTATCGCAGTCGGTATCACCAGTCAATTCGGCCCGCTTTGAATCATTAGCCAGTCGAAGCAGAGCCATCAATCTTTCAATTGCTTTCTGCTTTGGCTTTGGCTGTGGCTTTGGCTTTGGCTGTGCTGACTTTGGATTTGGCTTTGTACCTATGACAAGCTGGGATAGCGCCACCAGCGGCGGCGACACCAACAACAACAGCAAAAAAACAAAAAACAAAAAAACCCGCAAGCAGCGGCCGTTAGCAGTGACGGCTATTAAACGGCTTCAAACCACTTTGGGCCAGTTCAAACTAGAATCGCTGAACGGCAACGGAACGTGAAGTTGCGCAGCAGCGGCGCATTAAACGATTTCTGACTGCTGCTTCTCAACTGAATCCCGGCCCAACTAACAGCAATATGCGATAAAGGGGGTTAACATAAACAGATATCAGCATCATCATCGTCAGCATCATCATCATCATCATCATCATCATCAGCATCATCATCAGCATCATCATCATCAGCATCATCATCATCAGCATCATCAGCAGCATCATCAGCATCATCAGCATCATCATCAGCATCATCAGCAGCATCATCAGCATCATCAGCATCATCATCATCAGCATCATCATCATCATCAGCATCATCATCATCATTATAAAGGTGCACTAAGTCCACATCGACATGGGCAACAAAATTCATGTTCACGCGCCCAGCAAACGCTATCGATCGTTTAATTTGCTGTAACTGCTATGCGATTCAAAAAGAGTGACAACAACAGCAACAACAACAACAGCAACAACAACAGCAACAACAACAGCAACAACAACAGCAACAACATGGGCAACAACAACAGCAACAACATGGGCAACAACAACCGCAACCAACAATTTGTAACGATCGCTTGGCACTTGGCGTAACTCATACGCAGCGTGTTTTCGAATGGAGGTTAAAAGCCAGTGCAGTCTATAAATAAATCTTAAGCTGCATGGCCTCTTTGGACTCGGATTGGATTGGATTGGATTGGATTGGATTGGATTCGAACGGAGCTGATTCGCCTATAAAATGCCACCAAACGAAACGAAACGAAACAAATCGCAACATTTCGAGTCGGTGTGCAGTTGCATACAAAAATATTCGCGAGTCGCTTATGTGCACCACATTTGTATACCCTGTGGCCAGCGACAAATGTTCAAGTAGGGTATATCGACAACTTAGCTTAGTCAAACTGCGCTGCATCACCATTCAAATGAAAGAAATCAAATTAATTGAGCAATTTATTGATTCAAATCGGCATCATTGAAATCATTTTGCTCAGCTCGCCTTCTCTTCGAAGTTAGTTTGCCAAAATATCATTTTAATCAGATAATTTTCTATATATATGTTATCAAAATTGTTCATTTAATTTCGACTTTGAATTTGAGCTTTTCGAGTAGGGGAAGTTGGATTAAATATTGATTGATTGATCGGCGTCAAAAGTTGAGCTGGGGAAAAATGCAAGATTGGCTCTGAGCAAGCCACAAAATGGTATTTCATTAATATAGCATTGAGAGAGTAATGGGTATCTGTTAGTTGAGCTTGCTCGACTTGTGCAGTCTTGATTTTGTTTTATATTTTCGGATCGTCGCTTGTTCGCTTGTTGGTTGCTTTTGGCAGCCTATGATGGTCAGGGACGTACATTAACCAGGCTTTCAAAAATTTGAGCAATCAACGCTCGCTTTGTTGGCTGCTCGCAAACAACAACTTAAAATGTTCTAATCGGGTATGCTAGACTAAGAGATGCTCCGTTTTGTTGTTGGACAAACTCGTACTTCGAATTTATGTAACTGCAGCTGAGTCAAGTCAAGTCAACATAACCTGTTCTTGGCTTATAAACATGGCGAATTTGAGCTCTTTTTTGTGATAAGAATCAAAGAACGACACTTGAAAAATACTTGTTGAACGATGTTGATTAGTTTGTTGGCTGTTGCATGTTGCATGCATTCACAATATAAAAATCACAATTGTAGATGGAGTGCAGCGGCTTGAGGCCAGGCCCAAAGGCTATCGAGATCGGAGACTAATGAGGCATGATGGCAGCGAATGTGGGATCAATAAAATTTAATTCAACTGGGCCAGTTTGAAAAGGATCGCGCAATCGAACAACAACCCGACTTCCAAGAGTGTCAGCAACAACAACAACAACAACAACATTTTGTTTTTTAATGATAAAGCAAAACGAGCCACCAACGGCCTTGCACAAAAAAATCTTATTGTTGGCTCATAAAAAGCGTCGCGAAAAAAGCGGCAACAAACTCAAAACAAAGAAAAAATAAAAACATATAAAAAAAAAACAAATGAATAAACATCGACAGGCGAATTGGCAACGAGCTAAACAAAAGATTGTGGGAAAGGCGCGACGTTCTTTTAGGTGTGGTTGATGGCAGTTGGCAGTTGGTAGTTGGTAGTTGGCAGTTGGCAGTTGGCAGTTGGCAGTTGGTAGTTGGTAGTTGGTAGTACCAAAGGCCAACTCGATGGCTGCGGGGCATTGGTTGGCGCGCAACGGGGCAAATATTGCGCATACGCCGCGTGCGCCGATGCAGAAAACATGGAACGGCCACGGCTAAAAAAAAAATGCAGGCAATCAGTTATTTTGTATGTTTTTTTTGTTTTGGTTTTTGCAGGTGCTTAATGCTTAACTTGGCTTACTTAATGTTGGCATATTAAGTTTTTGTATAATTTTTGCGGCATTAGCAGCCATTTAATTTGAAAGGAACCCGCTTCGCATGCGTGGCAAACACGGAAGGATCCTTATCGGCCGATTTATTGGCCATCAAAAATCACAACAACAAAAAACGTATGGTGAAAGTTGCGCAAACAAAAAGAAGAAAAAACTTTATTATTGGATATTAAACTTGGCCATAAGATTATAGTAAGGGAGTGGTAATGTATTCAGCGGGCAATTAGGGATATCTTCGGGCCCGTAAAATGTTTATGATCATATTTTTGTTCCTGCTTGGCGAAAGCTTATTTAAGACAAGATCAGCAGCACAGTTAGTAATTGTGATAATTTGACTTCAGTCAGATCGCCAAGTATTGAAAACTATTTCAATACGAAACTCGAATTATTTTCTTGGCTTATTCTAAGAATAATCTATGCAATGGGTTTAATCAGCTGATTTCAATTGTGTGTCGTGTTTTGTGAGTCGATTAAGCATCCAATGGTGTTTTTTGTTTTCTAATATATTTGAAATTTATATTAAGAAACTAAGTTGATTTAAGTTCAGTTAAGTTAAGTTGAGTTCCGTTTGAGCTACGACAAGGAACCGGCAAAGCCAGATTCAAAATGATGAATTTCATAAGTTGTAAGATCAAAATTAAATTCAAACACGAGCAGGCAAGTAATTAAAACTTGAATAATCTGCCATACAGCCCAAATATGATCAGTATGAGCATATATGTACCCCTACTCAGAATCAGAATCAGAATCAGAATCGGAATCAGCTATCACTATCCAGCTTCAGCTCGGATGCAATGCGGCAATGCACGACCTTCTCGTGCATAAAAAGCGTCAGCCACACGCCAACAACAACAACAACAACAATGTAGACGTAGTTCTATCTTTATACATATATACATATATATATATATATATATATAGTTTTTTTTGTGCACCCTTATTTACATATTTATTTGCTATTTGCGCAGCGTTTCGCTCCATCGCTTTGGGCGTCAGTTTTCCCTAAGTTGGCCCAGACAATGGCGGGAAAATTAGCACAGGTGCTTCAAAAGCTGCGTTGTAGTCGCATTAAATGTGTATTAAACGGTAAGCAGCTGAAAAATATAACTACAAATATTATTGCAACAATTTAAACAGCCTGCCGCCTGCCGCCTGCCACCTGCCCCGCTCGTTCGCTCCTGCAACAGACTCCGGCCAGAGCCAATAGTTCGAGACAATCCGCAACATTCACTTGACTAGTGGCCCGTAATGAGAAAACTATTAAATGTGATTGATACCCAGCATTTGTTGCACTGCCAACGAGTATATCGATTATCGTTTTTTGCTTTTATTTATATTATTTTTTTTTTGTCACTTTGTGTGAGAAATTCATTTAGTGCCAGGCCAAAAATCAGATTTCCGGAGACAACTCGAAATTCGATAATTTTGAATCATTTTTCATTTATGCGTACGAACTTAGAGCAACTTTCCAACCTTAAGCATGTACTTTATAGGGTATCTCTAACTGTATAGCTAAATACTTGATTTGTTTTTCTATTTTTTTTGCGCTCGAAAAGTTTTCATTTAATGTAAATTGCAATTAACAACAATTTGCAATAGGAAACGGCTGCTGTGAAAAACGCGTCTCGCTAATTGATCAAATCTATATTTGATTGCGAGTGCCAATGCCAGAAAAAGAGGCCCAGGTAATTCTCGCCCAGACTCCGGAATCCGAGCCAGACTTTGCTTAGCCTTCCGACGTCGACGTCATCGATGATGTGGATTTGCCCCCCTTCCAAAAAAAATGAGCATTTTATTTATTAGTTTTATTTATTTGTTATTGTTTGTTGGCTTTTTGCTTGTTTGCTTGTTTTCGGCCAGTGTTTGCATGTATTTCAATTAATATCACTTTGGATTCGCGCTCTATTAGAGAGCATTAGCATTGGCACGTTAAGTGCTCAATATGTGAACTGCCAATCCATATCCATATCGAAATTCACATTCACATCAAAATGCCCCGACATTCACATTCACATTCAGATCGAATGCTTCATTCACAGCATAGTTCGGGCCATTAGCAAAGCCAAGCGGAATTGTTTAATTATCATTAATCAGTGAAAAGGCAGCGTCGCAGCGTCGCAGCTCCGACTTTGTGCCAATTGCGAAAGGCTTTGGCCAACAAACAGTTTGAGTTTGACATCGATATCAAGTTGATGGCGGCTTGGTTAGCTGAACCTGGAAGGCTTGTCCCACTGCCGAAACCAGTTTCAATAGATCCAACAAAAACATCATACATCACAAACACATCATATCATATCATCGTATCGTTTCGTATCATATCTGAGCAAAAGATATCTCTATTATGTATGTATGTATGTGTGACACATGCCAATTTATCATGCCAGACGACATTCTTGCGATGTCGTGCACGGAACCCAGCTCGAGTTATGTTCTGCGCATAAGTAGAGTTTTTTATATAGCGATAAACAATTAACAAATCGCTTTGTGATCGCTTTTCAGTCACTGATCGCTCCGTTTTTTTTCTCAAAATTATGATCTGTCAAGTGTTGGCTGGCGCGGGAAGAAAGGGGTGTAGGTTTCTGTTAACGGCAGTTCGTTGCCTTCTCTTCCTCTCACGCTCTATCTCTGTATCTATCTGTCGCCCACACACTTTACTGTCTCTTCCTCTCCAATAATATAACCCACTTCAAGGCCAAGCCAGCAAAAACATCACGTCAAAAAGTACTCGATTGAGCTTGACTACGATATACCCTGCACCTGAACTGTTATATATATATTCCCACATATAGATATAGACATAAATACTATACATACATATATACGATCCAAAAAGAGGCAGTTATCGATTCGGTTGTTCTTCCCGATCCAGAATATATATACTTGCTGGGGTTGCAGCTGCCTCCTTCTGTCTGTTACATACATTTACACAAAACCATGACAACCTTACCCATTTCAGGGTATAACATCAAGTAAAAAAGCAGTAGTCGGACACTACTGACTGTGTCGTGTTCTGTTTCCAGATAAAACGCTTGGAAAAAAGTCTTTTGAATTATATTCTTTATATTTAAAATATATAATTTTTGCTCAATTCTCAAGGAGTTCTTTAGGAATTAACATTTCCAACATATGCAAGCTATGGCAGCTACAGAAATAGCCAATCTTCACGATCTATTCAATGTTTTCACTCAGAAAAAAAGAATGAGTGCTCAATATACCCGGTTTTTCTATTTGGGAACAGAGTAGATGTAACAATGCGAAAGTTATAACTCAACGGCTGTTGACATTATGACAGCAAGACAAACCTGTATAGAAGTAGAAACAATTCGCAACGAGTACTATTATATTCCCCTAATTGTACGAGAATTTCAGTCATTTTCAATTCACATGCTCGAAAACTAATTGCTTTCAGAATCGTAGATACTTCATACTGCGGTCCCATAAAGATTGATATTTATCGCAGAGCTTTAAACATCGAATATGATGAAATATAGTTATATATAAAGATATTTGACTTTTGAGTCTTCAGATTTAAGAGGAGCATATTGAAGCTGTGCAAAAAAGAAGGAAGCATCTCTTAGCCCACCCAGTATATACATATATATCAAGCATCAAGATCAGAATCGATTGAGACCAGTCCATCATTGATGGTTGGCTCCGTTTTTGGAAAATGAAAGAAAATCGCCCAAAAATAACAATAAAAATTAGATGAATTCATTAAGAACGATAAAAAAAAAACATCTGTAAAGAACGATTAGGAAAAGTGCGATTTTTATGGATAAGTATCTTCAAGTCGAGACCTCTGAGATAGAGCATTGTTAAGTGTTAAATAATACAGATATCGGTTTATTTGGCTAAAGACTGTCGGCACACAGAAGTCGTACGTACAGTGCTGAGACTTGTTCTCATTGATGCAGATGTTCCACCGGTTGGCCCATGTACTAAAACCATCCAACAACCTATGCGTAAGCGCTGCTGCTCTCCAAGCAGTGGAGGAGTTAGCAAGGAACACAGTGTCATCCGCGTAAGTGGCAAGCAGTGTGTTTCTGGTTACCGGAATTGGCAAGTCCGCGGTGTACAATGTGTACAGGGCAGGTCCAAGGACACTACCCTGCGGTACACCCGCTCGGATGCGGCGTATGTTTGATCGCTCGCCCCTAACTTCCACCATAATAATTAATAATAATCATAAAAATTTATCTTTTTATCCTATTCTCTTCTGATGTCCGCTGTCAGAAGTCACCTAGGAAACCAATTCTCTCCAGTATCCTGTTGTACACAATTTTGCCTGTTATTGAATATCTTTTGGATACTTAATGCCGTAGCATCGATTAAGGTAGTTATACACATATCGTTTTCAAACATTTAACGTAATACTCAAAAATCAAAATCAAAATCAAAATAAAACCAGTCAAATCGAGTGTTAACCTTCTTCATATTATTTGTGTTTATTGCATGGACTTTTGCTTCGGCTTGTTCAAATATTTTTGTTTATTACTATCAAACAGTTAAGCATTTTCGGATTGTTCATTGTTCATTGGAATTTATTTATTTGTGTTTATTGTTGTTGTTGTTGTTGTTGTTGTGGTTTCTGGTTTATTCAATCGCCGAATGTTGCGCAAATTTCGAATAACGTTTTGTGATCGCTTTTAGTTTTTCATTTGTTTACTTATTTTTGGTAGTAATTTTATTATAGTTGTTGTTGTTGCTGTTGTTGTTGCTGCTGTTGTCGTTGTTGCTGATACTCTTCATGTGCATGCAAAAGGTTCTGTTAAGTTTCCTTGAAACTTTGCATAAAGCTATAAAAATACAGCCACAAAAATATTAATATAATCGGACGGCAAAATACATAATTATTATAAGAATTTGCTAAGAGTGCTGTGGTTGACTAGCAAATACCCTGTAACCAGCTCTAACTTAATACTCAACACAATAATGAAAACAATGTTGAATGCGCAACTTTTGTTTTTCCAAAGTGGATCTCCTCAAGTCAGGCAGTCTTCTGTTCTGTAGCATGTGCCAATCTTATGATACCCGATCGTGGGCACTTTCAAAAAAAGAGAGCAAAAACCGTTGGTTTGGTGGCCGTGCTCCACACCGCACCCACTTGTCGAACGGCATCAATCAATGGCTGCCACTGGGAGACACGCTGGCCACCAGAAGCCACGTGCACTGGAACGCCTTTTGCACGCCTGAAAGCAAATAAAAGTTCAATGATTGAATAAATTAAATGAACAAACAGTTTGGTAGACAGGCGGACAGACAGACAGACAGAGTGACAGACAGACAGACACATCGGACGGACAAACCATAATAATAATGTGGGTGGAGGCAGTGTGGCAAAGCTTTGTGTAGAAGTCCACAACAACAACTGTGACAAAAACTGTAACAACAACAACAGCAACAGCAACCACAACAACAACAACAAATGACAGTAACATAAACAAAATGACCATTTTCAATAACACTCACGTAGCATCCGAGTTAATAAATTACAACAACAACAACAGAAGCAACACAATTAACTAAACAGCAACGCGTCGAGTCCCACAATTGAAATCACGTACAATAACAACAACAATAACAACAACAATAACAACAACAGATTCAATTATTAACGGAGCAACAATGAAACGTCTGCCCAAAAGCAACTTGCATAATTCAGATATATAACCAGAAATATCTGGAGGACAGTAGGAAAGCAGGGAACCAGAGGCCAAGGTCCGAGCCCAAAACCAAACCCGACCAGACCCAGATCCAGTTCAGTTCAGTTCAGTTCAGTTCAGGTCAGGTTGCATTCAAAATATGTGTGAAGGCCAAGGACGCAATCGAGTTGCAAGGACAAGTTAACAAGCGGCAGCACAATTTATTACCTTAAAGAGGCATGCTACTTAAAATGTAGCATAACATTTGTTGCACATTAACGATACTATTAACGCCCAACTGTCCAGAGGTCGCCTAGTGAGCAAGCCAATGGGTTCACATGGTTATGTAACCGGTCATTGTAGCGACTTGTATGGCGGTTTATTTGGCTAAAGACTGTCGGTACACAGAAGTCGTTGTGTGGAGCACCAGAGATGTCTCTTAGGACCTTGTTCTGCAGAACTTGAATGTGGTTAACCAAAGTGGAATCCCATATGTCCCATATGTGGGCACGATGATGCTCCTATGTAAATTTAACACTTAAGAATTTGAAAATGTAATTTATAAAATTATTTAAGCATAGGCATAGCTTAAATGTTTGTTTTTTAAGATTTAAGTAATGGTATTATTATATTTTAAATTATTTATTTATTTCAGTTGGACCTGTGACAGCGGCAAGGAATCCTCATAGCAAATTGGGTTTGCCTTAGCCAGATGTGGCATAGGCAGACACGCAATACGGTTGCAAATCAGGGACGAAGAAAGGCAGAGGCAAGAACGGAGCTGGGCACCAGGACGCCGACAAGCCAGAAGTCTTTTAGGTGGGTACGATTTAAGCAAGTAATATCTATGGGGAAGAGCAGTCTCAGAATACTCACCGGTCTATTGACAGGACACTGTAGACTGAGTCACCTAACCGAATTAGGTATTTATGGTATTTATGAGGAGGAATCCCCATTGCACATCCTAGCAGAATGCAGAAAATATGCAACATCGTAGGGAAGCATGCCATAAGGCTCAAGGACATAGAAACCCTCAACCCAACAAAGATCGCTGGCATTCGTGCAGGAGCTGGGGTTGATAGAAGAGCTGTAGGCTCAGAAAGGGACCTTATAGGTCGCAGTGCTGTTTTCCCCAATTATAATAATAATAATAGCCAGAAGAAGAAGAAGAATCAATATTCTAGGGAAAGATGGAAACATGGAAGAGCTATAGGCTATAGACTTGACTAATAATAATAATATGCAATCAAATCGGCTAATGCCTGCACAGTCGATGCTCATAAGCAAACTAATGACACATTTAAGAAATCACCGTAATTACGCGCATTGCACAACAATAAGCAATTAAAATTGATGCAACAAACACAACAAACACAACAAACATGCAGCCACACAATAAATATGTATGTTTATCCAGCAATTATATATGTAGCTTGCCGCTGAGCAGCGAGGAGGAACTGGTCACGCATAGGGAAATAGCCGCCGCAAGGGTCTTTCTTGCAATGAGTCAGCCTTGGACAGCAAGCAAGCGCAGCTGACTCAAAAGTAAAGTATGTCTTAAATTAATTAAATGAGGGAAAGAAAGAAAGAAAGTGATTAATATAAATAAATTCAATTTGCTATTTACACTTTCGCTGAGAACAGGAAATTATCTACCAATCGCAGATCGCAGATCGCTGATCGCTGATCGCAGATCGCAGATCGCTGATCGCAGATCGCTCATCGCTGATCGCAGATCGCAGATCGCTGATCGCAGATCGCTGATCGCTGATCCCTGATCGCAGATCGCTGATCGCAGATCGCTGAGCGCTGATCGCTGATCCCTGATCGCAGATCGCTGATCGCTGATCGCAGATCGCTGATCGCTGATCGCAGATCGCTGATCGCTGATCGCAGATCGCTGATCGCTGATCGCAGATCGCAGATCGCAGATCGCTGATCGCAGATCGCAGATCGCTGATCGCAGATCGCTCATCGCTGATCGCAGATCGCAGATCGCAGATCGCTGATCGCAGATCGCTGATCGCTGATCCCTGATCGCAGATCGCTGATCGCTGATCGCTGATCGCTGATCCCTGATCGAAGATCGCTGATCGCTGATCGCAGATCGCAGATCGGTGTTCATATTTGAACAGTGATTTGAGTTTCAGCACTGAGAGATAAGGTTAAGTTATCCTAAGACCCACACACATAGATCAGATTTGATCTGTATATGGATTTTTATTAATTTCCTGTAGATCAAATAAAAGATCTATATCTATAATTTAGATTAGTGATCGGCTGGCATTAAATATAGTGGATGAGTTATCAATCATTACAGAGTACTCGAAACGGTTCATGCAAGGAATAATTGGTAGTACAAAGACTAAGAGAAAGTGGGAAGATATAACGAGAAGGTCAAAATGGAATCAATTTCAGCTTCAAGTAATTTAATGACAACACGAGGGTTAATTAAGAAGTTAAGGTTAATAAGAAGCAGCCTATTGGTGTATGGGGGAAGTACATCCCAAAGAATAAATTTCATAATTAATTAATATGCAAAATTAAATTAAATTAAAAGTGAGTTGAAGACACCAACAAATAGCTAATCTCTCTCTTCAAAAGTATCCCCGGTTTCTTCAGATGAGATGAGTAAGCCTAGCTGCTTGCCAATTTGCATATTTGCCAAGGAAATTACCAACATGGCTTTAATTGGCACAACTGTTCTTAACAACTATCGAACAATGCCTGCATGAGTGTTAAAAAACACCTAAAGCCATTGTATATAGTAATGTATATAATGATTAATATGTGAAGATTAGCACTTTGCCACGTTTTATTGGGCTGTTTAGCAATTAAAGTGCAAATACATTTACAATAGTAAATTGCTAATAGAGGTGAGACCGGCGTCTGTTTTAGCCAATTTCATAAGCAATACTTATGCATAAGGTAATCATTAGCTTAACCAACTCAATCGCCAGTTGCTGCTGCTGATAGTCGCTGATTGCAATTGTTTAGAAGGGCGTTTGTGGAAATGGGAATGGAAATGGTGAATAGTGAAAATGCAATAGTCCAAATGATTGGATTGGATTGTAACAGGTTCGCTGCAAGACCCAAGGCCAGCGAGTCCAAAGAGCAGCTGAGCCGAACCAAACTGATGTGAAGTGCGGCTCGAGTTGTATCTGAAATTGAATCTGAAGCCAGCTGCGCTGTGGCTCGGCGCTGTTCTAATTGGAATCCACTTACAGGTGTCTCGCGCATATTTCTGTGTGTGCTGAAGTGTGCGAAATTGTGTATTTATTGGTTTGGCAATCAGGAACTCTGTGGCGGTGTCAAGAAACTTAGCAACCCTGAGTGTGAGCCGCCAGACCAAAGCAATCAAGCAAATGAGCAAAAATTCATCGCAGCCGGTTTCACAAAATTGCCAATTTTGTGAAACCATTTTAAATACAGACTTCTTCTTGCGAAATGACTTACGATCATTTAAAATTCCAACACACATCTGCCACAATGATCGAAAGCGACAAAACAAATCGGTCAACGTGCAATGGACTGTGAACAACGGAACCGGCCCGCTTGTGCACGTTTTTCCCCTAAAAACAAACCAGAAAGAAATATTCAAAAACAAAACAAAAATAACAACAACAACAAAAAACCATATAAATAAATAAAACTTCCGCAATTGCAACGCTCGAATCTAAAATCTCGTATCGATCGTATCATTGTCTATCATTGCCTATCTATCGCTCGGTTTCTCATCGGGTAACAACTATCTTATCGTTCAGATGACGATTTGGCCAGGTTTGTTAATTTCGTCAGCAGCGATTTGAACTTCAGCGCAAAGTTCGAAGAACTCGACATAAAAACATAAACAATCGACGAAACACACAAGAAATACGTAACAAGCAGAATGGCAAACAAAATGGCCACAACTACTCAACATATACATATACATATAAATATATATATATATATATACATACATACATACATCTTTTACATACATATTTTTTGCTTTGACTGCGATTAGAAGCGGTTCACGGGCTCAGCTTAGAGCTCATGTTGGCCAAGTCTGCCGTCTGCCGACTGCCGACTGCCAAGTGAACAGCAGAGACAACAACAACAACAACAACAACAGCAATAACAGCAGCAGCAACAACAACAACAACAAGAGCAACAAGAGCAACAGCACTCAATCACTGGTATTTTTAGTATGTGGCGTTGATTTACAAGGTGAACCGGTACAGAGCCAATACCAGTTCCAGTACTGCCAAAGCGCCTGATAGAGCCCGAGTCCGACCCGGGCGCAGGCCCAAATCCATTCATTCGAATAGCGATTTCAGTTGCAGAACTGAGTGATAAGGCCAGGTTAAGCTAAGAAGGCTGGCAAAAGTGCGTCACAGATCAGATTTGATATTTATTTATTTCCTCTTTCACACTGGGCACAGATAAGATAGAACTTGATCCTGTCAGCACTTGAGCTAAAACTATTAAAGGACGACTCCCAGGATGTCATTTTTTGCGGAAAATTGTAGTTCAGTGATTGGGTGTCCACTACAATGGATGAATTGACATCAAAAGCATTTCATTTACATTACATACCCATTACATACCCAGACACAAAAGCAAAAATTAATTTTATTTCTTTTTGCAACTTTTACCTGGGTTCCGCTTCTTATGGCGAGGGTCGAAGCATCTGAAGAGCACCATCAGATAGATGGATGGATTTATTTGAGATTCGTCACTTGAGAAAACTTTCCCAAACTCTGATAAGAGCTAACAAACACGCAATAAAATGTTTATAACTATGTCATCATGTTCTCAGACATCATAATCATATATGTATGTATATTCAATAAGCTAAAACTCTATCCGGCTCAACCATGAGTCGTAGTTCATCATACACTTGGCCACGATTGGTTCCTCCAACATTTCAAGTCAGTTTGAGATCGGCTTATAGCATATGTACATATATAATTAAGTATTTGAAGTTAAAGGCAATTGAGGTGAGTAAGTCAACGATTTGGCAATGATATTCATTTTTGAAAGTTCTTGGTTAAAATCAACTGAAATATTCTGAAATGAATTCCAAGTCATTCCAAATGTTTGATTTTGCATCGATTATAAGACATATAGAGTTGGGAAGCGTATTTGTTCAGTCGTTGCGATCGAAGCAAAGCAAATTCCATTTCTTGTTTTGATATATTTTTGTTGATGTTTTGTTTTGGGGTTTTTTTTTATTTGCTAATGACGTCTTTTGTTTGTTGCAGCACTGGTTGCTGGTTGAGGCAAACTCGTGACCGCAAAAATGATAATTGCAAAAATAATACAAAGCAAACACAATAATCAAAAAAAAGTGCACTTCGAATGGCTTATTCAAAAATCATTTCAAATTTGTCTTCAAGGAAATGAAATGTTGAATGCTGCTGTTCTACGAGTATGTAATCAATCTTCTCAGACAACGTCTGTCATCGGGAACAGTAATTAGGTTTTGTAACACTTTCGTGTCTATCAATTATCAAAATGGGCAAGCTAATGCAAATGTCAGCTAATCGCAATCGGATTAATCGCCAAATCCTTTATAATATTAAGGCTAATAAGTCATCAATTGATAGGTCAGTGGAGAAATGTATTATTTGATTATATAATCAATTACGCAAGGCATTGGGGCATCATGTGGAAAATATGCGAGGTGTTAAAGCAAATTTGTTTCAGTCAGCGCAACATCATCATCATCATCATCATCATCATCGCTAAGATCATGATCATTACGACGCTGGAGTTGGAGGCGCAAAAAGTAAACCAATCGCAAAACAACAAAAACAAAAACCCTTTCAAAATGTCACATTTGTCCAATTGATTAGCGGTACGTATACTCGCACAGTGGGCCATAAAAGTTTGTATTCACAGCAGCAAATTGATTTTACGTTGCGGATTGATGAGTAGTGCTAATTCGACCGCCTCCGCCTCTGCCAACTGCCCAAAAGCCGGTTGGGTCTGGTCCGATTTGGGGGTCGGGTTGGTATCCGGAGCACGCTATGCTCGGGCTCGAGCTACTGCCGTCAAGCAAATTGACTACTTGGCGTCTTTCTTGACGTTTGTTTAACATTTAATGGCCAATTCATTTGTCTCGCTTGTTTGCTCTCAATGGATTTACTGCTCATTTGCGCCGGCTTTTGTGGCCACAGAAATGTCTGTCTTTCTCTCATCTACACAAATATTTATGTTTAATTTTTTAAACATTTTATTTACGTGTGAAATATGGCATTTGCCGTGCGGAAAGTTTTCAGCGCCATCCATTCGATTCAATTATATTCAATTAGAGACTTAGGTAGTTTTAATTTTCCACCTGACCGCAATATATACAGTGGCCACAGCCGGGTTTTATGACACCCAGGTGTCCATAACGTACTTGTTTCAAATAAGTATTGACCAAAAAATAGGTAGATCTTTGGAATTTTTGAAAAATAATGTATAATTAGTTAATGGCAGGCAAGTACATTTTTTACTTGACACTGTTCCAATTAAGCTTTGAGACACTGTACATCCGAAATCAAGGCAACTAAAGGGATTCTATTACCATTTACCTTAGTTTACTTTCCAACACTTGGCACTTATCGGTTATCGATTGTCGCCTGTCGATTTTGTCTGTCATGAGCAGTTGTAGAAAGACGCTGTAAAAAATTCGTTCAAAATTTTTATTTTATTTATAAAAAGTTAAAGTTTTGCAATTTGGTAATTAAAATGCCGGTTAAAAATCGCAAGGAACAGCAGGGAACTAACAGTAGGGTGCTTCGATCTAGAGTGGAGTCGGAACCATACCCTGCGCCCTGCAGAAAAGCAGCCGGTACGTCAGCTGGCGCTCCTCCACAGGTGGAGCCATCTATATGTGAGATTCAGTCGGATGCCACGCTTTCATCCTCGTCTGCCAATGCCGGGGGCAGACCAGCCGATTTACAACTAGTCGCTCAATCATCAACTTCTGCTCCACTGGGAGAGCCACAAATATATGAGGTGCAATTTGGTGCCACCATTTCAGCCTTGGCTACTAATGCCGGGGGCACACCATCACCGAGCAATATGCCGCAGCTATCGATGCTCAGCATGACGTTGCGTGCGATTAAGGCGAACTCCATGATGTATCTGGGCATCGGGAATATGTTGCAGTTCAATCTACATATTTGCGGGCTCTACGATTTGCCGCATCTGGACTGTTTGATGACGCTGCGCAAGCTGCGTCTGAACGAGTCCTTCCCGATGCTCGCCCATTTCTTCGATATGCACGAATCGGAAGTGATGGACAGGTTTAAGCGCACTCTGGCCGGGCTGGCAAGCTGCCTGCGTCCGCTCGTTCGCTGGCCAAATGTAGAGTGTACTTCGGAGTGCCCCGAATATGTGCCACTGACCACCCTTTTGCAAGTCCGTTCGTGGGTCCAGTGCGTCGAAACGGATCTAAATAAAAGGCTTGAATTCGCTGAAGACACCTACAAGTTTGTGATCGGCGTCAATAATAATAGTGAGTGTGGCAATCGCTTACGAGCATCAGTTTTTATCAAGTGTTGTTGATACACTCCAATTCCCTTTCAGATATGATCAGCTTTGTGTCTAATGCCTTTTATGCTAACTGCCATGATCTGGATCTGATTGAGGCGACTAATTTCCAGAACCGAGTGAACGCATATCTAACGCTGGTAGAGGAACAAGAAAGGGCAGTCAACCGCTCGGACAGTGAGATGGATGTAGGTGAAGATGAGCCGAAATCGACGCTGCTGGCAATACCACCCACTGATTCCAGCGGTCGCACACAGATTCTGGAAGCAATCAATAAGCTTCGGCAATTCAAAATATTTGATCATTATGCGTTGCAGGAAACGTGGCTTTTAGATCACCTCGGCGAAATGCTGATTGTTGCGGCTGCTCTCTGCAATATAAACATGCAGCAATTATAGATGTATAGATATATAGATGTATATATATATATATATATATATTGGTCATCTACACACACATACATATACACAAGTGTTAACAATACAATACAGATGCATAACTAAACAAACTGTTAATTGCCACCAGAAGCTACTCTAAATGATGAGCTATGCCTGGCAAACATTTATCATAGACGATTTCCAAATCCCGCTCAGTCGAATAACAAGTCTGGGTGCTAATTTCTAAAGAGACCACAACAATATGCCATCAAATGTTCAAATTTGATTAAGTCAGAAGCTATTAAGCATTAAACTGTAAATTAGCTTACGGGTAACACAAAATGTTTCTTCTTCTTCTTATTATGAAACCAAGGATGGAGACCGAATCTCAAGTTTCGTTTTTCTAAAAAAAACCCAATTTATGTTTAAGTATTACGATTAATAAAATGCTTAGACAAATCAAATACATATATACTTTTAATAAGATATTTTTAAGGGTAAGATTTCAAAATATAGAAAAGCCAAATAAAAAATATATATAAAAATATATATAAATATATGTATATACATGTAAAGGACATGCTTATATCGAGTCAACTGCATCTAAAGATATACCTCCTTAATACCATCCACAAGGCTATTAAAAGGATAATATATTTGTTTTGTGATTGCTTATCGATCGATAGGCAAGTATTATCGATTTTTGCAAGCTTGCAATTTGCGAAATTAATTATAAATAATTTGTAAATAGAGTGCTCAATGCTTATGCACCAGTTTGCATACGGAAATAAATTCAACATTCATTTGGTAAAAACATGTTTGCTAATTAATAAGAAAAAATGCATTTGTAAATATGTACAATGATTGATTCTAAAGTTGGCTAAGAGAACAAGTCAATACATTGGCAAATAGTTTCTTTATTCAGTTGTTAGTTTCTTTGTAACTTAGCTGCTTGCCAATATATGTACACAATTCAGCCTTTATATATAGTATATAGTACAATTTGACATTTCATCAATTTATATTCGCAAATAGTTATTATTATAGCCACCATATATATTTTTTGTACTGTTATATACACCCTTAACCCATTGAAAATGGTTAAAAGGGTATAATGTTTGTGTGGAAGGGTATGTAACAGTCTTTAATAGACTTTAATGGACATCAACAGCCGATTTAATATATGCGAAATATACCCAACGCAGATCAAATGTTTTCATTTCATATATTATATTATTATTATTATTATAATTGGGGAAACCAGCACTGCGACCTATAAGGTCTATTGTGCCCCCTTTCTGAGCCTACAGCTCCTCCATCAACCCCGGCTCCTGCACGAAAGAAAGGATCTTTGTTGGTTTGAGGGTTCCTATGTCATTAAGCCTCATGATATGCTTCCCTAGGATGTTGCATCTTTTCTGCATTCTGCTAGGATGTGCAATGAGGATTCCTCCTCATAAATACCATAAATACCTAATTCGGTTAGGTGACTCAGTCTACAGTGTCCTGGTGAGTATTCTGAGCCTGTGCTTCCCCATGGATATTACTTGCTTAAATCACTTTTGATTGTAGCCACCTAAAAGACTTCTGGCTTGTCGGAGTCCTGGTGCATATACGTTCATATATTTTTATCAACTGTAACTTATATTTTTTTTTACTTTTCAGTGTCTTTGAATGCTACAAAAAATGAGAGCATTTCCCCGTAAAACTTGTAAGCAGAAGTTGGTCAATAAAGCTGGAAATAATGTAACAAATGTCAAGGTACTTGTAGTTGTAAAAATGATAGTAATAGTAAAGGCATTTCACAAATTTGAACATTTCAGCCACAAATACGTATACTCAATTTTTAATTATCAATATTTGTAATTTATATATATTTATATATATGTATATATAATTATTTACATTTTGAGTGTTTGAAAAAGAAGTGTACAAAAGCAAATGTCATGTTTGGCACATAGATATACATATATCTATATATATATATATATACTCTTATTCTTGATCAGTTGTTATAGCCTTGGCATCATTCTATTCGTCTGTTTGTCTATTTATTTTCCGTGCTAGCTAATCGCTTAATTTTGCGACTTTTTTTTGATGATTTTTTGAGATATAGACACAGAAAAATGTAGTCAAAATTCAAGTACAATTCGTTCTAAAACTTTTTGAAATAATCATAAATCATTACTAATTTCAATATCAACTATTAAATGCCGAAATTAATCTGTTGTTGTTTGTGTTGCATATATATATATATATATATATATATATATATATTTTATGACACGTAAACCTGCCACAGTGCCATAGCTTTTTCAAAACTTAATCAATTTGGTTGTGTCGGGCAATTTTGATGTCATGATTTCAACTTTTGAATAAATCAACTTTTGATATTTGATTGATATGCAGACATTAAAAAAGAAGTCTTTGAAATAACTAAAGTTGCTGTTTTGGCCATTGAACTAATTGAAATAGTTAAGCGACGACCACGCCTCTAAACAAATGAAATGACTATTTAAACCATTGACAAAATGAGCGTCAAGTGTAATTGAATAAATATTTCATGTTCACAGAAAACACCTTCACCTTCAACTCTATCGCCGTTCCGTGACTCTGAAGTTCAATCTTTGCATATTCATAGCAGATCTGTGCATTATTCATAAGTTTAAGCAAAAATTAACTCTGTTTGTAAAGTAATTTGGTTAATCAGAGAACTGAAATAATGTTTTCAATGTTTTCGAAAAGCAAGTTAGTTCCACTTAAAATCGCCCAACTTTGCTGAGTTCCATGGCTAATTGCATGTTGGGATGAAAGTTGGTGTTTTCATCTTACAAAACAGATATCATCAGTCGTGCAATAAATCAAATGAGGTTAATCTGAGTATATAGCTTAGTTTGCAATAAAAAGAGAATAAGAAAAAAGTTGAGTTTGGTATTCAGAACTGACAACAGGGTATCTATCTAACGGTTCATTCCCCAATGCATATTATCTTATATATATATATATTTTCGAAATTCACAGAGTATTTAGCGATGATATCCATTATATAATTGGTTGAATAGCAATCACAATAGTTATTACAGCTAGCCAATTAGTTAAAGACTATCGGAACTGGGGGAACCTTCATCTCGTTCCTAAAAATTGTTGCATGCACTTGCCAGTTAATCTATCAATTATTAAGTGAATTGCGAATGCAACTAATTGAAAATAGCTTAAATTAATAACAAAGACATGCAAAGACCCTTATCCCGCCCCTTATCACCATCACCCAACATCAGCCATCATCTCGAACGGGGCAGCGGAGCGAGACTGAGTCCCAGCGAGGGTCACGTGATTGAAATACTTCAAATATTTAAATGCACAATGGTAAGATTTGTGAATTTCACTTGAACTGCGCCGTATCTTTGCCTGATGCCCACTTATGACTGCAAGGGGGCGGGGAGGGGGAGGGAGTGCGGGGAATGAGTTAGGTGGAGGGGCGAGAGTGCTAAAACCATATTTTATTTTTGCAGTTTTGCGCAATAAGATGTGTTATTTGTTCCTGAGCCTGAGTCTGTTGATATTTATTTATTTAATTAATTTAATTTTTATTTACTTAATGTTTACAGAATATCAGACAATCAGTTGGAAAATAATCAAGTAAATATGCCCCCAAGCAGCAGCAGATGAATGAAGCGCTCGGCTTTTTTTTTTGTGTTTTTTTTTTGTTGTGTTTTTTGTGTTTTTTGTGTTTTGTTTACATTTTTCATTTGCACTCTACGCGACGTTTCCCCTTATTTGATTAAATGCTGTTCTTTATTTAATCAAATGAAACGAAAACAAAAATTACTTAAAAAAAGAATTCAAATTCTGCCACTTGAAATATGCATGTAGAGGGCGGATGGTGGTGATGAAGATGGGCTGGTCTTGTGAATTGGCGCTTGTCAGCGGGGGTGCGACAACCTTTATTATTTTCTTTTTTTATTGTGTGTAATTTGTTCATATAAATTAATTTTGTTATTGTCTTGTTTTGTTACATTGCAGCAACTTCTTGACAATCTTGACAAATTAAAAAGCGAGCAAACAGCCAAAGCACCAAAGCACCAGCAACAACAACAATAAAAAACAGCAGCACACGCTCCTGTATATGATATTGTGTGTGCGTGTGTGTGGGCGACGCTAAACTGTGACAAACATCGCGCTAATGTAACGTAACATTTATGTGTGTGTGTGTGTGTATTTAAAGTTACATAAAAGCGATAAATAAGACGCCTAATTCGTGCAATTTACGTGGCAGGGCCAACTCGACGTATGAGTGATATACAAATGATCAACAAAGGAAGTACAACAATGCAATCAAAAGTGCTGGGAAAACAGTAGCTGTCATCAGCGTTACGACACCGATTGCAACTGCACACACACACACACACATTAGAGTAACTGTAACTGCAACTGCAACTGACACAGTGACTGCTTGTTTCCGGTATCCTGTGCCCATTGTGGGCAAATTGGTCTCCATCGCGTATACGCGTTGTTTTGACCACTCCGATTCGTGAATACCTGTTTTAGTTGATGCATATCATACTTATAAATCTGCCATATCATATGCAAATTTACAGACGAGCTTGACTACAATAAACTGGCAGCGTTTACGTTACGTTACGAAATAATGCGCACAAATACAAACCATATCGCGTGCTTGACTAGCAGATACCAGATATATCCAGTTTAGTCCAACATTGATGGAAATTACTTTTTATTTTGTACTATCTCAAGTCGTTTTGTTCATCCGCACATAAATTGAGCGAAATAAAAATGTTGTAGCTATAAACATATATATATACATATGTGTATATACATATGTACCTAATCAGAGAATTATTCACTGATTATTATATCTGATCAAGTTAATCGCACTCTTTTGCGTGGTTTCCCCACACTTTCCATGACGATGAGTTCCTCATATTAGTAGTACTTATTGAAAAATGACTTTTCATTATTTGAAATTTTCGATATCGGGAACTGATCTTTCAGCACAAGTTTCATTAACATTAATAAAGATGTTTTCATTTTGGTTTTGGTTTTCCAAATCTAAGTTTGACATTTGTATGTCCAGATATGTAAGCTTGTTGAGACGTTCATTATGTAGAGGTTGCACTGTATACGTACAGAGTACAGTTGAAGTACAACATGTGCCATCGAATTTCAACTTCAGCCCGCAAATATCAGGTCACGACCAGTTTGAAGCGCTTTAAAGTCGACCAGCTAATAGGAATTTATGGCGCAGCTGTATCAGCTGTATCTATTATTAGAGTATCATTCGTATTTGAAACTATACATTACTACAATGTCTACATGAATGCCAGTAAACTGTTCAGATATTTTGTATTACGATGCGATACAAGCTGTGCAAGCAAGTACAACGCTCCTCCTTCACCCCCACACCAGTTAACAGAAGATGGCTAAGACGAAAAACATACCAGCTACTTCTACTGTACTCAACTTGTTTTTGTGCCCCAAGCTTTATTTTGTATGCATTGTAAATTAAGCGTATAAATCACAGCTACTAGCCTAATTCATACGCAAGTATGTATTCTATTCAAAACGAACAAACAGGCAACAGGGGCAACAGGGGCAGCAGTGGCAGCAGAGGCTTAAGAGAATACTCCACGAATGAAACGCCAAGGAAAAAGGACTCTCGTCGGCATTTCTGAAAGGATTCCTCAATTAGAAAGACGGGCCATCTTAGGCTCGCTGAAGATAAGATTCGGCTGCGCACCGGAGTTTAGCTGCTGACATCTAAACATCATTTGATATGCCAAAATCCGACCGATTGTTCCTATATAAGTTATCTGATGTAGTTGTTCAATTTTGACGATCCTTTGCCCAAATTTAAGGTGCGTTTCATCCTAATATTTTGATAATCGATAACGATCCATCAATCGTTTCCATAGGAGCTTTATGATATACGAGTAGTCCTCGGATCACATGAGCCGTCTAATGCAACATGACGGATGTATGCCAAGTTTCATCAAAATAGCTGCAAACCTTCAAACCAACAGATGGACAATGCTGATCAAGAATATATGTATATACCTTATGTCGGAGGTGTCCTTCTCAATGCGTGACAAACGTCGCGACAACCTCTGCAAGGCTGCATAATTATATGATAAATTAACTAAAATGTCAAATAAAACGAATTGAAAAATTATTGAAACTTATTTCGAAAAATATTTCAATTTTAATAAATTTGAAAATCAATAAATTGAAAAAAGTGTTTATTGTTATGGTACACAGTACTTTAAATAATCTCAAAATTTCGTCGGCATTCGAGAATCTACTCGAAAAGTTGTTCAATTTTCGTTTTGCAAAATTATCAAAAAATCCAAACGGACAACTTGCTTTGAACAATTCGAATTCTGCGTGTAATGATGATTTGCTCTTACGGTAAATTTGCGTTCTTGCCATAAATATATGAGGTTGTTTAAATATTTACAATGTTTACAATATTTACGATTATCTAAGTAAATACAGAATTAAGTTAAGTGTTGCCACTCCCAACTACTTGCATTGTAAGTTGAATTTGATGAAACAGCGTGTGGCAGAGTTTACTACATACATATGTACATGTATATAGATGTATATAGATAACTGTTTCACTATGTGATCAAATGACAAATTCTATTTAACTTTACTATCTCTGAAGGAAATAAGTAGTTAAAGGTAGATAGCACTTGTGCTGTATAAGTAAATAAGGGTTGTGATTTATGGCCTTATTTTGTAATTTTTTTTTTTTTTTTTTTTTTTGGTACTCTGGGCAACAACTACTATTTGACTAATCATCTTAAGTTTTCAGAAATACACTCTGCAACTTTCCAAATAAATTTATGAAAATTAAATTCATATATCAATCAGACCAAAAATAATTCGTAAGAATTAATTAAGCCCCAACAGCTGTGCAATCAAATTTTTACTGTATTTTTACAAATAAATAAATAAATAAAATAAATATTTGAAATAGTCTTAAAGTTATTTTGGCTTTTGACCTGAGTAAAGGGTAGTTTCTAGTTGTAGGATTAAGGACATTTTGGTTTCTGATGCACTTGATATGCCGCTTTGTGCCTTATGTGCTGATATATCAGAAAGTTGGCATCGTTCGTATTAACTTAATGAACTCCAGTCAGCTGACGCTTTAATGGAGTGCAATGACAGCTGTGCGACTCGCATTTAATGTAAGCCAATGCCAATGGCAGCCAGATTCGACTCGACTCGACCACGTGAGACTTGCCTAGATAGTGTGTGGCTATGGCTGTTGCTGTGGCTGTGGCTGTGGCAGGGAATCCGCAGAAAAGAATAAAATAATAAAATGAGGGCCATAAATTCTCTGGGTGTTTGGGCATCACGCGCCAGTGGCTGAGAAATACATAAGAATGAGTTCATTTGCTGAAATGGCGCTGACTTTGAGCCGTGGGTAAATAGCTATGGGGATTACGGGAGCAGAGCGTTCCATTTCATTTCGTTGGGATTACAAATGCGACAATATAGACGTCTGCTCATATATGTATATATATATATATGTGTGTAATTCGCTTATCAATTCCAACTTTGGCTGCAAATTACGCGACATTTTTATACAGGAATATGAATATGAGATATCTTGTTTATTTGCATTTAGTTTAGATATATTTATGTACTCGTACACGTGCAAATAATAAAATAGGTTGCCAACGGGGATGCCAACCCTAAAGTGCAACAGTTATCCAAATCGAATTATTCATATTCTCGATATCAAAGTTACTGTAAAGTACATCACCATACAGGTCTTAATGCCACCGACACTGAAGTGGACCACAGCCTTTAGATCGCCATCAACATTCCAATAGGGCATATTCCTCACTGTCATTCGATTGGTCAGATTTCTTAGACTGTACACATACTGAAAGTCAATAAAATGGTTAATAGAATATATATATTACTGCCCATTGCGGATAATACAAAACATATTTCACATAATTCCCAGTCGAATGCCATATTTGTTACTTACTCCAAAACTTTCTTTTCATCAAGGATCTTAAGCACTTTTTCGAGTTTCATATTTTCACAAAACTATTTGCCAGCTAAATAGGATTAGCCGATGGAAATATAAGCACATACACTTACACCGATTTGTGGAGGACATTTTCGTTGACGTTGGGGTATCTGTGTAATGTAATAGTGGTGCCAGGGCTCGATGGGATCCTTCAGGGACTTGCAAAAGTCATCGCGCTTAAGGGAAGCAACTGTTGGCACCCACTCGCCCCGCTCCAAGTTGTTGATTTCCATCTGCATTTGAATGGGTTCATTGGGTATTTGCATCTTAACAATGATGTCGCCACTGAAGTAGATCGTTTCGTAATCGTTGTCAAGGACGACCGTCAGTCCGCTCGTGTCCACCAACTTGCTGATGTGCACATTGCCTTTGTCCTCATTTCTGGCACAGGACTCTTCGAAAAGTCGCTCATCGATAACAATGCCATATGTGGCCGACTGTACCAAATGAAAATTTGTTACAACTTGTTTGGATTTGGGCTGCAAAAGCAGACTCACCTCAGCACCTTGCAGCAGCAGCAGCAGAGCTGACAGTAATGTGATGAGAGTTAGTCGCAACATTTGGACACTCTCGCGGATGCTGCTGGGTGGCAGCTGATGCAGCCAATTTATACGTAGCCAAATGTGGTGGCTAATTGGCTGTCCAATTAGCTTTGAATGCAACTGTATTTATCGCACCGTCTATCGGCCTAATTGCCAAAACAACGCAGTCCCATTAGCATTTAATTGCCACTGATTTTGAATTCGATATCAATTTCAGTATCAATTCAAAATAAAACTTCCATTCAAAATTTGATCGTCGTCGCCTTGTTTGGCACAAAACAGATGTCCCGCTCGGCATGCCAAGCAGCGTCGACGATAGCGAGGCCATCCTGTACGGAAGTCACCTCAATGCAAATTGAAAAAATATACTTATCAGGTACATTCACAGTTATGCATGTAGATCGATCGCTATCACGCATGTCTGCCGTGTGCGCCTGTGGGACAACATGCCGCTTGACCTTGGGCCACAAAGAGGCGTGAGACAGCATTGTGGGCCATGGCCCACTATAGAAAGACAAAAAAAAAAACGCTGAGCGATTCATTTCAGCCAAACGCAAATAATGTGGGCCACACGCCCAGCCAGATAGTAGACTTTACCACTATAATGCCATAATATGGCTATGCCAACTAATAGCGTTAAAAAGCGCGTGGCGCCGAGTCATACTTAGTCAACATTAGCGTTTATTTTCGGCCTGAATTAGACGTTTATGGCATTTATCATGAAAAGGCTTCCATTGCAGTCAAAAATCTCATAAAAACTAATTGCATAATCGTCGCTATTCAAATTGTGGCTCTCACATTGACATTGTTCTTGGAACATTCTGCTGAATCATAAACTGGGCGATACCGTTGGTACTTCACCTATCTTAACTGATGGTACGTCTTATGATAACTTAATTTATTTGAAAAGAAAAAAAAAATAATGTGTGTCTCATACGTTTTGATGTAGTATTTAGTATAAATTAAAAAATTGTTCACATTTCATAATCAAATTTTCTTATCAGCTGCCCCAATAGATATATATATATATAAGCATGTAGTATATGTTTAATTGGAATAAATAGCCGAGTCGATCTGGCTTTGTTAATCGATTTTACGTGTTTCTTAATTTAAGCAAAATATCTCGGAGAAGCTTCACGTCACTCGATTGAATAAATTATAGTATTTAAGTTTGTTTTTATTCATTTTGATATCGTGTTGCAATGGCAATTTAACTAAACAGTTACTTTGTGCCAATGCTTGCATTTATTACGCCCAATATAAATACAGTGCTTAAAGTCGCTTTGTTTATTAATAGTCATATAAATTAATGCATATGTATGAACAATTTGTTGAGAAAACTTGTATACTTATCAGCAAAGTTCGTATAATATGCATATATATATATAGTATATATAGTATGTAAATGCTTTCCCCTACATCTGGCCAAAGGGCAACTTCATTTGAGTTGATTCAAATGTTTACTTTATATTCATCCAAATCGTGGAACACTTGTGCAAACCAGTCAAAATGGCAAGACTCATGTCTGCAGTTCAACAGAGCGACATTAAAGACAAATCATATAGGATTTGATTAATTTGCTGATGCTATGCACAGTTGTATATAGAATAATGCAAAAATTGTTTGGTTTTGCCAGATTATTCATAAGTACACAAAATATGAATTGGATGTGATTCAAATGAGTCATCAATAATTTATAGGGGCGTATCGATCTAAAATTTCGTATTGCACAAATCAAAAACAGCCTTGAAAGACCCATGGTCGGGGGATTGAATGCTGGGGGCTGACCAATAAAAACAAAGAGTGCGCAGTACTAAGTATATAAAAATAATATATATATATATATATGTATATGTATATATATATGTATATATATATATATGTATATGTATATGTATACGAATGTAATATTTAACTTAAATATACAAAATAACGAGCGATATTGCGATAAACATACATTTTAAAATACAAAACGTTTCAGCGATTACAAAGTACAAAAAAAAAAATAAAATTATTATTATCAACCGTGTTTCACAAACATATAGCATACTTTTTGGACTGTATGATAATTAAATTGAAGTTATCTGAATTATATTGCGATTTGAAAAGTATGTTATTCAGTTTGGTGGCTTGGTGGCTCTCCCAAAGTGAGAATTAGAACATGATTAAATCTACATTAAATGCTAGTGCAGTGCAGGCAGAATAAATTGGCAATCAATTGGAACGGCGCGATTTCTCCGCTCCTCACTTTAGGATAATCTCCGTCGGCGGCAGTACGTTGTCGCCATAGAGACAATACCATATGCTCGAGTACCAGATGGTGCGATCGACCCACTCGCTGCCCGCCAACACGTGCCCAATGTAGGGGGCATCTCGTGATCTGTGAATAACCAAACGAAAACACGTTAAGCATAAAGAGATGCACCGCTGGGAATTATGTGAATACCTCATGATTTGCGCCTGGGTGCGCTCCACGAATGTGATGGCCCAGCTCCAGGGGAAGTCGCGCTTGCGCTCACATCCCAGATACGCTGTGGAGCTGTGCAAAAAGATTTCGCGCACAATGGTCGTTTTGTCGTTCTTATCCTTCTTGGAGACAACGATTTTGCCGTCGCGCAGCTCACACTGCAGTGTTTTGAAAGATTTGGTGCGATAGTCGGCGAAGCGCAGCTCTTTGCCAGGCGTCACCGTCGCCAGATTCTTGATAGCCCGCTGCACTTCGCGCATTACCTCCATGGGCCGCACCATGAGGTAGTTGTGTTTGCGATCCTCCTCCGGCCAGTAGGACCAGTTCAATATGACATCGAACACCTTCACATCGTGATGCAGTGGTCGCTCCAAGCTGTCGTTCAGTATGACCTCATACAGTGTCAGCTCGTGCGTGGGTCTCCGCATCTTCTTTGAGTACTCGCAACACAGCTCATAGGCGGTCTTCGTTGGCGAAATTGTGGCATTCACCTGCGTCTTCTCCTGCAACCATACAACCATTAACAACTACACTCGATGATAAGCTAATGCACTCACCTCTGTGGTATTGTCGGGATTGGGATTTAGACTGATCCAGATCTTAATGTCACCCGATTGCTTAACGGCATCCTTTAGCGTTTCTGCGGCTGAATAGTACTTCTGCAGGCACATCAGCATCGCCTGCTCCTTTTTCTGAAAAGAAAGAAAGAGATGCAAGCAGCAATTGAGAAAGAGTGGCAAGACTTAATCTATATAAGATTGTTGAACTTAATATTTAAGTGTGCAAACAACAAGGATGCTTTACTTTACTTTAATTGTGTCTCGTTTGTTTGTTTGTAAATAAATAAAATTAAGTAAATTTAAGAATGCAAATTCCCTCACGACAGCCTACTAGCTGAGAGAAGCGGAACTCTTCAACATCCTTCAGTTATATATACTCTTTTGGGTCAGATATTCACGACGACAAAAGTAAAGAAAATAATAATAATAAATAATAAAATAATAATAATAAATAATAAAATAATAATAATAAATAATAAAATAATAACAAATAATAAAATAATAATAACAAATAAGAAAATAATCTGCCAGGGTTTACAAAGTAAACAAAGCTATCTCCATCCGATTTCGTCGCAATGCTGCAGCAACCGCGACCAGGTCAAAATTCTATTGATGTGTTGCAGCTGCGGCTTCTGGTTCGTAATTGGCGTATCTCGGTGATTCAGGGAACTGAACTTAATTGAACGGAATGGTGTTGGTTTGGGGGACTATTACCATTTCATCGGCGCCGCACGGAAATAGATTCTTGTAGAGCACTATCAGATCGGTTAGCACATCGGCTTCCTTTTGAGAGTAGATGAGCTCGTCGCACTGTGGCAGAGTTGAAAAGTGGATTAGTGAATTGGGTTACACACACACAACTAATGAGCATTGTATTTTGTCACCTTTTTGGCTAGCAACGTTGGGCCCCATAAAATGGTCAGATTCTGTACGCTCATTTTGTTCTTGGCCTGCTGTGAGCTGATGAACGCCAAGTGGCCGACAATGCGACGCAGAGTCTCCCGCTCAATGGTACTGAGGCGACCGAGCAGCTCCTTGTAGATCGGTATCTTCTCGCTGGCCACGGCCAGTTCGGTGACAAACACAAAGCTGTCGGTCAGCTTGCCCAGCAATCTTTCCGGCAGATCGCGCATGAATCGCTTAAGCACATTGGCCACGTCGTGCTCATTGTACTCATTGCGTGTGATCTCCACGTTGAAGGCGTCGGCACGAAACGCGCTCATCAGCTTGTGCATGGAGTTCTCCGATCCCGACTTGCGATAAATACCCTCCGACATGGAGCCGTGTATGTACACAAAGTTGATGCACTTGTCCACAATCACGGGCACATCGTAGCGCGTCAACTGCTGATCGCCCAGCGAGAAGCCGTTGTTGTGCGCCACCTCCCGTATTATGTGGCGCCAGATCTTTGTCTCGCGCGCCGAGCTCATTATCATGTAGACTGCATACGGCGGACAGTCGATCATCAGCATTGGGCCGCTCTCCACGTGCAGATTGTCAATGGACTCGTCGCTCTCCTTAAGAACTGCAATGCAACAAAAGTTTATTAATATTTGCTGTGTGTCGTTTGCAGCTTTAATAGACTCACCAATGCAACGCGCCTTTCGCAAATCCAATTTCTCCACATTGCCAGTGGCCTCGGTGACAAAGATGAGGCGCCGCTGACTCTTGCGCAGCACCAGCCAAGTGCCGCTCCACTCTGAGGTGATCGAGTTCTGCGAATGCAAATGCAAATATGGATTAGAGATGGGTTGAATGTGAGGAATGTGTGCAGGACTCACCTTTAGATAGCACCAGCCGGCTCGATAGTATTGGCAGGTGTATTTCACGGGCACAATGTTGGTGAGGCTCTCGAGGATCTTTTGCATCCAGACGCCGCGCTCGGACTCTTTGCCAACGCCATAGAGATGGGCGACACGCTGGTGCTTCACATTGCCGTTGGCATTGCTGGTCATCAGGAGATTGGGATTGGAGGACATGGTGTCGCTGCCAGTGGCACCGCCATTCTTTGGCTGTGACGTCGTCATCTCAAAGCAGTAGAAATGTGTGGCGCTATCGGTGACGCGAATATTGCTGACGCACTGCAGCGTTGTGATGGCATCCAACGTTATTATCTCCTTGGGCGTCTTCATCTCCTGGTCGAGATACGTCTGAAACTGTCTGTCCCGCAGCACGGCCTTCCGATTCTGCATCTCCTTCAGTATATCCTCGACGACCCCGGATGGGAAACGCACCAGCGGCCCCTCGTAGCGCACCAGCAGCGGCGACAGACTCGGCCTGGGTACCATCTGCAGCGCCACCCTCACATCCGACTGCCGCTGGACACCGCTCTTGAAGCTTGTCCGCCGCTTTATGACATCCAAGCTAGATGAGAAGACGGTCATCGTCTGCCGGAACCGGGAACCCAGCGTATTTCGCGTCCCTGAGCTGGAGGCGGGGGTATTCGCTGAGGAAGCGGACGTAGCTGGTGCAGCTGATGCCGCCGTTGTCATCGGTTGTCCATCGCCGCCAATGGCCTCCCAATAGGGTGGCGGACTGTCGCCCTCGATGTGCGGCTTATCGCCGACAAACCAATTGGTGCGTTTGCGTGACGGTGCCGCTAGATCCACAAATGTCGTCGCTGGCTTCTCCTCCAGCTTACCGAGATAGGGCCGGGCGGCCAACTCTGTCGCATTCAGCTCCAACGTGTCTGTCCCATCCAGCATATGCTCCATGCTGTCGCTCAGCAGCTGCGCATTCTGATGAACAATTTGCGGCTGGGTTGGTTTTCCATCTGGTTTCTGGTTTTTAGTCGCACTGGCAGTGGCAGTTGAAGTGGCAGTGGCAGCTGCTGATTGTGATGGTGTTGCATCATTTCGGCTATCCTCCTCAGAGGTGCACATGCTGACATCGTCCTGTTCGCGCCTGATGGCGCCATAGGTGTCCTCCTCGAGCATATGCTCGAGCACCAGCAGATCGTTGCTCTTGTTGGAGCGCGGCAGCGGATCGAACTCAATAATGATCTCCAGAAGCGTCGGCCCATTCACGGCCGAAAAGCCGCCAACGGCGCCATCATTGCTGTCCAGCTCACCATCCTCACTGATGCACGGCAGCTCCACTTGGGGCGTCAACAGTTTGCCGCGACTGGCTATATCGAATAGAGTACCATAGGTGGCCTCCTGATTGGCATAGACTGGCTCCGGCGAGGAACTGGATTCGCATTCAGCTTCCCGGTCAGCGTCCGCTTGAGAATCGGCCACGGGCTCTGCTTCAGATTCGGCTGCCTGGCCATAGAAGTGCCAGGAGTCGCTGCGCTCGGGCTTGGGCGCACGCGCCTCCTCAACGGCAATGCTGGCCGAGATCAGCATCGATTCGTTACGCTCGGCTGCAGCTGCCATCCGATTGAGTTCGTCCAGTTCCGCGGAGTCCACTTGTGGTCGACGCAGCTCAATCTTCTCGTAGTTCTTGCGTCGCTTGTGGCGCTCTGGCGGCTGCACTGCAGCATCCAGCTGTTGTGATAGACGCGGCGGCGGATAGCTGGGCATGGGTTGCTCCTCGCCCGTCGATTCGCCGCTGCTCGACTGAAGCTGCTGCTGCTGTGGCTTACTGCGCAGCTGCACCAGTTGCGCCGCCTCCTGAGCCAGATTCTTGGCCAGCGGCAAGGGGGGCGCTGGGCGGGAACTCAATGCCTCATCGTAGCTGGGCGGCTTGGCCTTGATCTTCGGTTTGTGCTTGGGCACCTCGTACTCCAGTTCCGTGTGCGCGCTGAGATCCGTGTGACCGCCACCGGCGGCATTGCGATGCATTGGACTGCTGAACTGTATCGTATTGAAGACGTCCGTGTTGGGCATGGTGCGTCGTCGATCTAGCTCCACTTGCTGTTCCGCTTCGGAGTGGCTGATGAAGCCCGTTGAATCGGGCGCCTTATTGTCCCGTCTGCCCAGCGTAAAGTTCGAGCCAAACTGTTTGCCGGCGTTTCTCAGCCGGCTGCCGGCTTCCGCGCTTAGACTGCTAATTGCCTCCGTGGAGCTCTTCAGATTCTTATCCAGACGCTTCCTGGCGCCTTTGGCCTTGAACGCGACACGCTCGCCAATCGCTTCGCCGAGTAGCTTCGAGGTGGTGCCCAGCGAGCGCAGCAGATTTCTGTGAGAGATTCAGATTGATTCGTTGAATCGTTTGTTATTCACTTGAATGATTCGAAAATGTTCCCGCACCGCCCACTCCAATTGGGGTTAGTAGAGTAGAGAGGGACACCTCAAATAAACAGTTAGCAACCACAAACACACATATATATATATATATATATATGTATCTGTATCTGTTTGTTGTCCGACGTTCGCTGCCAACTGCCAGGCGACAACTGATCTCAACTCCTGCGCCAACGAAACGAAACCAAAAGTGGAACCCAGCTCAGCGCACATCATTTGTCATTGATCTTGAAATGCCTGACGGCAGGCGACTATTTTTGGAATCGCCCGACATTGGCGTGATTAATGCGTCGGCGGAAGTTGAAGTTCAGAGTCGCAAGGAGCCCTATAAATAGAGCGAACAATGCACCAGATGAATCAGTGGCAGCAACTAGGGTGTGCTAGGCGGGGGCGGCAACCTCCGGCACCTCCGTTTGCTGTCCCTGCAACAGTTTCAGCTGTTTCCTGCATTCATCTCAAACCACAATGAAATGCCACAAAATGTATTGCTAAATAGATTGGAAATAAATATTCGAAATATGTTTTCAATTAACATAAGCCTATATGACCCCAAACTTCCCCTTATCCAAGAGGCTAACTAAGCCATAACTGAATAACTAATGCAAAACAATAGATATGAGCTGAGCTATCAACAAAATGGTATATTTCGATAACTTATCCTTCGAATTAATGTGCAATATTCAAATGATAATCACTTGAACATTTTGAAGTAATCTAGTTAATCTGATGCTACAGCCCAATTGAATTGGCGTTGTTTTTTAAACTCAAAATTAAAACATGCTTCGAGTGTTGAATCGATAGTGAAATCTTTTCAAATAAATCGCATAGCTCAGGATTATACGTAATATAGGAAACATGAAATTCGCCAGGACTTTTATCAATTATTACACTTAGTTGTAGATGTTAAATGAGCCCACATTAGTAGATGATATTCAAAATGTTGCCACAACTTATCTTAAAGTGTGTGCTTCAAAGGCAACCCAAAAGTAACCCAAACCAGACCAAGATCAAACGAGTCTGGCTTGGGGATTCCTCGTGGATTCCCATATTTATACTACTCAGGTGATCCGCAACTGTTTAATATATACACAAATCCATCAAATGCTTGTTAGCGTTTCTACTGTGTTAATCATCGCAGCCGACCCACTTGGATTAGTTATTCAACAAATACAAAATAAAAATTATTCTAATTCAAATTCAAATTACAATACCATAGCAATACGGGGAAGGATGTCAGTGTATATAGATATATATAAATATGTATATATAAGTTGCAACATGGCATTGGGAGGAGGATTGTAATAATACACCAAAGATTCGTACAAAAGAAGAGAACAAAATTGTTGGTAACAAAAAAAGTTTACTTGTCATCGTCGTCACAGGTCGAGGATAGCTCCGCCTGATCGGACGAGGCGGCGCCTTCTGCCCCCGTTTCCGTTTCGGAATCACACTCAAGATCATCTTGCCCAAGTGCCCGACGAACACCATCATCCACTTGCTCACCCTCGTCTACGTACCCGGGTGATGCCGACTTGTATTTGCCGCTCTGCGAGCTCTCGCTGTAGTCGAGCGATGCATTTGAGGTGTAACGGAAATCATCCTCAGGCAGCCCACTGGCGCCGCCGGCGGCGCCAATGCTCGTCGTGGAGAACTCGCTGGAGATGGAACAGCGGTCGGTTCGCCGCCGTTCCACCTCAATGTTCAGCGGCTTGGACACCTGTGGCACCTGTGGCGCTGCACGCAAAGCGCCCCTCGGCGATTGTTGTCTCTCCAACTGATCATCGTCCAGCTCCGGCAACAGCTCGGCGCGTGCTCGCTGCCTGGGTGCCGGCCTGGGCGTGGCATAAACTGGCTCCGGGCTGGACACATTCTCATTCGCATCGGGACCATATATCGGCTGCTCCACATTGTGCGCCTGCAGTATCAGTTTTCCATGGCTGCTCGCCGGCAGTTTCTTCTCCGTGCAGCTGCCATGCAGATTCTCCGCTTCGATATTTTGCTTTCTGTTAGTGTTGTTGTTGATATTGTTGATGTTGTTGTTGTTGTTGTTGCTGTTGGTGTGGTTGCTCTGTGCGTGATGGGTGTTAAGGGAGTTGATGTTGATGTTGCTGTTGCTGGTAGTGGAAGTGGCAGTGGAACTGCTGCACACATTGATCTCGATATTCTCGTAGTTGGAGGACCGCAACTCCGGGTAGAGGCGACGGGGCGCCGGCACGGGTCGTGTGTGTGTGCCGCCCGCCTGTTCCATGACTAAAGACGACTGAAACCAGATCAGAGAGCGAGAAGAGTTTCGCATAAGCATAAGAATGTATATATACAAAAGCATATAGTAAATTGCATCAAATCAATCGATTTCACCGATGAGCTCTTAAGACTAAGTGGGTCGAAGAAGAAATAGTTCTTTTTACAATTAGCTACAAGCCTCAAGCCAATTATTCTTATCTTTAGAGTAACGGTTTATTTTATATATATATTATAAATAATATTATATGTATATTTATGTACAGATGATGAGGTAGGATGATGAAGGACATGCCAAGCATTTCGTTTTATAACCTTTTATTTTGAGCGCATGAGCGAAAATATTGGGCTGCTCGCTTTTATTGGGTTTCATTTGTTGGTTGTTCTTGTTTACCTAGAACTGGGAGATTCCTTAGACCATATGGGATGTGTGGGATCAAAAGTTAATGGCAGGCAAGGGATTTATGTGGACAGGCAACGCTACCTGATGCATGTGTATAAAAGTGAGTTCTAAGCCACAGCTGCGGCACAGTTAACTCAAGCAACGCAGTGCAACAGGAGCATGCAACAAATCGCTACTCTTAAACACAATCTGTGGGAGCTGCTCTACTGCCTGTTGCTACAGTTCTTCGGCTCAATCTGCTGCACAACGAAGCAGACAAAGATGACTGGAAACAAGCAACAGTGCGAGGAAGAGGTTCATCGCCCACTTACACAGCGGCATGCCACGGCCTATGAGAAAGTGGAGCTGCTGCATCGGATGCTCGTCGCACAGCAGCTGCAGCAACTGGAACAGCGACGTCTGCTGAGACTCGCACTGGAGCGACGGGAGGCGACTCAAGTTCCAGTTTGGCTTGATCAATTATAGGCGTTTATCTCTTGAGTAGTCATAGTTTAAGTTTTGCATATTTAAGTGCAAATTATCATAGAAAGAAATCTGACAAATTGAACAATAAAACTGAACAATTATAATAATAAAAACGAGGCTCTTCTTCATATTAAAGATGGTATATATGAGAGCAGGCATGATAAGTAATAACTTGGATAAACTAAACGAGTAGAATCTGAATATATATATCTATATACAAATCGACACACATTCACATTACTCTGAGCGAGGGAATTTGAACAGAGAAAAGACCCTAAGTGAAAAACACAAACTGGGCGAAAGAGTGAGACACGTGTTTCCTCTTTGTGTTGGCCAATTACTTGAACGACAATCGCCGCCAATAGATAGATGGATAGATAGATAGATAAATAGATATATATATATATATATATACGTATAAAGATAGCCATCATTAATTGCCCATTTGGCTTTCACTTTCTGCTTTGATCGCTTGCGAACATTGTTCTCTATCTCTCCGGTCCGGTTGCACCACACTAAAAATAAAAGTCTTCAATAATGACACTAAAACTTGGCCAATTCACAAAGAAAGTCAACTTCCAATGACCATTCAAGCTCCACACACAAACACACACACACACACACATATATATATATTTTTATATTACGAGGCTGTTCAGTTTGAATACAAAATCGAACACAAAGCAACACTCACCGCAAGATATTCTTCGACCTGAATTGAAAGAAAGTCGCGCAATTGATTTTGCTCATTGGCCAGGTGCATCCATTGCTAAATCAATAGTCTCAACTTAAAGTATTTTTATATACGTATATATGTTGGAGCGCACACGATCCAGTACATAATTGTATAGCAGCTGTGTGGCATCAGGAAATAAACGATTAAACGAAATAAATAGAGTAAAACATAACTCAATTTCTTGCTCAAATTCTAAAATTAAAATGCACTTCTCAAAAGTAAACAAAGAAAAAGCTAAAACATTTTACACCATATTGTAATAAGGAACTAGACAATATAAGCCCGATACCTGAGTATGTGGGGAATTTTAGATATTCAAATGATTTATCGAAGTTCGAATTTACAATGCCGCAAACAGCGGCTATTTCGAAAAAGGTAAAAGGCTAAACTTACACATGTTAACAATCATATTTGGAATATAATTTAAAGATGGGCAAAGTCAGAAAACAACAACAAAGAAATAGACAAGAAACATATGTAAATGAATTGTTTTATTATCCGATGGAGTCTTTTATTTAAATCATCTTAACGACAACGTAGAGCCCCAATGGAATCGGAAAATGTAAAGAATGTGAATGTACGAAGTGTTGGGCATATTGGGATCGGGCTATAAGGCACAATAGAACAAGTTGGCCGATAGCGAACGATAACGAATACTCTATTGTGTATATCAGACGCTATAAAGCGATGTAGATTAAATATATTATGGCTTATCAACACCTTTGACTATCTTATACGAGTGCCCAGCTAATGCAATTAGAGTCTACAATTATCCATTTAAGGAAAATAGTTTTGTTTACTGATACGCAGTATTCATGTTGTGCACAGTCCACAGATGAACTCTGGAACCGGGCCATTTGCCATAGAAAGCTGGACATTTGGTGGAAATTGGGATGTGATGTGGATATGGTTGATGTTGTTGATGCTGTTGATGCTGTGTGCTGCTTAAGTGCCCAGCACTTTAAATGAAAGTTGCGCTGGGCAGCTGCAGCTGGCTCAATCATTTTGTTTACAATGTTAATGAACTTGTTGTTGCTGTTGTTGTTGTTATCATTGTTGTTGCTGCTGCTGCTTTCCGCAACAACTTGAATAAATGGATGAATGAACTTGCATATGACAGTGCGTCTGATGCGTCTGTTGCACGCCTGACTCATGGACACACAGATCGACAGAAAGAGACCGGGAGATAGAGAGGGAGTCCATCACCATCCCCTACGAAGCAAATCAAATTCTAATTGGGCTACATCATGTGAAGCATTTTCTAGGAACAGCAACTCATCTGCCTCTCCTCTAACCACTCCCCATTCCCACTTGGCTGAATATTGTCGACTTGATGATTAATCGGAAAGTTGCTTGAAGCAATTGTTCCACGTCTAAATGATTCAATGGGCATACATATATGCATGAGCTTGCACAACTATGTAGCTCACATCTTGCGGATATCTGTATAAATATATAAATATATATATATACACAAATATGTACGATAGAATGTTACTTTTATATTTTTGCGATCACAACAACGACAACGAGTGGCAAGCGACAATTATAAATCGCATATAAGGCATGAATGGGCAGCTCGTTAAATCCATTAACCATCCCCAACTAGGGCGCCCCAATTCAATTCGCCCATCAATCAATCCATCTATTGTGATACATCATGGATCAACATCATCAACTCATCAAAGTATTTGGCTTTAGCTTTCTTCTTCTAGATTAAAAAATTAAAATTTAACAAAAGAAATAAGTATAAAATAAGAAGATGGCATCGACGAAGAAACTCACAGACAAATGGTTCAAGTTCACAATGAATTTGCTATATCTATATATATATATCTATATATATATATATATATATATATACATATATATATAGCATGAGCATGGTGTATGCTTAATAAGCCAACAATTTATGACAACAAACGTATATTGTCTTATCTTGTAATTATCGCGAGACCCGCGCAAAGTTGTTTGAGTTGCACATGGCAAAATTAGATGTTTTGTGTATTTTGCTGCTCTTCAAAGATGTGGGTTCATTTTAAAAACTATATATATATATATATATATATAATGGACACTGTAGACTGAGGAGTCACCTAACTAAATTTGGTATTTATAGTAGCGATGTATGCAGGTTTTGTGGAAGCTAGAAGGAATCCTCAATGCACATCCTAGCAGAATGCGTCGCCTTCATTAGGAAACGATGTAGCGTCCTAGGGAAGCATATCATGAAGCCCAACGACATAGAAACCTCAACCCAACAAAGACTCCAGCATTCGTGCAGGAGCTGGGGTTGATGGACGAGCTGTAGGCTAAGAAGGGCGCACAATAGACCTTATAGGTCGCAGTGCTGGTTCCCCAATTATGATAATAATATATACATATATCTCAATTTATCGCCCAAAAAGTTGTGCACTTAATCAAATTGTGAAGTGCCCTAACACAATTTGTATTAAGTTAAACAAAGTTTCACAATACAAATTAATAAAGCATTCTTAATAGAAGTATACATATATATATATATATATATATATAGGTAAACTATTTATACGGCTGCAGCGATAACGCGTTGAGAATCCGAGCTCAGCTCCGAACATTTCATGAACCAAGCGTATAGAGGAACGCCTTAAGTCTGCGGCTGCTGTGAGTTATCAGCTGGTTATTAATAAACAAAAGCTGACAGATGAATTCCAAGAATTTGCAATTATCAACACAAACAAATAAGAAAACTTCGTTTATAATAATACAAAAGAAAGAGAGGAAAAGTTGCAAACAAAGGGTTATGGTTAGAACTTAAAGATGCTAAATATGAATACCAAAACTAATTTATATTTAATATACAAATCTATTTCTGGCAAATGTAGATTTCAAAAAAAAGATTCAAGATTACTTGAATGCCCCTTAGTCATGTTCTGCCCAAAATATATATGTATATATATATTTATATTTGACATAGTTCAGTGACAGTGAACAGCTTTTTGCTCTTGAACTCAATTTCAAAGTATAGACAGACTTGGCTAAACTAAAGCCAAGTTACAAGTTGCCCAGAAAGAAAATGTACACTTTGAATGGAGTGTAGGAAAGTGAGTGAATGATTCACATGCCCTTTAACGAGTACATTTGATAGCTCTTGTTTGCGGCGCAGTTGCTCTTGTTGCTGTTGTCGTTTGGCATTGATTCGTTGTTAAAAAGTGTGAATCATACACATATGCTATAATGATATGTATGTACATATAAACAGATATCTACATATGCATATGCATCTATCTATATATATATATATATATCTATGTATGAGTATTTATACTTATCAAGTTTATCTGACAGAGTGTCCGGCAAAAGAAGCAAATGCCGCAGGAGTTCGAGTTGCATTCCAAACAACTGGAAATGTATATGAATGTGAATGTGAATGCGAGTGTGAATGTGAATGTGAATGTGAATATGGCAAGTGAGTGTGCATGTGCTGAGCAAGCAGAACACTTAAATGAAATTACCACAGATCATCAGCACAACTTCATTGCAATTCGAAGCACAAAAGTATAAACATAAACATACACAAAAAAAATAAACATAAATACTTCATTGCGAGAGCTGATCAATAGATTTTTAATTAGTATTACACATACAACAAAAATGTATACCGACTTATTTATTTGTTGTCGATCGAAGATCTGTTGTCGCTATAAATAAACTGCATCAATTATCGACTGACAAATATATTTCTTTTTTTTTTTTTTGTTTGTTACTACAGTTTCAATGTGTCTTCCTCTTCGCCGTGAAACTAACAAAGCATTTAACATAACATTTTGATTTTCTCAATATTTTCACTCGATTTTCATTTGATTTACACACGTGCCTGCACAACAACAACAACAATATCATTTGAATGCAGCCAGCGAAACGTGAAAAGACTATACAAAACGAGCCAATGCGAAATGGAGGAGAGAGCGGCAGAGAGACACCTCGAGCGAGGAGGAGCGACTGGTTTAGGGGGCGCATGCGTTGCTTGATTAGCTGACAGACAAAGAATTACAAAGCTTATTTGTAACTAAGTGCGTATGTATGTATGTGTGTGTGTGTGCATGCATGCATGCATATAAATGACGGAGGATGTCTGTGTATGAGTGTCTGCACGCTGTGCATTTGAAGGCAACGTGTTTGCAGCGCGAATGGTGACCCATCTGGTTTTTTGGGCTTGTCAAGCAGCCAGTTATTGTTGCTCTTCTTCTTCTTCTTGTCTGCAAGTGTGCTGTGTGCTTTTGTGTGTGCGACAAGTTGAAAAGTAAGTCGTGGTCTAGTGTACAAAAGATTGACAACTTTTCAGTGTGCTTTGTGCTTACCCTGTAAGCAAAATTGAGAGTTGGTCAAAAATAAAATTTCGCACCAACTTTATACAAAAATGTTTTCTATTTTTTTAAATTTCTTTGTGTTATAATTTTAAATTATTAGTCCAATCATATTTTGTTATATGGAGCTGGTTAAAGGGTATCTCCAAGTCGACCATCGCTGCAAAGTTGGACTTGAGTTCAGCTTTTTGTTGGTGAATTGAGCTTTTCTTCAATTAGTTGAAATATTGACTGATTCACTAAAAACAAAAGCAAGGCAAATCGATGTATTTATTATGTGCCGTTTTGATTAACGATTAGTGGCAATCGATTATCAAAGTTCTCAATGGGTTTTGCCAGAGGGAAAACCGCAAAAACTCAACAAGCACACGCGCACGCGCACACGCACACGCACACGCACACACACATATATGAATGTGTGTCAGCGCCATGAAACTTAATATGTTTATAATTGTTTCAAATTGCCAAACAATTAAAAGCGTTGGAAACAAAAAAATTGTAGTGCACAACGAAAACAATCAAGAACAAAAATGCGAATGCGTATTGGGTGCCACAGTCAAAGCGTGTCCCATTTTGCGGCAACAGGTGGACACTGTGCATACAATAAATATACATACGCATACTGAATCAGAGTGACAGAGAGAGATAGAGAGCGATAACGGGTTTACATTTAAGTTTGACTTCTGCTTTCTCTCTCGCTCTCTCGCTTTTTCTGCCTCTATTCGAAATTTGAGTGATAAGCAGTCGTAAGTAAGTTAGTGGGCACAACAACAATAATATTTTGTGTTAAAGTGATAATATAACAAATCCAATCAAACGCACACTTCTGTGTGTATGCGTGTATGCATATATTCATACATACACAATAAAACCAACACACGCACGTACAATGCAACTGCGAGAGAGCAGATAAATGTTTGCTGCAATCGCTGTTAAGCAACTGTTAAGAGTTAGATAATAAATTATCGATCACATAACATAAAATCGGCGTACACACACGCATGCATACATAGTGCATTTTTAAGGCGTGTATTGTTTTCGGAAAGAAAATGCGGGCGCACGCCTAAAGGTTAATAAGAGAGCCAGCGATAAAAAGAGCGATTGCGCGACAGAGATGGATGGATGCATGTTTCTATCTTTTCTCCTCTCCTCTTTGCTTTGTTATTGTTTTCGACACGGATATAAATGTTTTGTATATGTTAATGTATATGTTATGTTCATTTATGCAAATTAACCCAACACCAAAAGATATAAAAAAAATCGAAGAAAAACAAACTTTTACCTTTCGCTTTTGTCGCCGGACAGCTGTAAATTTCTATGCAATTATGCGAAATTTGTGTCGTTGGCCCACATTAAAAAAACACACATACACACACAAACATAGGCACAATAAAAAATAAAGAAGATTTAAATGCACTGTTTGCACTATTTGGGAACATTTGTCGTCTGGAAGATGAAGAAAAAGAGGGATTTCAATTGACAATTGACGCTGCACATAATGATTAATATATTTCTATATATGAACGTGTTAAACTGTTCCCCTCCCCCTTCTGCGTCTGTTTGGTTCAGTTTCGCTTCGTTTAGTTTTTGCTTTTGCTTTTGCTGGACACGAACTATTAATTTATGATTTGCGCTGCCGAGTTGAATGATTCATTTCCATGTTTTTATCACAAGCAGCACTAACAGTAGCACTAACAGCACTGTCACTAGCAGGTCGCCGATCTCGCACACAGATTGCCTGCGAAATGAGTCGCGACTCGCGAATCGCGATTGCAAACGGAATGGAAATGGAATGTGTCTCTTTTTGCTGACTGACCGGCAACAGCAATAACACCAACTAATGCTACTACGGAAAACAATACTAACCACACACGTATCTACGTTCAGCTCTTGATAGAGTCGCGGCAGAAGCGGACTTATCGCGACAAGAGCAAAATAAAATGCCAAACAACTTGTTGGCTGTCCATTTGATATATGAATGTGTGTGTCCGTAGCTATGTGTGTGTTTACATTTACAGATGCGCTGTTGTTCCGTTGTGTGTAGAATGTTAGACGAGGTTTTTGTTTATGGAAACAGCGTAGACTGTTAGTTTGGCTCACTGTTGTCGCTCAAATGATCTGTTAATGTTAGTTGTTGCTCAAAAGGATCTGTTAACTGACTGTTACAGCTATACTGATCTATAATAAACGCATATGATTTTCAATTTAGTTTGATTTTACTTTGAGCACAGCCCCAATTCAATTCATTCACCACTATTATGAGAAGATATTGGCATTGCAGAAGTGAATATTGTGAACAAAACGAATAATTTTGGGTTTTTAATCGAGCAAAATGTAATTATGAAATTGCCCGCGTAACAGATGCTTTCGTCCCTGACGTAGCAATTTAAGTACCTGATATCGATGATTAATCGATTAAGAATGCCAACTCATCGTTTAAGGTAAGTAGTTGGCAACGCGGCTGGTGCTCAAATTTGGCACTCACGCTAAGTTGGCTGCGCCCTCGGATGGCAGAGCTCGAGTGAAGTGTGCTGCGCGCCAAAGCTGTTCCCACTTGAAGTTGGCTGCGCATAAGCCAATGCAATAACCACTATTTGGCGAGTTTTGCCTTATTACCAGTTTTTCCACTGCTGCCCTTGTATGCATGTGTGTGTGTGCGTGTGGCACGCATTCGATTCAGCAGCCCATGTGTATGTGTGGGCGTACGCAAACAACATCCACAGCTGCGATTGGCCAATGCCATTTAGCTGCTGCGCACAAGCTCCACAAATGACGAAACCCGTTTGGCAACGCCCCCTTGAAACCGTTATGTGCGTATGCCAACTGCTGCGACGCTGCTGTTTCCCCCATTTTGTGTGCGTGTGCGTGTGTGTGTGTGTGCGTTGTGTGTCTGCGTTGGCTTGTTTGTTTGTTTGCTTGGGCTTCGTTTGTCGTATAAGTGATGAGTCAATTAACCCAACATTCCTCGAGGCCACATATTGCTTTAATTAAACAGACAAACAAAATTGCAACAAAAACACCAGCAGCAACAACTGCAACAACAACAACAACTGCAATGCACTACAAATTGCGGTTGTTGTTGTTGCTTCTTTTATTTCTGACTTTCGTTGCTGTTGTTGTTGTTGTGGGCATTAAATGAAAAACACAAACACTTCGACAACTTAAATATGTATGCATGGATAAGTATATATATATATATATATATACATATATATATATGTGTGTGTGTGTGTGTGTGTGTGTGGCGCAACCTTGAAAGGCCAACAGCACAGCAAAAGTTGCGCTGTTAATTAAACTTTAATTACTTGTAATTAATAAACTAGATAAATGCGTTAAGCTTTTTTTTCATCTGCTTACATTTTATTGTAATGCTTGCATCAGTCTGCGTGTGTGCGTGTGTGCGTGTGTGTGTTTCTCTTGCTAAGCATTTGCGGCTCGAATGTGTTGCCTACCTTAAGGCGCACAGTATTCAATTTTCTTTTAACTTAAATTCTGCAATATCTCCAAGTGTCTACAAGCAATTCCTGATTATTCCAGAGCCTTTTCACTATTACTATATTATCTTCAATATGTCGTCGAATTCTGCATTATAAAATAAAAAACCGACGCAGATTTGGCATTATATCAAATAATCTGCGGAACTGCTCGAATAGAGTTTGTTGCCTCCAAAAGAAATGTTTGTTCAATAGTGCTTAAATATCCTTTGTGCTCCTGCTGCAAATAGCTGGGATTTATACAGAATCTTATATCTATATATATATTTAATGATTTATTTATTTATTTACAATATAAGAAAATAAATAAATTGCCATTTGCAAATAAATGATCAAAATAAACAATTTCTCAGACTAAACTTGCAAATATTCGATTCAAGTGGAAATTTGATGAATGTAAATAAATGTTGCACTTTAACAAATATAAATTAATCATAATAATAATAGTTTTGAGGCGAGGCGTAAGAAGAGTTCGCTATGATGAAAAAGAAGCCGTTATAATGCCTCGGATGATGACAGGACGATGACGATGACGATGTGGATGAGGATGAGGATGACGATGAAGATTGGAAATTGAAGATTGAAAATGGAAAATTGGACATTGGTGAGTTCATTATTGAGGGATCAGAGCTAAACACAAATGGAAACACAGACCGAGCAATTTGCCTGATGATTGCCAGACAATGGCAAATGGCAAAATGCAAAATGCAAAATTGCAAATGGCAAATGGCAAATGCAAAATGAGAGACGACAAATGAAAAATGCATGCCAATTTCAATGGTTTGCGAGTGAAAATGGTAAACTTGAGGAAAACGACCGCATGCAAATGCAGCCACCAAAAGGAAAATGAAAATGAAACAAAGCAAAACAAGGCGAAACAACAACAACAACAACAACAACATCAAACAGTGGCGAACAAAACCGAATTTGGGATTTCGGTTGAGCTGAGGAGATGAGGACAGAAATGAAAATGCGAACAAGAATGTGAATCAGAATGGGAATGGCAATGGCAATTGCAAGGGAAAGGGGCAGTGGGAAGTGGGAAGGGCAAGGGGAAGGGGGAATGGGAATGAGGTTTACAGTTGAAAACCGTTTCACAATGAACGAAAATGTGAACAATGACAGCAAACTGCAAACAAATTTTGCATGCAAAACGCAGCAAACAAATGAAATCTATGATAGAGAGAGCAACAGAGAGAGAGAGAGAGAGAGAGAGCGTAGAGCGAGATGGAGGCTGCAGGTGGGCCAATGAGTGCAAGCGGGACAGCTGCAGTTGTGGGCGCTCGACCAAAGGCAAAATCACTCAAAGGACTTCCACTTGAATGTTCTTCAAAACAATTGAAACTCATAAAAAACAAAATAGAAATAGAAATAGAAATTGAAATAAATAAAAATAAAAATAAACAAATAAACACACACACAAAGCACGCACAACAAAACAAGCAGCAAAGCGAAAGGATAGTTAGAGACGAGAAGAAAGAGCTCGAGAGGACTCGAAAGGACTCGCAGACCCATATGAAACGCAGAAATACAAATACGCAAAAAAAGCAACTACATTTTTCAGCGCGCTGCATGTTGCTCCTTAAGCCCTCAGACAACAACAGCTACAACAACAACAACAACAACAACAACAACAACAACAACAATAAGAATGGAAACAGATCCTGGCTGCTGCTTTTTCGCCATGTTTGCCACACTTTATCGACTTCTGACTTCTTTGCCGACAGCTCCTCAGGCAATTTGCCGAGTGCAATTTAGCGAGCCTTGCAAATTTCACGCTACACACACACACACACACACACACATGAATAAAAATGTCGGGTCGAATGCACCTTTCAATTGTTGCTGCTGCTCGCAATGCAAACAGTCCTTTGAATAGATACTTTCCCAACAATCAAATGTTGTTTGTCGATTTTCCTCCTGATATTTGATACAAATCGAAAGCGATGAGCTGGAAACGTCGAGTGGCAGCCTGCCCAGGATCGATCGGGCCTTTCCCAATCACTAATTGGCGGAACTGCTCAAGTATCGCAAATTGAGTCGAAGCCGAAGAAATCAATTGGCAAAAATGCATGTTGCAAATACAATATTAATTATAAACAAAAAGGAATAACAATTATGCAAAAATATAAACAAAATAATGTTGATTACGTAATTATATAATATGTGCTTAATACTTATTAATAATTATAAACATTAATAATAATTAATACTTAAACATTCCCATTTCAATTCAAGTTTGCAAACTGGATGTTAAATTATTATTATTATTATTATTATTATTATTATTATGTTAATGAAATTAAATAAATAAAAACATAAAAATATCAATTCTGATTATTCATTTAAGAAACTTTTCGAGTTTTTGAACTATAGCTATATATGTATATAGCTATACAATCCAAGCAGCTAATCATTTCTGACAACATCATTTCATCATAAATAAAATATTTCGAAAAATTCTCAATATTCGAATTAATATGACAAATATGATCAGGAATATTAAAAATCTTGTTTTAGATAGTTTGCTCCAGCATATACATATATAAGAACCCATCACCATCATGTCAGCTGAAAGATATATCATAATGTGATCCAAGCGATATCCAAGTTTCATCAATATGAGATTATGAGAGGGGTGTATATATAAGCAGACAAACTGACAAATAAAGATAATGGAATAAATCACTAATATAAATAATTTAATAACTTAATTAAATAATTAATACTTTTTGAAATATATTTCATAATAATCGAAAATATTTCCAAACTTCTGATTCATGAAATTTGCTTCCTTGACTGATTTAATGAAGTTTATCTGCCGTCTTCAGGACAATAGATATGGAAAAATATTCCCATACAAGCTATAACTTATTTCAAAATAAGATAAGAAAGTTAAATATAAAAAAAAAAACAATATATTATTGGAATAATCAATTCAAATTAATAACAATTTAATTACAAAAAAAAACATCAGAATCTCGACTAAAGAATTTTCGCATTCCACAATTAGAAAACGCACATAAATAACTTGAAATAAATAAAAATAAATAATATAAATAATTGCAGATGCCAGCATGAGAAATTGTACTTAAGCATTGAATTAATTATTAAAATTAATCAACAATTATTTCTTAAAAAGAAATCGCCAATAGAATCGTCAAACTCAAATCAAGAGAGTGATTTTAAAATAAGAAGAAGAAGCCAAAGAAATGTATACTTTAGCCGGGAAACACGTGAATCACACAAAATTATATATGAATATATATATATATATGTATATATATATATATATATAATTTATACATATATATGTGATTTTCGTTATTTCCGGTAAAAATATTGCGGCCAAAATCATTTGGCACGCATGTGCACGCGAGGCAGGAACTCATTTTCTATGAACTAAGGCACATACATAAGAGTGTGTGTGTGTGTGTGAGTGTGTGTGTGTGTAGTTGACTCACACTCCATGAGCAGCACACACAATGCCTGCTCGGCCCTCAAACACAATGTTGTTGTTTTTTGCACGTTCCTCGCCGCCCGCGTCGAATCGTCATTTCGGCAAGATTCGGAATGCGGCATCAAATTGGGAATCAGAATGGCAATGGGAATGGGAATGGGAATGGGACAACTTGAACGCAACTATTTTTTATGCCTGGACGACTTCCTCTTCCCGCTCCCCGTCCCACTTCTTTTATTTTTTTGTTGTATTTTTTATGAGCAACTATAATTGTTTTGGCTAAGGACGTGGAAGCGGCAAACTTGGACGAGACGACAACGACGACGACGACAGTCAGTCTGGCAGGGCGGCCATCATTTGGGATTAGTGTGCGTGTGTGTGTGTGTTTTCGTGTGTGTGTGTGTGTGTGTTGACCTTTGCATCTGCCAGAGGTCGTAACAGTCGCCAGGCACTAGGAGAAGGAGAAAGAGAAGGAGTCAGAGGCAGCGGCAGAGTCAGAGGCAGCGGCAGAGTCAGAGGCATAGTAGGAGCAGAGGGCAGGGGTCGGCATCCGCATGGCCCAGGAAGCCGTGCTCGTTATGGAGTCACGCTCATTGCTGCTCGTATATAAATTAAGATCCCTAAATGCTGACAGAGGGCACTAATTCAATGGCAATAAAACAGATATTAAACACACATCGAACTGGCTACCGACTGCCTGGCTGCATAGCAGGACAGTGGCAGGGGCAGGGGGCAGGGGGCAGGGGCATTAACAAAGGGGGACACCCCGTGAGCTCGGACCAACTCATGATTATGCTTATGATTATGTTCATCATCATCATCATGTAGATTTGAGGCTGCTATGCATTAATGAATCAAATGCACATACAAAAAAATGCATTTTTTTATGTTTGTTGTATTTTTTGGATTTTTTTCTTCTTCTTCTTTTTTATGAAAGAAGAAAATGTTGAAAGAAATCGTAGGGAAACAGCGAAAGTTCGTCGTTGTTCTCGTTATTGTGGTTGCTGCTGTTGTTGTTGTTGTTGTTGCCACTCCCCGCGCTGCATCACTAATTCATTTTTCTAATTTCCACATTTCTCAGATAACAACGGTCCATGTCCAGGGGGGTACGGGTAGCGAGGGGTGTGGGGGGATCGGATGGGGCATATTTGGGCAACCAATTCATTTTGTGTTATAATTTATGTGAGGCTGTCAACTCGAACAATTGCGCGACTGCAACTGGTCTTCAAATGCGCAACGCTGTCTCTGCCTCTGCCGCTGACTCTACCTCTGCCACTAGCCCTGCCTGCTTGCCACCGATGTCAAAGGTCAGTCACACTCAGGGTCAGTTGCTCAGGTGTAGGCCGCCTCGGTCGCAATATAAATTAACAATTACCAACCAATTATTGGTCACAACAATGCAACAGGAAGCCGCTCAGCATTTGTCGCATTTGTGGCATTTGTCGCATTGTCTCCGAGCCCCGTCCAAATTATCTGGCCTCAGCGGCCTAACCTTTTCCGATTCCGATATCTATTCCGGTGCATCAAATCCGGCAATTGCAGCCACTGTGCGGTTTCTACAGTTCAAGTCTATTGACACACACTTGCCGCAGCTACTTGTCTTCATTCATTCATTGACTCAACTGACCGGATATGACCAAGATGACAACAACTAAGTGTGTGTGAGAGAGAGAGAGAGCGAGTTTTTGGAGGTGGTCCCCATTCCGGGACAACAATTGCAATTGTGCAATTGAGTTCCTGTTTCCTCTTCATATTCATAATACTTGATAAATACGCTTATTTTTTACTATCATTTACTGCCAGATATATATATATATATATATATATATATATCTATATGGAAGATTTCATTCATAAATGCTGATCAAGAATATATATTCTCTATGAGATCGGACACGACTTCTTCAATGCGTTAGACACCTCGCTATAAGTTTGGAATATCCAAGGAATCAGAGGTTAGGAAAGATGTATGTACTTGCATCTTGGTATTATCAACTATATATATGCCATATAATAATACAGTAACTGGCATCAGGCATCAGCTATAACTGGCTGTATATGGGAGAGCCCAAACTCAGAATAAGTCTGAGCCAGTCAATGTCAGCTTACAGAGCTTAGCTCGGAAAATACTCGACTGCATCATGTGGCATTAATAATTAATTTATAATTTATTATTATTTATAGTTATTAGTTATTAGTTATTAGTTATTAGTTTAAAATCTACTTAAACAACTCATTTTCGACGAGCTCGCAGAGTGTACATATCAAAAACTCAAGTGCATCAGCTTTCGATGTAGAATTAATGTAAAATTATTAATTTAATATTGTTTATTTGTAAATTTATTAATTTATTATTGTTTTATATGTAATATTATATAATAATCGTAATTCGATATTTGGGCAAATTTACAATTGTCTCAATTACAATTACAAATCCGAGGAACGCGAGTGGCGACAACGGATTACAGGACCAGGACCAGAGGTGCACTTACTTCACTGACTGATTCCTGAACAACAACAGCAACAACAACAACAACAACTGGCTGAAACTTTTCCATGATTGTGGGCAGCTCGATGGGGCGTCTTCGAAAGAAAGTTCCATGTCGAGCGATGTGAGCCTTTTGTAATCCGCTGCGATGCAGATATTAACCGAAATCGTTTAACAAATCGTTGACATTGGACAGCATATCAAATTTTTCCATAACACGGCAAATCAATCAAACGATTGGAAAAGCGGCCCCAACAACAACAAGCAATGCTAACAAGAAGAAGAACAGCAACAACCACAACAACGAGGACCACCCTGTGCGACGCCCTGTGACTCCTGGCTAGAATTGGGCTTGTGTTTGGTGGAGTTTTTTCTTTGGCTTGGGGGTAGCAGACAACGACAAGCTGCAGCCGGTTCCTAGTACCGGTCTACAAGTCTACAAGTGGTCAGTCTACACTGCAAGAAATAACTCAAGAGTTTTCTGTTACGAGTTTAGTATTTGTGTAACCTAGTTTAAATATTCAAATCAAAGAATTCATTTAAGTAAGAATTGTTTCAATCATAACTTTAAACCAACATGTTTCGCGCAGTGTACTTTAAGTCTGTGTCGCAGTTGGCGTTGGGGGCTTAGCAGAGGATGGGCAAAGGGGGAGAGGGTGGTGCGGGGGCTCTGGGTGGTTGGGGTGCTGCCGTTTTGGGATGCACGCTGTGCCGCTTATTAATGACACACAATTTTTGTATCATTTACGGGTCACAATAATATGTTCGGCTGCAGACCTCTTCCGATCTGTTCTGCTCTGCTCTGCTCTGCTTTGCTCTTCTTCTTATCGTTGTTGTTGTTTTTTAAATATACTTTTTCGACTCTTGGGGCGTTTTGTGGCGTTGCACAGAAGCGCATTCTTAAGCTCTGCCACAGCTGCTGCTGCTGCTGCTGCTGCTGCTGCTGGACATTGAGCAGCCTCGATAATTTATTATGCGAGAAATCTTATTCACGTGACTTATTTGCTTCTGAATGCCAAGCGACGCGTCGACGAAACGATCGCTGAGCCACACAAGAACAACATGGAGGCCCCCAATCTTTAGGCTTAGGCCGAGCCCCAGACCCAGACCCACAGCCAGCTCCAGTCCCAGAAGCAAACACAGACGCATTTGCAGCTTCCAGTTTAGGCTCAACCAGTCGGCCAGTTGGCCAGTTGAACTGTTGACCAGTTGGGCACTTGGCCTAATGACTCATACAAAGATAGAGAAAGAGAGCAACAGAGAGAGAGAGAGAGAGAGAGAGAGAGAGAGAGAGAGAGAGAGAGAGAGAGAGTGAGATAGAGTAGCATCTGGCTGCGTTACGGCGGTGCCTTGATGTGGGTCCCAACTCAACTCCAAGCAATACAAATACAAAGCAGAAAACAGAAACAGCGAATGAAACCATCTCAGCAGCTCCAGCAATTCATTTGACTTTTCAATACCCTTACCAAGTGGAGTTTAATGCATTTCAAATGCCAAAGGATGCAGCATACATATTACTGCTAACTAAAACCACATTTCAAAACTCTTTTTTATATCAATTTTCTCAATATAAATTCTTAAAAAAGCAACAAAAAAATATTTGCTATTTTTCTCATTATTTAACAACTAAAAAATTAAAAAAATATTAATTAGAAAATTAACACATTTATAGAGAGTTTACTGTACTTAAACTTCATTTATTTCCTTCTATAAGAAAACTACAGTAAAAGTGAAAAACAATTCGAGTTAACTTTGACGCATTTCCAAGAGTTTACTGTACTTAAACTTAATTAATGTCTTTGAACTAGAAAACTACAGTAAAAGTGAAAAACAATTCGAGTTAACTTTGACGCATTTCCGAGAGTTTACTGTACTTAAACTTTATTTATTTCTTTGCTCAGCCACATTTACATTTTACTTGTTCGATATTTGCAACGGTTAATCACAGATCAATATATATATATATATGTATATGTATATATATATTATTAGGGTATGCTGGAGTTCGATGTCAGCCGATTTGGTATTTTGTATTTTAGTTATCGCCTTTGCTTTGCTTTGCTTTGCTTTAATTTATTTTCATTTGTGCCGTGTGCGAGTTTTATGCTCATTTTTGTCGAAGACATTTAATGATCGCATATAATTTGAGAATGCGAGCTGCGAATGCGTGTCCGTGTCCGTGTCCGTGTCCCTGTCGCTGTCCCTGGATCTCCACTTGTTTCCCGTTGCAGACCCCGCCCCGCCCTCCCATTGAACGTTTTGCGTCATCGTCCGTGTCGTTGCTGCAGTTGCTCATAATTTTATGGGAGCTGCTTCGGAGCCCCTTCAAATACACTGGCAAAATTTATGCACATTCCTGCCGCCTGCTGCCTGCTGCCTGCTGCCTGCCGCCTGCTGTTGTTGTTGCTGGCTGTTATTATTGGTGTTTGTGTTGTGTTTTTGCCGGTGTTGGTGTTGGTGTTGCCGTGTGACAACAACAAAGCCAATTTGCATACCAAAAGGTGCAAGGACAGCAGGCAGCAAGCAGCAACAGCATCAGCATCAGCATCAGCAGCACACTAAAAAGGAGCCGCTCGCGCTGTTGGAGCTCTTAACAAATTTGTTCAGGCAACACGCCCAAAACAGATCGCTGGCCAAGTGCTGGCCGAGATCCAAAGATCCCCAGTCGGACGAGCCGCAGCCTCCATCTAATTACGGGCGCGTGCAAGGGTCTCCAGATTTTGATTTTGGTTTTGGTTTCGGTTTTGGTTTTGGTTTTGGGTTGTCTGTCGTGTTGCCTCGATCTGTTTCGATACGCTTCTGGTTTTTGGTTTCTTTTCACTCCGCTGCGGTGACAACATGAAAGGCGCAACATCTGAAAGCCAATGCCGCAAAACAGACAGCAGGCAACTAACTGCCAACTGGCAACTGCCCAACAATAACAACAACAACAACAGCAACAATAACAATCACAATACCAATAACAACAACAGCAACGCATTGGTCAACGCTGGGTCAATCAGGCAGCACAGGTTACAAGCTACAAGGTGTGGCAGATAGCCGTCTTTTGATGCCCCTCCCCAACATACGGATTATATGTGCTGCAAGTGGCCAAGTCACAGATTCAGATCTAAATCACTACAATGCACAGAAGCTGCACAATTTAACAGTTAATGAATATGGCTATTGAAAATCATTGATACATTGATGCATTGCCTCATTGATTACTCATGCCAGGTCAAAGGTGAAACCATCTTAATGAGTTGGCCACTGAATGAATAAGTGCGAATGGATATGAATACAAAGGCATTCGCCAAAGATATTGCAACTATTACAATAATTATTAGTATCTTAAAATGCAGGAGCTGAAAGCAAAGCTACAATTTGGGCTTAAAATGCACTCCTTTGATATCTTTGCAATGGGCGTTTGCATCTTTGATCTTTGACCTTTGAGGTGCTGCATTGGCATTGGTTGCAAAACAACAAAAGGTTGCAACAACCGCCGCCGCGCAACAAATTGCCATCAATCGGCATTGTGCCAGATGGAGAAGCCTTCGAAATTGGAGAATTGCGCGGCGCCCGAAAGAGAGCTATAAAATTGGCAGCAAATAGCAGCTGGATGGATTCAATTGAAGCATTTTGAACAATTGAACAAATCGACAGCAAATCAGCTAAGAATTTATTGTTGAAATATGAAACATACATATATATATATATATATATATATATTAGGTATATACATATACATATGTGCTTATATATGTATGCGCTTATGTATGTGAAAGGGCCAATGCACAATTCATCTCAATATGCCAATGTTGCTTTCAACGGGCGCATTGTTTGGACATCAAACCCAGAGCCGGGTGCTCTAAGTAGCCTGAGAGAGCAACACCAACGGAGACGGACAGAAAATGAGTATGAGAATATGAGGTAGACAGCCCGACGCCGTGCTCAGAGAACAGACAGAGAATGAGAACAAGAACAAGAACAAGAACGAGACCGAGACCAAGACCGAGACCGAGACCCAATTTCAATTCCAAGTTGTTGCAGCTAAAAAGAAGGATTATCCCGGCAATGATCAATATTGAAAGAATGAAGACATATCAACATGGGCACGTTGTCTATGCATGTGCATACAGTAGGCCAATTCACACACACACACACACACACACACACACACGCACAACATAGACAGACATTGGCGTTGGCGGCGTCGACACAGATTTAAAAAAAAAAAAAAAAAGAAGCAACTTGTAGACGCGAACGGGACTCAAGAAATTGAAAGGTTAAGCAAAACAAAGAGCCAGGAACGAGGGATTGGGAATACACATAAAACGAAGAAGGAAAAGGGATTGGAATGGGGATAGGGATGGGCAGAGGGAAACAGGGAATCAGGGTAACAGGGACCGTGTGAGTGCTTGGCCAAGTCGAGCATGAAAGAAAGTAAAAATCAATTTGAACTCGAGCAAAACAATTACTTTCTCATATGCGTGGGCTCAACTCAACTGAACTGCATTCGAAAATTTGGTTGTCTTCAATCCGCACGTAAATAGTGTCAATCAAAAAGGTTGCACAACAACAGCAACAACAGCAACATCAACATCAACAGCAACAACAGCAACAGCAACAGCAACAACAACAACAGCAACAACAACGACAGCGACTGGAGACGTCGCCGCAGATAAGCGCAACGTATCTCAAGAAACCGTTGTACCGTCTCCAACTCCAACTTCGACTCCGTCTCCGTCTCCGGCTTTCGCTCTCGGTGTGTGCATTCCTGGAAGCGTTGGTTCGGTTCTCTTCCATCTTTGTTGGCCATTGTTGGCAACTCGTTTCAGAAATTTTCTCCGTGTTTCGAGTGAACTTTTTTTAATTTTTTGTTTTTTTTTTCTCGTTTTTTTTTTCTTTCCCCCAATGTGGGCTTAACATTTACAGTACGCCTCGTCAGTTCACTGCCATTGTTGATCTTGTCAATGTTTTGTCAGCAGTCGCCCAATAAGCCCGGTCTGATATCAAAACTATCCAACAGATCTAACAGCACACAGTAAATTTGATTGACGCCGCTCATTGTTGTTGAAAAGTTGAAAGCACACACACAGACACACACACACACACACGGTGTGTGCATACACCTGTCCAGCAAACTTACCAGCTAGTCTGACAGCTACTTAAGCAAATGTTAACCTAGACTGAGTAAGTGAACTACGTTAACTAAACTAAGCTTAAGTTACAATTCCAGCTAAAGAAAAAACTGTAATTTTTGATTACATTTTTGGATGACTCAAAAATGACATTAATTAAATTAATTAATTAACTCAGCTGCACAACACTCAATTTGTTAACAGCTTATCTCAAAATCCATATTCTTAGTTGATTGTTTCTGAGTTCAAGTGAAAGTAAATTAAGATATTAATCCCTGAAAGATAGTTTTTCTTTCCATTTATTCATCATTTCACAATTTTACACTCTTTAACAAAATTTGGATTCTTGGAAAATACATGCTGAAATGTGAATTGTGAGTCCAATAATGTATGGAAAATTGAAATTTGATCGAAATATGTGCCGGCTTAAACTAAATCGATTTTCGAGAGCAATGGTCAAAACTACTTTCAAGCACAACTTGTGATTTTGAAACATTTGAAACTCTAACTGGGAGAAACTATTATTGGGTAACAGGAGAAAAGCAAACAAGTTGACAACTTTAGGTATACAAAGGAATAAAATCAGTTAAGTGAGCTTATTAGTTAAGACTGTCGATCATAAATATATCTATCGGCAACAAATTTAAAGCTTTTTTTTTGTATATTATACAACTGATTTGTGGGCAAGAGCAATTGAAGTGCTCTCGACTCCAGGCACAATTAATTGGCTTTGTTTTACGGTACATGCTTACCACAATATCTACATAGACACTTGCTCTTCCAGAAGCCAACAACTTTCCATTATGCTGCGAACATGGAATTGAAGTAAGACAATCAGCGGACAACAATGTGCGTAATTTGTATGAAACCAACCGACACTTGTGCCCTACTGCAAACTAGCCTTTAACTAAAAGTCACACTCCCCACTTCCCACTTCTTCCACTTGTGCCACTTCTGTGAAGTACGCCCCCTTTGGGCAACGCCCCCGTTGCGACCCACTCACTCACTGACAGGCTGTGATGCATTTAATTAATGCAATTAAACGAAGGCAAACCAAACAAATCCCGGAGGGAGCGAACCATAGTGCGCAGCCGTAAACTTTTGCAACAACAACAATAGCAGCAGCAACAGCAATAACAACAACAACAACAACAACAGCAACAGAAATAGCAACAACAAAGTGTGGCATACGGTGGCAATGGCTGCGCAGCTGGCGTTGGCGTTGGGCCTCGCCTCCAATGCCACCATGGGCCTCACCCTCTTTAATCACCGCCATAAGATTGTCCATAAAACGCGCCCAAAAAAAAACAACAACAACAACAACAGCAGCAACAGCAACCGTTGCAGGTTCCCAATCGTAAACGTAGCAAGCAAGTCGCAGCTCCAAGCTGCAACAGCTCCAAGAGCTGCTTGCTGGTCAGCTCCTCGCGCACGAATCGGTAGCCTAATCCCCTGTTGTACGACTAATAACATTGTTACGATTAATGCTTCTTTTTTTTTCTTCTTTTATATTGTGTGAGTTGTGTTGTGTTGTGTTTTTTTTTTCTCTTTCGATTTTTCTGCTGCTGCTGTTGCTGCTGCTGCTGTTGCTGCTGCTGCTGTTGCTGCTGTTGCTGCTGCTGGCTGTGGCTGCCTTTTATTTATTTATGCTCTTGCATGCTGCTCTGCTGCCTTCTGCCGATGGCTTTTCTTATAAGAATTGGTCAGCATTGGTCTGCGGCAGCTAGCCTCCCTTCAACTCCCTTGACACACCCCCTTGCCCCCTGTGCAATGCAGCTACCGTGTCTGCCTCAAAATCAAGTTTCGTTAAGTGAACTCAAAGATGCTCTTTGCCTTTGCTGCGAGACTTTGCGTCGCAGTTATTGTTCGCTGTATGCGTGTGTGTGTGTGTGTGTGTGTCTGTGTGTGTGTGAGCCTGTGTGTGTCTGTGTGTGTGTTTTTTTTTATATCTTGAAAAGAATTCGTTTGATATTAGCGCTCTGTATCGGGCTTGCGCTGCTTCATATATCAAAAATTATTATGACGATTTTATGCGTTCGAAATGTCGTCTCATTATTAAACAAAAAGCCCAAAAGCAAAGCAAAATACAGAAAGAAGAAAAAGCATATATACAACAACAACAACAACAGCAGCAGCAGCATCAATATATATATATATATATACATATATATATATGAACGGCAGCAGAGTTTTGTAGTCGCAGCGAAGATCTTTGGATTCAAAGATCTTTTGTATTATTGATTTTTGTTGTTGTTGTTAAAAAAAGAACGGCTGCTGCTGCTGCTGCAAGTATTAACAAATAAAATAAAAAATAAAATAATTATGAGACGTCGATCATGGTTAATATATGCATGGTGCCCAGATCCCAGAGAAAGCCCAAGGCCCAAGATATTGCCAAAAAAAAATGTTTAGGGCATGGAAGATGCCAAAGAAATATCTACGCTAAACAGCAAGTGTTATGCTTATAGACTCCCCCTTCCCCTACCCCTTCCCCTCTCGCACACCCAGTTTGCCCCCCTTCAGCCCTTATAATGTGTGTGTGTGTGTGTGTGTGTGTGTTGAGAAAGCGACGAATTTTGGGGCATTGGTTCATTTGATTATTCTTATTGATATCATTTCATATTCTCCTCTTCGGTTTATTGGTTTCTACACATAAAGAGCAAAAGAAAGAAAACTTTTAAGATGAAATCTCTTCTTCTTCGTTATTACGCAGGAGTTGGGGGGAGAATGGGGAACTACCTGATGGAATTGTCTTTGTTGTTGCTATTGCTGTTATTGTCTGACCGTTGACGTCTTAAAATTTTCCTTTAGAGGCCACCGGAAATAACACACAATGGACATAGAATCATATAAAAAACAAATACTCACACACAAACACAGACACACACACACAAGAGTAGCTGCTGGCTGGCATTTGATTTTATTTACAGCTGCTCGACGCACGAATACGCGGCGTATGCGCAATTTGATGTTGACTCATATTGGATTGCTTTGACGACTTGATGTGTGATGTGTGCCTGATGCCGAGTTTCTTGCGCATTTGCCTCGCTGCCTCAGCCTTATTACTGTTGCACCATAAAATTGCAATACCAGTTGTACGAATGAAACAAACAAAATCCATTTGAAATTGGTATTACAATAAGGTTAATATGACTCAATGATTCAGTTTCAACAATTATGGCTCTAATTTGAAATGCGATAATTACTATTATGTTGACTTGTCGTTGTCATAATAAATAATAAACATTTATACAAAATGGATATAGATCTGAAGTTATTCAACTAAGTTTGCTAACTTTGCCATATTTTGTTCAATTTTGGACATTCGCTGCTACTGAAAAAATGTTGCTTCTTATCTCCGACATGGAGAGAACAAGCGCAACCAGATACCAGAAAAATATAATAGCGTAAAATAATTAATAAGCAATAACGAAGTATGAATAATAAAAACAATTTCAGTGAGGAAGCAGAACAACACCTGTGAAGAATATTAAGGGGTGTGTGTGTCTGTGTGTGTGTGTAGTGTGTGTGTTTTGTCAGTGGTGTGTGAGCTGTGTTTAAAGCCCGGAAAATGGAAGTTGATAAGCAAGCAAAGCAAACAGAATTTGGGCTAGAAGCAGTTGCCAGGTTGGGGTGAGAATTGCGTGTTGGTTGTTGTTGCTGATGTATCCCATTATTTTCCCATATTGCATAATATCAAGTGCATACTTATACATATACCCTGCCAATTGCGAGAAACCAGTATATATATATACTGTTAATAATAATAATAATAGGAATAAGATGAGCATAAGTACGGCCGTACAGTTAAAGTCTAACAGATTCAGTTTTGTAAAATCAAAGCACATGTCTTCAAACAGTGTATTCGAGCTGCGGTTATGCCCACCATATGTTGCTATGCTTAGCTTATTGGTTTTGTTGTTGTTTTTGTTTTTTGTTTTTGCTTTTTGTGGTGTAAGGAAGTAAAAGTATTTTCACCTTTTACGCTGAAATGCATTCAATTAAAAACTCGCAAAGGCACCGCGATGTCTGTGCTCAGTGCTTGTTGTTGTTGTTGTTCTTGTTACTGTTGCTATTCTTGTTGTTGTTGTAGTTGTTGCTGATGTTCGTGTCCTCTCACCGTGTTACCCCTATGACCAGGCCCATTCCCATTCCCAAACGTATACTCAAACCCGAACCAATTCCCATTACTCAACCCAACTACTTCTCAACTCTTGAGCTCGTGTTAATTGCGCATGCTTGCACACACACACGCACACACAAAGATTGGTGTGTGTGTGTGTGTGTGTGTATGCTTATCGTTAGGCTCTATCTGTGGGCTGTGGGTCTATATGGTAACCCGATGTGCAAATAGCCTGCAGCGAGCACCGCAAGCAGCACTGGGCCAAAAAAAAAAAAAAAAAAAAGGAGCAACAAACGCTGCAGGCAACGATCGATAAGAGTTCTTGCCTTTTGTCTGTGTGTGTGTGTGTGTGTGTGTGTGTGTGTGTGTGCGTGTGTGCGTGTGTTATATGATATGCAATTATTTGGCAATTACTTGAAGGGGCTGCCCTTGTTGCTGTTCACTTTAGGTGCTGCCCAATCAATCGTCGATCAATCGATCATTGCGGTTCCTTCGCTCTCCTTTTTCCACACACACACACACACACACGCACACAATATACACACGGATACACATTGTACAACTACTTACCCTACACACACTCTGACATTCTCTTTCTATTTCGCACTGTTTGCCATGGGCGTTGACACCGCTGACGTCTCAGTCCCAATCATATTATGCAGTCGCATTGTTCCTCTGGCTTTTATTCCTGCTCCTTCGTCCTATATATACAGATATGTATATATGTATGTGTACAGTCGCATATGTATGTGTGCATGTGAAGAGGTTCATTTTTGTGCGCTCATTTGTTCGGGAGGCGTTTGTTTATTATTTGACTGCGTTCGCAAAGTCGTTCATTGTAAAGTACCCAAGATGATTTACTCCATGGTGTGTGTGGTTATTGGATCTAGATATAGATAGGCTTGTATATGTATACTATATAGTACATACAGATATATATCTTATACATGTTGGCTGTGATAAACATGGCTTGAGAGAATTTACGCTTATTACAAGTGTATTCCCTAGTCCAAAATTAGCTTTTAAGGTCTTGTATCATATTATATATATATTTACTATATGTAAACAATATTTATCCAATTCAAGTTATTAAGTTGTTAGAAGTGGGTTTGGTGGAGATGTTCTCACCTTTAATTCACCCTCTATATGTAAATTGAGTAGTTAATGTACGGTTTTTATCTGAAGAGATTCAGAAAACAGCTTGAAAAATATATTCTTGATACAGCTATAAGTTCAGTCAAAACTGAACAGAGTGATAAAAATCTTAAGCTAAGAATACGATTGTCTTAAGTGGAACATGTTTGTTGTAGACTGAACTATCGTCAATTAAGTTAGTTGTCCTTTGAGCTAAATTGATTTTTATGATTTTTATCAGATTTCGATTTTTTACCAATGTAAGACTTTTGCTTTTTGGGTATTTTTCTGATCTGGCATAATTCATTTGTAAATTTTATTTAATTTAATTTTAATTAATTAATTTAATTTTTAATTTAAATATATAAAGTTTCCCGTTTCTTTTCAAATATTCATATAAATGTATTCCAAACGTAAAAAATCATATTTTATTTTAGCCAATTCGAGTTCCTTGCCACATGTTTAAACTATTTAATTTATAATTATTTGGCTAATTTTTATTTTGACTTGGACTCTACACTCTTTTAGTGTTATTTGGCACTTCCACTTTCACTCTGCAGACGCCTCTGACCTCCGCCCGAGCGAGTCACCTTTTCCCTTACTCCCTCCGATGCCTCAACAGTTGTACACCTGTTGTTCATTTAATGGCATTAAGCGGTAATTCTCTGCATTATTATTTATTTTTTGTTCATATTTCTTGATTTGCTTTCTAACTAATTTTGAGTTGTTGTTGTCTCCAGTTGCGTTTTGGTTGCACCAATTCGAAAGCGGACAGCAACAAAATATTGCTTATGGAATTTTCAGATACGTTTTTGGTTACCCTGTAAAAGTGGGTTAAGCGGTTAGCATGGCATGAAACAGGCAGAAGAAGGGCCGAGAAGATCTTTGTGGGTTGCTTCGGCTAGAGTATCGCCTAATCGATATAACTTGACTGAGACATTCTTACTCAGTTTGGATATTAAAATGTATAGATTGAAAAGTAGTTCAAGGATAGTCAAGGTGAGCATTTTGTTGCACCAGTTTGGGAACAGAGTATTGTGTAGTCGGATCGGTGCGACTGCAATGCTTTTACTTGTTTATTTTTGGCTACTCATCGCAGGCGAGCACAGCTCGCATCCCGACCTTAAACTGCTTATGGAAACTCTACTCGAATCGCTCCAACAAGTCCAACAAATTGACAACTCAGGAAATGAAGCATGACATTGCACTGTCTCTGTCTCTGCTGCTGTCGCAGTCAGCGTCACAGTGGCTTTAACAACGCTGCGGCATCGGCATCGGCATCGGATCGGATTGTTGCATACATATTTTTAATGATTGACATGGCCAGCAGAATCGCGGAGGCAGGCAGCGACGACCAACCAACGGCAGCTAACCAAACTAATTTGTGGCAAGATCATGCCACAGATATAGTCATACATATCACAGCAAGCGATCTTGGGACCGAAACGTTGCCACAGTTGAATTGGCTGCGTGTGAGTTCAAGCAGAAGCTGAGACCGGCAAACGGCGAACGGAGAACGGCAAAGTCCCTCCGATTGTCCGTCAGTCAGTCAGTCAGTCAGTCAGTCAGATATGCATATACACACACACACACACACACACATATTTACATATATATATTCATATTTGTATATAGTATAGAGTCGCGTATATAAACAGTATACTTTGTCTAAGTTGTTGGTCGCCAGCAGCGCACGCTGAAATAAATCAACTGGCTCTGTGGAGGCCGTGGCACATGAAAAAAATTAGTTTCATCAAGGCAGGATTAGTGTCAGAAACGTGTTAAATGGACTGAAGGGTATATGATGAACGGTCGTGCAACAACTCACTGCCCGGCTCGGCGAGATGGCGATGGCTATGGAGCTGGAGATGAAGATGGAGATGGAGAGACGACTGTCGACTGTCGACTGCCGACTGCGACAGCCAGACGAACTGACGGCCACAAATCTTCAAGCACTCAGAGAGACTCCGCTCGAGACTTGCGCTGAGACAGTGGCTGTCGATCAAGCGAGAGGAGGACTGACGGTCAGTTGTTGTTGTTGTTGTTATTACTGGTTGCTGTTGTTGTTGTTGTTGCTGTTGGTTGTTGTATGATCTACAACTTGGCAGGTTTCTTCCTCTTCGATGAATATTTACTGCTTGCCACGGCGTGCGATCGTTGCTGCTGCTGCTGCTGCCGCTGCCGCTGTTCTCTTTTTTCGTAACTGATTTATTTGTTTGTGTAATTTAAGTCAGTTTTATTAATGAAAATCTCTGCATTAGGGGGGAGCTCAATAATCTGGGAAACGGTCAGCTAAATTAGACCAAAAAGAAGACAAACAAATCTTTGATGGCAAACAGCGCTTGTGAAAGAGGAAATACAACTTAAGCATTTAACATGGACATGAGCACATCAAAACCGCAAATTTGCATATCATTACGGGTAGAATTTGAATACGTGTGGCAAATTAGATCCACAAGTTAACCGCTGACTGCAATGGGATTCACATTTCATTTTCAATAGCTATATAGAACTGGCAATAACATATGTGTATATATGTATAATCTTCTATAGTGTTAATGGTTTCCGACTCCATATATATATATATATATATATTTAATCAGCATCAATTGCATAGTCCGACATCTATATATTTCTACACTTCATCATTCGATAGTTATATTAATGAATATCATTTTTTTACTGCAGTCATCAAGCAATTCGAATATCATATTTGCTTAACAATATAGCCAAATGAAGCTGTCTAAAATCTGATCGCTATATAGCATATTCCCATAGGAACAATCAGTTGGTTCTCCTTTTTAGTAGACGATCGTTCGTCGTTTGTATTTATTTATAAGTTTGTGTTAACGATTTACAGTCGTCAGAAATCTGAAAAACTATCTGCTAATAAAAAAAAAGTGATTTGAATTTGAATTAAAAGTCAACTTTGTGATAGCCAAATGTAAACTTAATACACTATTCCGCTAAATTGGCACAACTTTTATAAATTCAAAAAAAAAGAAAAGAAAACATAATAATATTAACAAAGTAAATAGATAAATATGCATAACAGTGGCAAAAGTGTGTGTTCTGTGTGTGTTGTGTGTGTGTGTGCAGCTCAACACTTTTTGCAGGCCAGCTCTTTCAAATGGGATTATACAAATTCTTAATAGTTACTTAGCTAAATGTTATCATGTTATCTGATTGATACAAGTTGCAAGGTACTCGATCTCAATACAATAATTATTAGTCTAAATTCTCTTGATTGACGCTTAAAGCTGAATCTTAGATGCCAACAACTTTTGACTGGCTGTTACTACAAACTGCAAAAACCTAAAATTTAGTTAAGTAATAAAATCGTGTCGAAAAATAAATAAAGTTGTTAAGTACAAATCATAATATGTGTGCACATAGTCCATCATTTAATGGGTTAACTTGACTCTTACCTTATGTACATAATCTTTACATAACATAAATCCGCCTTAACGATTATCCATATATAGATGGGCGTCTAAATATATGCAGGCAAGTAGGTATTTGTATGTGAGCAAGCAAGAATGCTAATTACTCGTATTACACCTTGACTTCAGAGGAGGATTTTGTGGTTGAGAGCTATGCTGATGAATCCTGAAGAGCGTCTCATTCAATTGCTAATCGCTTATGGTCCAAATGGGGCAGCACAAGCAGCCGAAACCACCCAAAACAAACACAACGGCTAACTTACAACATAAATCTCTGACTGAACGCCAGGACTCAGATTCAGATTGTGACTTCCCTCAGACTCCCCACTTCCCACTCAACGCTTTCGAAACTCTTCACGTAGTGGAGTGCCATATGGCAAGTGGATTGACATAACTTAATTGCCAGCCCAGTTGGCTGGAACCGCCCTTAAACTCGACAAACGAACGCAGCCAGCAGAAAAAAGGCCAAACCAAAAGCAAAAACAACAAAAACAACAACAAAAAAAAAAGCAGAGATTCTGGCGCAAGGGGTAAAACGCTGACGAAATCATAAAACGAAATCTCATTATCGAAAACGTGATAATCGCTGATAATCGTTAATGTTGTTGTTGCTGATGTTGTTGTTGTTGTTGTAGCTGTTGTTGCTTAGGCGATATCGAGCGGGATGCAGCTGGATCTACGCTGTTGGGCCTGGACACACTCTGACACTGGCACAGGCACTGGCACAGGTCCCGTGGTTTCAATTACCAAAAACCCATAAATCCGTGAGCTCAAGTAGCTGCTGCTGCTGCTGCTGTTGTTGTTGTTGTTGTTGCTGCAGCTTCATTTTTGGCGGGGGTTCAGCTTTATTAAGGCAGCACGGATTTGGCAAAGGCGTAAAGCCGTCGACTATCGAATGTTGCTGCTCTTGTTGCTGCTGCTGCTGCTGCTGTTTTTGCTGCTTCCAGTTAAATTTCTTAACAGCTACCTGATACGGGCACGGAGAGATCATAAACTCATAATCACCTCGTGCTTCAGGTAATAACTAGGGCTCGCAATTGGAGTCCTGCGACTGCGACGCTAGCTCCTTACAACTCCTTAGTTCAGCTCCGGTTTGCGGCTAGTCTGCGCTGAGTCTGAGATTAATGCGCTCGCATTTTTATTGTTTCCGCATGCTTTGGCCTGCCCTGAAACAATGAACACGATTAAGGCGTTTATCCGGCTAACCGCAGTTCTCCTCGATGCTTAACTCAACTCGCGCCGGGTCGTCAAGTTGCTGGCCCGAGACCGAGACCGAGACCGAGTAGGAGTCCGAGCCCAAAGCCAAACCGCTCGGAATGCAGTTAATCCTTTAGCTATTTTCTATGTCGCGCGCTCTGCGGCGAAACGGTCCAGGTTCGGATTCGAAACTCAGATTTAGACGGACTCGCTGTGCTGTCAGGTAGCTGCTGTTGGCCCTGCTCCTGCCCCCGTCTTGGGTCAGGCATTGCCGAAACTTGAACAGCTTACGCGACTCTTTTGAGTGTTGGTCTCTCGTCTCTGCTTTGTTTTTGTGTCATACTCATGCTGATGCTCATCCTCGTACAGGTCCTCGTCGTCAGCGTTATCTGCAAGCAGCGCAGGTCGCGCGCCGGTCACTTTGCGGTTTTTGAGCGCTTAACCGCATCATAAAACCATCACCAAATATAAAAGTAAACCATTATCATCATCATGAACGCACCGCGGTGGTCCCTCTGCCCTGAGCCAGGCTTTTGCTTTGGTCCGCTGACCGCTGCCCGTTGCTCGCTGCCTGCTGCTCGCTGTGACCGCCCGCTTGCCCGCCCCTTCTGCACCAGCTGCATTGATCCTTTGTAGTAGCATTTTGTCGGAGCCAGAGTGCCTTTTAATGAACGAATACAAATTCCATCCACGAAATAAATTTCCACTTGCCGTTTTAAAGAGGACGTCGCCCGGTTTTCCACCTTGATACCCGTTGCCTGCCGCTTGCGTCCACTTGCGTCGACATTTCCATTCACGGAGACGCCCTTGGGTGTATCCTTGTTAAGCACCAGCTCTGTCGTCTTGACAATCCTTGTCTTATCCATCAATTAATTAAAATATACTACTTGTTTTTTCTTTTCCTTTTTTTTTAGCTTCTCGAGCGTATTCCATTTCTAAGCAGTATTTATTACACGTTTCTCGATTTCCAGCTTGTGACTTTGTTGGTTTTGTGTGGAAACTCTTTGCAGGGTTTTCCCTTTAGTTGATAATAATGGCATTTCACGAAATGCCTACACATGAACTAAAGTCAAATAATTAAAAATATATCTAAAGGTAAATTGGTAGTCTTCAAATTGAGCAAATATAATTGAAAATATTAAGGAAATGTAAATGTAAAGAAATATTGAAAATGGCCTACTCAGAAGCTATTCAACACTAGTTAATTGCCAAGAAAGATAGCAAAACCAACTTAACCACATTATTTCTTTCATTTAATATGTCATATATCATATCTGTTTAGCTTTAAGCTTGTATTAATCAGCATGTTGTGGACTTTCATTTTCTTGTATCAATTGCTGTGTGATTTGCAATCATCAGGCGATGAGTTGCCAGCGGTAAATCTGTGATAAAAAGATATCAAATATTACGTATACGTAGCGACTGGCCAATTGAGTCTTTTTTTTGCGACATTTGCAGCTGTCACACATTTCAAACTTTCTGCTGCTGATGTTGATGCTAATGCTGATACTGATGCTGCTGCTGCTGCTGCTGCTGCTGCTTGTTATACGCAAGTTAATCATGATATTTATGCCACGCCCCTTTGGTGTTGTCGCCCCCTTGTGGCCGAGCTCGCTTTAGACAATAAAAGACAACGGCTCAGGCGCTAATGAAATTTACTGGCCCGAGACTTGCAACTGGAGTCTGGACACGCGCCTACGACAGCGCCTAATGAATGTGCAACAGCAACAGTAACAACAACAACAACAACAACAACATCAACTGCAACAACAACGAGCATGAGTGGCATTCTGCATGTGGCAATAAAATATCTGGCAAACGAATTGTCGTTAATCAGCGCTCAGGCGAATGGCGAAGTTGAAGTCCATGTCCAAGTCGAAGTTGAGTTTTTAGCCGCTCGATGTTGCTGCCGCTGCTGATGTTGTTGTTGTTGCAATTGTTGTGCAGTAGATAAACACCCACACATCAACAAAAACATACACACAGCACACACACACACATACACACACACACGTACACACACATAGTGCAAATCTCCACCTTGCCCATATTCTCCATTCTCAGTTTTGCGCTCCTTTCGTGCCTGTAATCAAAACTGTCGCCTATGAAAAATGTGCAGGGCAATGGCGTCGAACCCTGCACATAAGCAACAACAACAACGACAACAACAACAATACACTCGCACACTCACACACACATATAGAAAAACGCCCACACATGCAAAAGCTTTCGGTTCTGTTTATATCCTGTACCCATTAAAAATATGTCTGTAAAATATGGGTATCATGAAGTTGTGTAAATGTATGTAACAAGCAGAACAAGAAGAAGAAGATAAGCTACATACATACATATGTGTGTATATGTATGTGTGTTAGCGCTAGAGCACCTTAATACTATATCAGGATATATAAATGATTTATTATTTTCTTTTCCTGTCAACTCCATTGCTACAAATCAATGAATTTCGATTTTCTATGCAATATTTCGAAAGTTATAGGATATCTACAAGTCGAACATGCTCTCTGTATTGTTATTAGCAATTCTCTGCTTATGTTTCCCTTTTTATATGGGCACATTTTCAATGTTGTGTGGCGTAAAATAAAAATGTAAAATAAAAGTGGCTGTTAGTTTGAAAACCGCACTTTGCAAAACTGTAGTTAAAGAAGTGCAATTGTGTGTGTGTATCTATGAGTTAATTCGAGTTGGTTGCCATAAATGTTTTTGCATTTGTGTGCATCTATGTGCGTGTGTGTGTTTGTGTGTGTGCATCCATGAGTTAATTCGAGTTGGTTGCCATAAATGTTTTTGCATTTTTGTGCAGTATGGTGGGATTCATTAGTTGAGACCTAAGTGATATTCTCGCAACCAAAACAATTCCAATAAAATAACAAACTATTAACTTTTATTTTTTAGTTTTACTACTACTATAGTTGAACTACGAAATTGATACGGAAACTAAACAATCTGCACAAATATGTCTGTATTTATTAGTTCAAGTCGAATGTTTCTTCTCGCTCGCTCCTATCACCCAGGGCTCACCTGGAAAGTTCCTTTATCATAAATTATTTTTAACATTTGTTCGGATGTGCCGAATTGAAGGGGTTTGAAGGGATATTGCCGCCATGTTTGATATACACATCAATTAGCCAGTAAAACTTTTTTCGATCGGGACAAACAACATAAAAAAATGAGAATAATAAATGTTTTCCAATTTTCGTTTGTGTTTCATTTCTGTGCGTGTGTGAGTAAAACTTAATGAAAAAAAAACTGTCGTCAGCTATTTCAAAGTGCCATACAAATTTGATAAGGCATTTTTTTTTTTTTGTTGCCACTTGCTCTTTTTTTCCACTGCGTCAGCTATAGCAACAAAACAAACAATGCCAAAATTATATATATGTATATATATTAAAAAAAAAAGGAAGAACATCTTGAAGCGAATCTGACCGACTGCGCAATACTTTGTCTCCGCTTCAACTGGAAATGGATGGTGGAAGTAATCTATTGGTTTGATATTTGTGGCAATTTGTGACTCTGGCCACATAACTGCGGCAGATGTATTGGATCAATATACATATGTATGTGGGCAAACAATACGAATACTCAAAGTTTGCAGTATTGTCAAACATATTGCAATTTGTATGCCCACTTGACCTATGGGGGGCAGAGTATAAAAAACTCAGCGAACGAGGAGCCATGTCAGCCATTTTGTTGTTGTTGTTGTTGTTATTGTTGTTGCTGTTGTGGGTAGGCTAACTATCATGTACAGCGGAGTCGCAGTATTGTATTAACTTGTGTATGAATTGAATATTATTAATAATATGGATATATATTTGAAACTTAATATGCGACAAATTATTTCCATTCCATATTTCAGTTAAGTTTCAGCTAAATTAAATCTCTTTTTTTTCATCTTTTTGAAAAGCAATAACTTTTATTAGGTTTAAGGCAATAGTTTAGCTTCAATACAATCAGTAATCCAATTAAGTAAATTTGCCATTAGTATTCAAATTAATTTAATTTATTGAGTTGTCTTTCTTTGTGTGCTTTATCATAAATTAATAATTTCAAAATAATAAACAAATCAGCAAATGCTTAAGTATTCATACTCTTGTCAAAAACTGTAGAAAATATGTGTGTGTAGAAGTTTTGCCTCTTTTATTTATGAATGTTGCAGTCAGCTCCGGTCGAGGAGCACTTTGAAATCCACTTGGCAGACGCAAAAGTGAATGATTTTTTCAACTACAGGACGTGCCGCTATTTTGCTTCTTGTCGTTGCAAGGGGGACGGGAACGGTGATGGGAATGGGGGTTGGGGGTGGTGTTGTGGTGGCGTGTACATTCTCCGACTCCATTAGCATTGTTGCTGCCTGCCGCTAGTATATAGCAATTTTGGTTGTGACGACAACGTCGGTCGCTGCTGCTGTTCCTGCTGCTTCTGCTGCTGCTGTTATGTTGGTTGTTTGTCGTCCTGACCAGGGTTCTTTACTTCATTGCCCCGCACAGTCTGCAACATTCTTCCTCTCTCTGCTCTGCTTGTTATTTATTTTATTTCTTCGTTTTTTCCCCTTTCTTTTTTTCTTTTCTGTATTATTTTATTATTTATTTTCATTCCTGCTAACTAACAATTTCGGCATTGCTTTAGTAGTTGAGTTTTGCGTGTGTTTGGACTGCTGTCATTCTCATTAAAATTTCATTGCGCGCGCAAAACACAGCAGCAACAACAACAGCAACAACAATAACAACAACCACAACAACTAAGGGGAATCAAACAATTTGTGCAAAAACAACGAGAAAAAGATAAATAAAAAGCAAAGTTGGCGCTCTGCTTGGTTGTTGAACCGAGTGCAAAGAAGTGGCAGCTAGCAGCTAGCAGCAGCAGCAGCAGCAGCCGCAGCAACAACAACAACCACTGAAATTTTCATTGCTTTTGGGGGTGTGGTTCAGCAAAAACACACAAACAGCAACAACACATAGGTAAATACAGCTGCCAGATGCAGCGCACTCGCTCACACTCGCCCCACTGTCGCGCCGGGGTGAGCGAGACAAAAGGGAAGCCGCTGCCAGCGTCAACAAAATATACGCTGGCAGCCAGCCAGGCAATCGCTGCTGCATACCATCCAGCCATCTCGCTCTGGCGCACGCTGAGCTCGGCTCACGTTCGCTGTCAGCCATTGCTTAACCGTTGCGCTCTCGCTCTCAATCTACGAGAGTATGTGTGTGTGTGTGTGAGTGAGTGTGTGTGTGTGTGTGCGTGCGTGCGTGGAAAAAGGAAGTTGCTTGGCCTCTTGTTGTTGTTGCTGTTGCTGTTGCTGGCGTTTGACGATATACGACGACGACTACGGCGACGACGACGACGACGACGACGACGACGATGACGACGACGAGAGTAGAAGCAACGGCAGAAACAACAACAAATTGGACTGGTCGAACGACTTCTGCTGCCGCAGTCGCTGCTTGCTTGTGTGTTTGCCGCTGTTGGGTTACCGCTGTTACCGCCGCTGCTGCTGCTGCTCGCATTGAAGGTGTCACGACGAAAATCAGTTCCAAAGTAACATTCGTGCCGCTCGGGTTGTGCGTTCGTCGCTCCGCTCGCTCGTTTTGTTGTTGGTCCACAGCGTTTCATCGTTTACCGTTCACCGTTATACTTCGCCGCGTTTGTTGATTGCCGTGTCACGCACACAACCATAAGCACACGCAAACAACACACACACACACACACTCAAGCACACACTCTCACACCCAGAAATAATAAAAACAAATTCGATATAACAACAGACGTCGCAAAAGTTATATGCAAAAATACAAAAATTAAAAAAATATATATTTGAAAAAAAAGAAGAAATAAAAACACAACAACAAACATTGGTGTATGCGCGTGTGCAACAACAACCACTTAACCCACATCAACAACAACAACATCAACAACAAAAAAAAAAACAAACAAACAACAACAACAACGAGTACAACCGCTAGCAAAAGTTCTTAAAGATACTCCGTTCATCAACGCAAACAGTGTGCATTGTTTTTTTGGTGTCTGTCGCAAGTGTATTTGTCCTTAACCTGGCTATAACAACAACAATAACTCAACCGCCACAATAACTGAGAATCGAAATCCAATTTTCCCACATATATATAGTTAATACTATATGCAATCAGCCAGGCAGTGCATAATCTAACACATGCCACCAACGCAAACAATTGGATCTACATACAAATAATATATATACCACCGTCATATCCGATCTCCGATCTCCGATCTCCGATCTTTGATCTCCGATCTCTGTAAACGGTCCTTTCCTCGATCGTTTGGAATATCCGTTCGACGGGGCAAGTTGCGCGTTATTGGTTTTTCTTTTTTTTTTGGTGAGTGCAGTTTCCAGATGAGTTTTGCATTTGCATAAAACCATCGATTAAATAAATCTATATACGTACTACTACCACAATCTAATATCAACACATTGTATATTTTGCAACCAACTAACACAACGACGACGCTGCAAACACGACACGGCAAGGATTATAACTATCATCTAGATTCCTCCAAGCTTACAAAGTAGTTATAAGTTATAAGTCAAAAGAAAAAGCGAAAATAGTATTTGGTTTTGGTCGATCTGAGCTAGTCTTACACATATGCTTACTATATATATAAGTTTATTACCTCCAGCATCGCACCGTCGAAGTGGCTAGACTAAAACTAAATCAATGAAAAAGCAGTGATATATAGTCACATATATATCCACATTCTATGAATGAAGACCTGGAATAATGAGTATATTCGAATTGCGATATATATAGGAATATTGTATACTACCTGAACTTTGACCCATTTAATTCCGAAAATAAATAAATTCGTAAACAAAAAGAAATACAATTAAATTATTAAACAAATCTTTCGCAAACTTGTAGTAATTATTGTAGAGATATGTTTAGGGGTTTCTATTTGACAAAGGATGCAGAATGATGTGTTAACATAATCCATGCGTATGGGTAAATAGGTAGATAGATATAGAGTTAATGGAAAATCGTTTCATATTATTCGATTCTTAAGTTATTTGAATTTAAAGCAGTATTTGTAGCTGACATCCAGCATGCAGTTATGCATCGCAGTAGTAAAGAGTATCAATAGGATTATAATTTATGTTCTACATTTAATACAGCATACTAGTTGCACTAAAAAGCAGTTAGTCCAGTCGCTTGTGGATGATTGTGGAAGATTGAGGATAGAAGAGGAGTTTGCGATGCAGGCATACAGGAAATTCCAGATGAGTAAGCTGCATGGTGTTCGCAGCGATATTGTTAAAACTGAAAAAGCAACGAATTCAAAATAGATTTTCATAATTATAATGGGCATATTAATGCCGCCCCTTTTGGACTGTTTGTTAATTAGGCAAAGGGCGAACAATCTATATATGGCTGTAATCAGCAACAACAAAGGCCAAAAAGTCAAAAGCCATGACTCAAGAGTCAAGAGTTAAGAGTCAACTCAAAAGCAAAACATTAGCAGCCAACAACAAGAACAACAACAACAACAGCAGCAACAACAACAACAACAACAACTAACTTACATACTATAAGTAGTATGCATATGCTATAATTATATGCGAGGGGCTACCTGAACCCAAAACTACTGTGCAGCAGCGCCTCACAATGGAGCTGAACCAAAACTATGTTGAACAAAACTATGCTGAACCTAAGCGATGCTTACTTCGGTCTCCAATCCGATATCCACTCAACTAAAGCGTTGTTAACCGACGGACCCGTTCAGGTCACATTATTCACACATTTTGATAAGTTTTTACGTTTTTTTCTTTTTTTTCTTCTTGTTTTTTTTTTGGTTTTTTTTTGGGGTATTGTTGCTGTTGCCGCCGCGCTTTATTAGCTAATTTCAAAGCGGCTTGGCTATAAATTAAAACATCGAGCGTCTTTTCTGTATATTCATACGTACATACAAACAAACGTATATATTTTTAATATTTTTGTGTCTCGTCGCTGCTTTTTGTATTATTATTATTATTAATTTGCATAGATATGTATATGGATGTTTCTGTATGTTTTCTGTTCAAATTAATATGCAAGGCAATTTGTTTTGGCTTGCTGGCTGGCAACCGACAACCGACAGATGCTCTTACTCCACCGAGATTCATTCTCCCCCCCCCCCCCCAAAAAAAAAAAAAAACTAAGACTAAGACTGACACAGAGACAGAGACAGAGACAGAGACAGAGACAGAGACTGAGCTGAGCAGAGCAGGGCATAAAAAGCCCCTTTGAATCGCCCACGCCAAAGCAACAACAACATCAAAATAAATTCCACTAGCAATTTCAATTTCAATTTGAATTGAAGCAGGCGAAGCAGTTCATTCATTCATTCATATCCAGCATACAGCATACAGCATCCAGCATCCATATCCACAACCAAAATCCACATCCGTTACTTGGTCCGTTTCAATTCATGAATTGAATTCAAGTCAAGATCGCGTCGCGACATTTTGATAGCTTATCTGAGAGAGCCAAAGCTTCCAGGCCCAGAGTGCCATTGTTTAGCATAGATACATCGATGCACGCCCAATATCTGTGTGCCTACACTATTTTGATTTCTTCTTGAGCAACTGAGCTGAACGCGGAGTCGGAGTCGTTGGTAGACGGGGGCGGGTGCGGAGGCTCATACGGATTCGAGTCTTTGTCAATTTGTGACGCCTTGGCGTCGCCTCGCCTTGCCTCTTAAGTGAGGTTTCATTTCATTTCGATTGACTTCTTTTCTTCTTATTATTTCGTGTCTTTTTTTTTTCTTTTTGTTATTTTTTTTATTTATTATTATTTGTTTTTTTTTCTTCCAATTATTTGTATTAATTTTTATCTCTCTTCACTCTTTGCTCATTACGCGGCTGTACCCGAACTTTTTAGTTGTTTTTGCTTCTCGAATTTCGTTGACAAAGCCATTTAAATAGAAATCACTCACGGGGACCAGGCCAGGCCAGGCCAGACCAGACCAGACCAGACCAGACCAAACCTAACCGTACCATGCCGAACCGGCCAGTTATCAAGATCACATTGACAATGCGTCAAATAATAAGTTTGTTGTTGTTGTTGTTGTCATTGCTATTGTTGTTGTTGTTGTTGTTGTTGTTGTTGTTACTGTTTTTGGTCTCAGTGTCTCTTTGCCCAGTCAGGGCTCTTTACTCTATTACCGTAGCGCATTATTATTGATTTGTGCCTGTGTGTGCTTGTGTGTGTGAGTGTGTGTGTGTGCGTGTGTGTTTGTTTGATTTATTTTTACTATGATGCAATCATTTGTACAAGCCAAGTCCGAATTGAAGGCAACATTCATTCATTTATTCACTCACACACTCTCACACTCGTTGTCACAATATTTCAATAATTTTTTTCTGTTCATTTGTTGTTGTTTTTCTTGTATTGTGCGGCTGCTGTTCCTATTTTTACAATACAGAATGGGCCAAACAATCATCCTTATGACCACAAAGTTCATCGGGCAATGGACAACGGCAAACGGCCAACGGCCAACGGCCAAGGGGCAAGGAGCAACGTGCGACAGGCAATTGCACCCAATTAGCCGTATGAGCATGAAAAATTGTTAATTGATTTGCATTTGAAACCTGCTCAGTTGTTGCAAGCATATCAAAATTGCAGTTGCAATTTACATTTTACAATTGAACAACTCATTCAGAGAATGCATAGAGTTCAGATTGCATATTTAAGATTGCGCCCGCCCGAGTTGTGTGTCTGAGCTGATTGCAATCGCACTGACCTGTTTTCAAATAACTATAACTCTTGGCCAATTTGTCATTGGGCAATGGCTGATTGCTGTTTTAATTGCTAACGGTGTGCTTCTATTAATTATATAGTCAAGTGCTCAATTGTCAATTTAATTAAATGTGTAATGCATATGATTAACAAAATGAGAAACTATTGCACAAAAATACAACAAAATCAAAATGTAATTAAAAATAAATAGGCAAGTTGTCGCCATATCTAGCCACATTAGCTGCGTTGGCTGCATTGGCTGCATTGGCTGCACTGGCTGCATTGGCTGCATTGGCTGCGTTGGCTGCGTTGGCTGCTGGCTGTTATCGGTTTAGCAGCAAGTGGTTTCTAGGCCATGTGCACATTTTAAATGCGTCTTAAACTTGTCAAATCTTCACACTTTTTCAATTATTTGGCACGTTTGTTAATTAAACTTCAGCAACGTCAACGTCAGTATGTCACTCAGTGCAGTCAGAGAGTCGCCGGAGTCAGTAGCTGGAATTGTACACATCAACATCAACAACATCATCAGTGGCAACAGCGCGGCAACAACAGCAGTTGCAAGGTTGCATTTTCACCAATGAAAAAATAAATATAATTTTATGCGAAAATTGCAAATTTAAATGTCAAAATGGATTTACGTAGAAATGGCACATGGTCTAAAACTGGCTACCAGTTCCAGTCTCTCTGTCCCTCTCTCTCTGTCTCTCTCTCTATCTCTCTCTCTCTCTCTAGCTATCTCTATCTGCCTGTCTTCCTTTCTCTCTGTATGTCTCACTCTCTTTCCCGTTTCCAGTTGCCAAGTTGCCAGCATTGCAATGTGGCAGCTTGGGACGTGCCACCTCAGCCGCCTTGCATTCTTTGCTGCGTTTATTAAGTTGCATTATTTTCGACAGACAGCTTATTATGCTAGGCTAGTCTTAGTCTCAGTCTGCGTCCCCTTCTACGTCTCCGACTCCGAATGCGACTACGTCTGCGTCTACGTCTTCGTCTGACTACTAGTTTCAGTCACAGTCCGCTCGTTGAGCGACTTGTTGTTGTTGCTGCTGCTGCTGCTGCTGGTTGCATATACATATATTCCAGTAGCTACACGCTATGTAAATGAGCCTGAGAAATATTTCTCAGGTCGGCCATAACGTTAGAGTTATTCACACTTTTTCTACACTGTGCTGCAAGCGATATGCACAACTTACGAAACTTGCAACATTCACTGTTGACAGCTTTTGTTCACTAAATTCCCATTAGTTGAAACTTTCACACACACAGACAGTAATGTTTTGCCTGTGGCATTGGCTATATGGTATCATGATGATTTCCAGTCTTGTGTTGTGCACTGTAAATCCACAAGCCTGGACATATCAAGCGGTTACAGAGCTTGTTAAGGCAGCTAATAGCCGCAATTGCTGCAGCACAACACCAACAACACCAACAACACCAGCAGCAACAGTGGACTACTTACAACAACAACTGCTTATGACAAGTGAGCACTTTTGACAGCTGGTTGCACTCGCTTCTCGCTATCTATCTGCATTCATATGCACGTCTTAGAGCTTAAGTATCTCTGGTAATTTGCCGCTGGATTTGGCCGAATGTTGCACAATAAACTTGGCTGTCAGGTCTTTGGTCTTTGGTAATAGAACGGTATATATTCGCAATCGTGGTATCAACAGCAACAGCAACAGCAACAGCAAGTCGACTCGTATCTCATTTGGCCAGACTTTGAACTTGGCTCCATTTGATGTGGCTCATCTTTCGCTTTCTAAATACACATTCAATGCTACAAGTCGGCTGAAGAAGTCAATCAGCAATCAGCCGTCTCCATTTGGATGCAACAACATTTGTATTTGTACAACATTTGAATGGCCAGCAAGTCATTAATCAAATAAATGCAAAATATATTAATTGATCAACTTGAAACTGTCGAAGAGTTTTTAGCATCGACAACACAGGCACAACAAAAATATTCCCATGGCACAAATTAACAGTAGCCAAAGCCAAAAATCACCAAAATTTGGTTACACACTTTCCCAGGGTACCATCAGAAAAAAAAAACAACAAAGAAAACAACAAAAAAAACAAAAAACAGAGATAAAAACACAAAAACAAACTAAAACATGAAGAAGAAGAAGACGGGGAAGAAGAGGAGCAGACCAAGTCTCTAACACGATCTGCTTGGGCTACTGTTTCGACAGTTGTCCAGCGATCTTAAAGTGCGGGTCTATCGGACCAATTGTCCACTGCTCAATTGTCAGATAGTCATTTAGTCAGTGAGTCAGTTAGTCAGTCAGTCAGCCAGTCAGTCAGTCAGCCAGTCAGTCAGCCAGTCAGTCAGTCAGCCAGTCAGTCAGTCAGCCAGTCAGTCAATCAGCTGGAAGATTCGGTAGCGTTCGATTTGTTTATTTTCCTAAGGCTGTTTACTTTCGGATCGCCGCTGTCAGCCAGTAGTAGTTTGAAAATATTATTTTGACCGTAATTACGAGCAAGGGGCAGGAGGGAAAATAGATGCGAGTACAACATTACAAGAATCATAAGCCAAACACACCGAATAGCGACGGCATCAGCAGGATAGGCGTCAAATTCGAAAGGTAGAGGCCATAAAACAAGATGGAACCGAAAAACCTATAAAAAAAAAACACACACACACAGAAAATATATAAAAACCAGATATAAAGAAGAAACCAACTCAAAGCAAAACTCAGCCCGGAAACTGAAAGTGAAAATGCAGAATGCCGATTGTCGATTGTCGTCTGTCGTCTGTCGAATGCCGAGTGAATTTTTTATGAAAGTGCGTGTACGTGATATATGTCGAGCCGAAATGATTTTGTGGCATAGAGGCATAGAGTCCCCGTTTTCAAGTCCCCGAAGCGCAATCACAAAAGCCAGCGGGGCCTTTGGCTCTTTTATTTTTTGCCATGATTTTTCATAATCAGCAGCGACGAATGACAACAAGATCACGTAGCTCTCTATTTTGTTTTGTTGTTTCCATTTTTGCTTTGTATGTGCCACATTTGGCAATAAACAATTAAGCCAGAAACAGATACAGACACAAATACATGTCATGCTATATACATGTATAATTATATATGGATAGCTCTTTCGGAGGTGTCAAGTTGGCAATGTTCGATTTATTAAGGTTCTGCGACGAGTTATGATTTAAATTTCTACTTGTTCAATGTTTATTACCTAATATATACAATTTATTTAGTTAGTTAAGAACTGAGTTTAATGTACGGCTCAGATCTGGGAGGGTCTGTTATCGCAATGGCACTGCAAGATTACCCAACTCGATAATCACGCCAACGGGTACCGCATAGACTTAGACTTTTTGGGCTGTTTTGCGGTTCGAAGATGTTTGATCTGTGCTTAGCCGCTGGATTAGCTCCGACACTCACTAAGAGGACGAAATGGGATGTGCAGAGTTGAGGTAGGAACACACACACACACACACACGTACACACATGAGCATTAAGCACTTTGCATTAGGCATCGGGTATTGGGCATGATGAGACAATGGCTTGGGTATTAAGATTAGGCGCAGACAAAACTGAACCTTAACCTCAAACTGAATTCTGGCTTAATACTCATATGCCCGGCGACCAGTTCAAAACTCTTTTGTCCAGCTTCATTTTTGTTTTTTCTCATTTAAAATTGTTGGTCGTTTCGTGCGAAAAAAATTAGCACTATCGAAAACGAACTGTGTGGAAATGAGACGGAGAATTGTGACAAGGACAGGGATAGGGACAGGCAGTAGGGAAGTGAGAGGCAGTGAAATTGCGGGATTAGCACGGACACCTCGGCGGTCTTTCATTGTTGTGAAATTGGCAAATGCAGCTAGGCTATTTGTCACATAAATATATATATATATACATATATCCATAAGCATGCATGTCTGGCATCTACCCGAAAAATCGATCCACACATAGCACACTAAGTAGCCTGCAATGGGAACAACAAATTTGTTTTGTTTTGTCATGTCGTTTTCATGGCTCAATGCATCCAAATGCATCCAGTGAACGCAAGCGAAATGGAAACCGGCAAAGCCAAAAACCAAAGCCGCAAATTCATCGCAACATCCACTCGAGCCAGAGAACACCCGAATCCCTCAATCTACATGTATATGCATATGCTGAGATAACAACTTACCGAAATCGAAACAGAAACCGAAACCCAAACCCAAGCCCATACCCAATAAAACGGAGTACGCTCGCCGTCGCCGTCGCCGTCTCCGCCTCCTTCTCCTTCTCCGTCTCCGTCTCAGTCGGCAGACCGCAAATTACATGCTCACGCGCACACTCAAATTAATAACACATCTGGCTCAAATTGATATTGAGGCGCAGGCCAGTCGACCAGATCTGACCAATCTGGCAACGCGGCTCAGTTCATGCCCCAGGAGTATACGCGGCCCATTGAAATTGTTTCAAGCTGTTTCGTTTGATCACCGGCTAGGATATGCCGGTCTGAATATAGATTAACCAGCATAGAGAATATCTGTTTAAACTTGACGAATATTATTTTCAATTTGTTTGTGGACCTTTTGAAATCCCCTGGAGTTCAAGTCTCGCAGATATACATGAAATGAAAACTGTGAAAAAATGATTTCATTTATAATAAGACTTAATTTAAAATAGTTGGAAACCATTTCATGCATATCCTTTTTATGTGATTAAACAAAAAAAAAAAATACTAAACAAATAATTAAATTTATAATCAACTTTGGACAAATTTCCCATTTGAAGTTGCATGTACAATTTGTGAAATTCCAGATTATATTTGAATACATAATTCGAGCACACATGAAAAACCAACCAATTAAAATACAATTCAGCAGCAAACAGTTTTTCAACTCAGTTTTCCGGGTGCTAAGCTGTTGCACAAGTGGGCCACAAGTGAATTACTAACTTTTAATCACATTCAAACAAAAATCACCAAAATTCTTTGCAATTTGCAAGTCAGCATTTCAAAGGAGTTGGCCCTTTTTTTTGTGCGTAGAGTAATTAACTGAATGTACATTAGATAAACATACTTAAGCTGGTCGTCCCTCAGTGCTTTGAAGCTGTATGTGCATGTACATGTATTTAACGATGAGGTGCATTCAAAAGGTTCTGCTTTCTGACACAAAGTAAGCATGTAAAAAGCGAACTTTTTTTTGCACAACTTTGCTGTGTTTTGTGTTGCCCTGCAAATACTGTCACATAACATTCACAGTTCAGTTTGCTCTTCATAATCCGTTTCAAAGTAAATAAATTATTAATCCTTTGCAGATAGACGACGAGCAACAAGTGTTAATTGAAAACAACGGTGCGGTGACTTCAACGTTCACACTGATCCGCAGATTCGCAGATCCAGATCCGCAGGTTCACTGGTGCACCGAGAGGAGGACGAGCACTCAAGGGACAGAGAAAGAGCGAGAGAGAGAAAGAGAGAGCGTGATAGCTCAGCAGTAAGTCAGAAGAAGGATCTGCCAAAGGATATAAATAACAGCATCAACGTGGCGCTGCACTCAACGGAAGCCTTAATGGCGGCGGGCTTTCTCAAATCAGGTGATTTGGGCCCACATCCGCACAGCTATGGCGGCCCACATCCGCACCACTCGGTGCCGCATGGGCCGCTGCCGCCGGGCATGCCGATGCCATCGTTGGGTCCCTTCGGCCTGCCACACGGACTGGAGGCCGTTGGGTTCTCCCAAGGTATGTGGGGTAAATATCGCATTGCAATTTTGGTAAAAAAAAAACAACAAAAATACACACGTAAGAACTGAGCGAAAACAATGTGCTGAAAGTTGAATGCGGGGAACCAACCACAAATCTCTTCAACTAACACTTCTCCCCCTACCCCACCCCGCGCGCAACTTTGCCCCTCTTCAGTTATAAATGATATATGGGGCGCATGAGCAGACGCCGTTTTGCCAGATAACTCAATTTGCATGCGCAGGATGACGTTTGGGGCAATATTGGGAAGAACGTTACTCGGAATGGGTATTGAGTATTGAGTTTGGGGCATGTCGATGTCGATGTCGTTTTCGTTGTCGATGTCGATGTGCAGCCCAGTTGTCGCACAAAATGATTTTCAATGCCGTTTCGCATCGATTGCATCATTATCAGTTAAATTGTCAAAATGAATAATGAGCTGAGGCTGAGGCTGAAGCTGAAGTCGAAGTCGAAGTCGAATCTCAGCTCTGGGAATCCATGAGTCGAGTGTTTGGGTTCCGGTTTTTTTTCTTCATCTTTTTATTTTATTTTATTTAGTTTTTATTTTTATTTATTTTTTTTTGGGTTTTTTGTCTCATTTTTGTGACGCTGCAAATGACAAAAACCTGACAAAAATGCTACAAAATGCCAAAAAGCAAAATAAAAAACTTTAAAGCCAACAAAAGATTTGCGCAGAAAAAGAAAAAAAATGTATATAAATGAAGCAGTCAGAAAGCAGAAGAAGACAGAGTCGAAAGAAAATAACACAATCGAATGTAATAAATTGATATTTATTTCAACTTGTAATAAGCAGAGTTAAGGCAGAACCTGACGATTGATGATATACTCGTGTTATATAAGGCACCAATTTTCTTGGCTTGTGCAATTGACAAAAAGAAAAAATACAATAAGAAATTCTCAGAGTTGAGGGAAACTGATGTCTAGATGGATAAATATGTTGTGAACGGCAGCAAGAAATATAGTTCTGGGATATAGACCTAAGTAGAACAGGGATTTGAACATAAATCGACAGCATAAATATGGTAATCATAATTATTAATACAAATGAAAAAACAAATAAGAAAGATGTGAAAAACTGCTTTGATTGAAATTCGACATCAACTTTTAGTTGAGAGCTGTCTAAATATTGACTCATTAGCAGCTGAAACTTGGATATCATTTCAGATCAGCCTTGGTCTTTTTACTATTCAGGTATGTATGTATGCTGCGAGTCAGTTTGAAGCATTGAGCAAATATCAATTCCAGAAGAAAAAAAAAAAAACAAACTATAAACAACAAAAACTGATAAATATGAAAACAACAAAATAACCAATGGGCGCAGTTAATTTTCCAAGGTTTCGGGGCACCACAAAATAACATATAAAAACATAAAAAATAACAAACCAAAAAAGAAAAAAAAACAAAAAAAATGCTTTTGGCTGATTTTGTTATTGTTGTTGTGCGTCGCAAAAAACCAAACTACAAATTGCAATTAATTTTGTTTTAAACCAGCAACAACAAGAACAACAGCAACAACAGCAACAACAACAACAACCACTGATGTGGCGACCATTTTGAAAGCGACAAAATAAAAATGAAAATAAACTAAAAGCAACAACGAAAAGCGGCAGCTGCAAAGACAGAGACAGAGGCAGAGGCAGAGGCAAAGGCAAAGGTAGGGGCAGAGACAGAGCCAGAGGTAGAGGTAGAGGTAGAGGGTGAGGCAGTGGCAGTGGCAGTGGCAAAGGCGATACGCGAGCCAAGTGAAGTTAAGTTTTTATTCAATTTATAAATTCATGACCAAAATGACTAACTCATTAATTTTTGATAGAGCCAAAGACTTCACACGTGCGCCAGACAGAGATGGGCATACATGTGTAGCTAGCTCAAGACAGGGTGGCTGGATGGCTGGATGGCAGGGTGTGCGTGGTGGAGCGGGGTGAGCGGTGGGTTCGGTTCGAATTGAAAAGGCATTTTGTCATGCCCTGGCCAAAAAGGGGTGCTCTCGCTGAATATTTGGGACAGCAGCACAGCAGACACGCACCGACAAACGGCTGCCCGGCAAAAACAAACAATGCCACGGCTTAGCACACACACACACACACACACACACACACACAGTCGCTTTTATATACATACTTGTGTGTGTGTGTATGTGCGTGAGTATATTATATATAAACATACATATAGAAGAAATTTTGGGTTTGCCGCTGCTGCTGTGCGGGGTTGGTTCAAAACACAGAACGCTTTTAGGGGTGGAATTTTTTATAGGGGTTGCTAAGAATAACGGTTTGCCTGTCGGTACAAATAAAAAGCCAAAAACACTGGGAAAAGTATGACAAGAAAAAAACACACACACACACACACACAAGAATTCCGATTCGGCATGTTAATTAAAGTTTCCATTTGCCCAGGATGCGTATGCGCAATATATGCATATATATAAATATATAGAGATACATAAGTACTTATATGTATACATATATATATATATATATATATATATATGTTTGGTTGCCCCAACTTTCAGCACATTTGGTTAGGCACTCGACTATTTGAAAATGGTGGCTAATGTACGCTTTTTCTTTTATTATTATTTAAACACATTTTACAGGCGTCAACACGAGAAAACAGCGTCGGGAAAGGACAACATTCACTCGGGCCCAGCTCGATGTTTTGGAGGCGCTCTTTGGCAAGACACGTTACCCGGACATATTCATGCGCGAGGAGGTCGCATTAAAGATAAATCTGCCCGAATCCAGAGTACAGGTTAGTCACACACTTCATAAACCATCAAAAAAAAAAAACGAAAAATGAATTATTGGAATACAAAACCAAATTTTGCTAACAGAATCGTCTTAAAGTGTGAAAAGTCGTTTAATAACGGAATTGTGTTTTTTTCTTTAAACTAATATGTATTCATTATCATAATAATAGGCAGTTCATATATATATATATAATCATTTTGAAGGTGTTCAACTTTTATATCCACATCATTCACTCAATCATTTCGCAGTCAGTTAACTTTTATATCCACATTTTTGAGTGCTTGATTTTGAGAATACTCGGGTACTCATTTCACTACCAGCTCAAAATGGAGCCATTTCGAAATATTCAAAATTTGAACAATTTGGATTGAATCTATTTGAATCAGACAGATAATTAATATCATTTGACAGATTGCTCAGCATTTTAGGAATCTATTACCTAAACTTTGATTAAGAGTGCGATTGATGCGAAACATTTGTTTCAAGTTTTTTGAGATGAGTTTAAGTGAACTGAATTCCCATTCAGATGTCAAATAAGATTAAGAATATATATAAGTCTATTACTTGACCTGTTGACTGCTCTTGTGACACCTGCTCTCTGTGTAGAAATTGACTTCGATTCCGAATGGCTCAACGCCTTGGAGAGTGTGTTTAAGTGTGTGTGAGTGTGTGTGCGTGTGTGGATAGGAAAAGCTCCCCTCGGCAGCATGTGTGTTTACTTGATTTAAGTCGTGTTTGCGTTGGGTAGAGTCTCAGTGGCAATTGTTTAATTAAGCATATGTCGAGCCAAAAGACGCCCTCGAAAATCAAAGTTGGCAAATCCATAAAACAAACAAATTACCAACAGCCAACAGATTGCCTAACTCCAAATGCGTTTCTTGTCTATCTATGTGTGTGTGTGTGTGTGTGTGTGTGGGCGTGGCCCAAATGTGCTTGCGAGTAACGAATTCATGAATTTTCCACAAGAAAATCGCTACGCAAATAGAATTCGAAAATGAGAACAATTGCTTGGCATATTTTGAATGTCAAATTGCGCCCCGAAAGAACCAAATGGGAAACGGGAAAATGGGAAATGGGAAATGTTGCAAGCAGAACGATGAGTGTCGACTTTTTTATATTTGCACAAGGCATTTGCTGCGAATCATTCAGAGGGTTGGACAAACAGGACACACGACATTGTAACAGGAAGCAGTGGCAAGGACACACACACAAACACACACACACACACACACCAGCCTACAATTGCGTTTATTTGAGTTTACTTTGCGCATTAGCTGCGCATAATTTGCGCTAATTTTTTTTTCCTTTCTCCAGCGCACAAATGCGGCCAGCAGCAACAGCAGCAACAGCAGCAGCAACAGCAGCAACAACTGTGACAACTTAATTTGTGCCAAGCAGATCTGTTGGGCTAGGTGCAAGGATGCAGCATCTCTGCTTGTTTGCTTAGGTGCCTCCTCTCCCTCTCTCGCTTCGTGTGTGTTGACAGCCAAACGTATCCTAAGTAAATAATTCGCTAGCGCCGTCGGCCAAACTGCCAAATGGCCAAAAAAAAAAAAAAACAACTAAATTCGACAATAGCGGGAAATTTGAGTTAAGGTTTCTCAGTTTTTGAGAAATTATTGGACGATTGTCACCTAATGTGAAATGCAAACACAGCCGCATGTATCGATCAATTGTTGACATGTTCATTGATTTGTTTGCATTTGCCTTCGCTTGTAATTTAAGGACCTAAAGACCCAAGGACGTGCCCTGACAGTACAAGCTGGGTCCGCTCTGCGGTCCGGCTATGTTCTGTTCTGTTCGGTTCGGTTCTGTTCTGTTATGTTCCGGTCGTTGGCCCATTTGGGAAGCCCCTGCAGTGGCCGGGCAAGTGAAAAACGACACGTAGCCTAACGGCGAGCACAGCCAGGACATAACAATACACTGCAGGACACACAGCAGCAACACAATTGCTGCGCCTAATGCAATGGATACTTCGCTTAAAGCACACATTCTGTCCATGTGTCCCTGGTCAGTTTGCTGTTCAGTTTTTTACACAATTGATTTTCGTAATGCACACGCTGAATGCCAGCACAGAGAAAGGCGTGCATTGGGAAAGTGCATTGACAATTGTATGGATTTTCCACAAACCCAACACACACACACACACACTCACACACCCGCCTACGCAGTTTTGTTATTCGTCTCTAGCATAGCTCGCACTGTGGCCTCAAAATGTTGAATTCATATTTGTATTTAATTACTGAATTTATCAAATGAATGATCCAGCTTTTTACTTATAATCTTGTGCTTTTTGCTTATCACAGCTTTTAAAAATGCTATCGTCTTGCCATATTTTGCTCCACTGTGACAGTGTGTGTGTGTGTGTGTGTAAGGCAACACCTACAAACAAAACTGTGGCGCATATTGAATTACAGCTGCAGCTAGAAAAGTGCCGTAAAAAGCCCCCCTAAAAAAAGCGAATAGTCGAAACGCCTAATGTGGCAACAAGAACAGAGGCCCGAACAGCACCAGAAACAACCGTCGACATGAAAATCGAGTGTTGCATGCAACTGTCTGGTGGAAGCCCAAGGAAGCCAAGCAACTCAATTAGTAGGTACGCAAGGCAAGGCAAGGCAAGGCAAGGCACGGCAAGGCAAGGCGGACAAAACTAGTTGGCAAGAGGCAGTAGCAGTAGCGGTGGCAGTGGTAGTGGCAGCGACAGAGGCAGAGTCAGAGACGCCTCTAATTGACTCGCCCCCAAGGCTCCACCTACCACCGTCGCGCTGTCTGCGCTGGCAGCAACCAGAAGCGGCCCACGTCGCACATAAATAATCATTTCTCACAAATGGCAACAAAAAAAAATTAACGACTCTGCGCCGCTTGCCCTGGCAAATATTAATTGAATGATAGGCATCTTTATGTGGTACTTGCCACAGTAGTGTTGCAGTTGTAGTGCCGCAACCAGCACCCAGTACGTTACGGTACAGTACAGTACGGTACCATACGGTACGGTACGGTACCGTAATACAGTACGGGCCAAAAAAAAAAAGAGGTGGGCGACTGGGCTGGCTGATTGCAACCAATACAAATAACGTAATAATTTTACGCAGCTTATCTGCACCAGAACAGAGCAAACATTTACGCCCTAATGTTTTCATTCGCCGTCGCTGCTGTTGCTGCTGCTGCTGCTGCTGCTGTTGCGAGGGGTGCGAGAGGGCGCGTTGAGGGCTGCCATCGCAATCATAAATCACAAGCAGGAGCTTGCCTTGTCCCCCCCGCCACATCCCTGCCAGCATCTACTCCCTCTGCGTATGGCCTCATTGTCACCTCCGTTTCAGCTGTTCGATTTTTCGCCGTCGGGGGTTGAAGCAGCAGCCGACGGAGTTTCGCGGTTGCTGTCCACAGCGGCAACAACAGCAACAACAACAACAAAAGGCAGCCATTTTAGTTGATCCAGGCACCTAGTTGCCGCTGCAAAAGGAGTGAGAGTGAGTGAGAGCCAAAACACCAAAAAATCGTTGCCCGATCCCAGGCGTAACTCGCAACTCACAACTCGTAACTCTTTGCTAGGCATTTTCACATTTTCCCCCTTTCTTTTCTATTTTTTTTTTCTTTAATTTTTTGTCGCTAGTTGTTGTTGTTCGCTCTTATAAAAGGATTTGTCTCGTTGTCACTGCCGTTGCCGCATGATAGCGCAATGCAGCGGGCACAGGATATGGCACAGGACGACTAAAAACTTTGTTATGTGCTCGAGTGTGTGTATGTGTCTGTATGTGTATGTGTGTATGTGTATGTGTGTGTGTGTGTGCGTAACGCGCACAGCTGTTTTATAAAATTAATTTTCCCATTGCGGATTAACATTTTCAGTCGCTTTTCTCTCCTCACGAGCAGTCCACATAATACACACTCGTATTCCTTTTTAGATCTGCATCCAAAGGTTCAACAACAACAACGACAACAACAACAACAACAACATTAAAATCAAAACTGAATTGAATTTTTTAAATGCGCATTGATTTATTTATTATGCAAAGTCTTGCATAATTTGCCATTGCTTAATGCACATCATTTTTCCAGTTACACAACTTGATGAACCAAGTCAAAACAGACTTGATTCGATAAGTTTTCAAGTTAAAAAACTTTAAGCTAAAAATTATATATTTCAAAAGTCTTTTCTACGAAATTCATTTGGATTTATAATTATCAGACTGAAAATACTTATTATATAAATATCACTTTTCCTTAAATATGATATGTGCCCTGAGAATTAGCAAAACTACATCGAGCAAATCTGCCAAAAAAATTGTTCTTCAATTTTTCTGTGAAATCTCGTACATTATCCACTTGAACAAGTATCAATTGCTTCTTTCATGGCTCCCGTTTCAATATTAGATTCACTGAAATCAACATCAATGAAAATCAAGCTATTGAAACCCTCTTCATTACAATTATGGGAGAGAAGAGCGGGGCAGGAACGGGGCAGAGTAAATTGCTTTGATGTTAGCCAAAGTTCATTAGAGCCACAATCGAATCTTTTTGGGAATTTCAAAATGATTTTTTGCATTTTTCATCTCTGCTTGAAGCAACATTTTTATGCCAAAGCTTGCAAAAATTCCCAGGCTTAGAACATGTTATGAAATTTGCGCAGCTCATTAAACGATTTCAAACGAGAAAACGCAAAATGCAAAAGGAGAAAAATACATACATATATATATATATATATATATATATAAATATATATACATATTTTTTTCACGTTCGTCAAAGTCAAAACACAAAGCAGATTTTTCAAAATGCAAAATTAAATTAGAAATTGAAATTGAGTTTTAAGCAGCGACTGAAGCACAGCGTGCGGAAAGCGGCAAACTGACAGAGATAGAGAGAGAGAGAGAGAGAGGGAGGCGGGCAGGTTGGGTGGTGGGGTGGTGGAGTGGGCGTTTTGTGTGGTGCTGACAAATAATGAAATTTGATACGCCTTGTTTAATGCTCTTTTTTCGTCAAGTGCGTAGCTGCGGCACGCCCCTTCAAGCAAAATCACCGCTCAAACCTCCATCCACCGCCCACTTTCCCCCTGTACCTCTCTCCACCACTCCACCTCACCGCCTGCCCCAGCCAACACCCATGCCATGTTGCGTTACGTCTGCAATGAAACGCTCGAGTGGCCACAGCCGCCGCGTGGCAAGTGTTAACTTTGGGAAATATGCCATCAAGTTCTTTAGCTGGGTTGGTGCGGGTGGCTGGAGTTGTATGGGTGGTGCTGCGGGGCTGTGCGGTGGTTATGTCGGTACGGTAATAAATTCTGCTGTTTACCAAAGCACAAGCCATTAGCAAGCAACACCAACCCCAAATAACAAATCACTGAAACAACATTTCGCTTGCGTTGCGGTGTGCTGCACGAAGAGTCGCAGTGATGGGGGCGGAGTCGGGGCAGGGGGGTGAAGATGTTGATCCTGTAAGGGAGTTGTGGGTTGAAGTTGGTTACTCTGGGTACTGGGCACACTCGGGGCTGTGATGCCTGCACTTAGCGGATTGTTTGCAGCCCCTTAAGCATAACAAACAAGGCTAAGTGAATTCCTTGCGCTCGAATGTGCCGCTTTATGGGCTGTTTATTGTTGTCTTCAGGCAGCAGCCAGGAGGCAGGAGGCAAGCGGAAACGAGGGCGTACAAACATAATCGAGTCAATTTTCGGACTCTCGACCGTCGGCTGTTGATGTAACTTTTCTTTTTAGCCCGGCGGCGGGAAGCGCGTGACTTTTTGCACTTGTTATTTTGAGTTGCAAGTTGCGAGTTGTGCCCCTTTGCTCCGGCGGCAAGCAGCTCATATAATTTATTCATTGCCAGTCCAGAAAACTAATTGATGTGGGAAAATTGCAGCCGTTGGCAGCCACACACACAGAGACCGCACACTCACACTTGACTAAGCAAATACTTGTCACGTTGCACGTGGCTCAGCTGAATTGAGTTATCGATTTTGATTGGCACTTAGTGTAGTATTATAAATTTCGTTATGGGTTCAATCCAAGGTCAATCGCAATTAAAAATTGTATTTTATTTTGTCTGTTGCAGGTGTGGTTCAAGAATCGACGGGCCAAGTGTCGCCAGCAGTTGCAGCAGCAACAGCAATCGAACAGTTTGAGCAGCTCCAAGAATAGTGGCGGCGGCAGCGGCAGCTGCAGCAACTCCGCCAATGGTGGCCGCAACAACAACAACAACAGCAACAACAACAACAGCAGCAGCAACAACAACAGTTCAAACAGCAGCAATAACAACAACAACAGCGCCAACAAATCCAGCCAAAAACAGAGCGGATCTGGCCAAAGCAGCTCGAGCAATGCGAGTGGCAATGCGAGCAGCTCAGCAGCAGCCGCTGTTAGCGCTGCGGCCGTTGCGGCGGCGCAGTCCATTAAGTCACATCATAGTTCCTTCCTCAATGCTGGCGCCAACAGTAACAACAACAACAACAACAACTCAACGCCCAGCAGCAGCAGCGGCGGCAGCCACAACAGCGGTCCGGGCAACTCACATTCGCACATCTCCGCAGCGGCTGCGGCGGCTGCCTTGAATGTGACGGCAGCGCATCAGAACTCGTCGCCGCTGCTGCCGACGCCGGCGACGTCCGTCAGTCCGGTGAGCATTGTGTGCAAGAAGGAACATCTCGGCGGCGGCTATGGCAATGTGGGCGGCAACAATGGCGCCGGCGTTGGGATTGGCGTTGGCGGTGTAGGCGGTGGCGTTGGCGTCGGCGGCGGCGGTGGCGGCGGCGTTGGCGGTGTGGGCGTTGGCGTCTCTGGTGATACACTGCGTTCGCCGTATGACACGTTAAAGGATGCGGGCGGCGATATTGGGGCTGGTGCACATCATCATCACAGCATCTATGGCACGGCGGCGGGCAGCAATCCGCGCCTCCTGCAGCCGGGCGGCAATATAACGCCAATGGATAGCAGCAGCAGCATTACGACACCCTCTCCGCCAATTACGCCAATGTCGCCACAATCGGCGGCAGCAGCGGCGCATGCCGCACAGTCCGCGCAATCGGCATCGGCACACCACTCGGCGCACTCGGCATACATGTCGAATCACGACTCGTACAACTTCTGGCACAATCAGTACCAGCAGTATCCCAATAACTATGCCCAGGCCCCCAGCTACTACTCGCAGATGGAGTACTTTAGCAATCAGAATCAGGTCAACTATAACATGGGCCATTCGGGTTATACGGCATCCAATTTTGGTCTGTCGCCGTCGCCATCGTTTACGGGCACCGTCTCGGCGCAGGCATTCTCGCAGAACAGCCTGGACTACATGTCGCCGCAGGATAAGTATGCGAATATGGTGTAGAATCTGCTGTTCCAGTACTGCAGCAGCTCCGGCGGCAGTGGCGGCAGCAGCGCCAGCAGCGGACGCTCGCCACAGCCACAGCCACAGCAACAGCTACAACAGCCGCAGTTGCAGCTGCAGTCGCCTGCGCAGCAATACCATCAGCAGCAGCAGCAGCAGGAACACCAACAACAACAACAACAACAGCAACAACAGCAACAACAACAGCAACAACAGCAACACCTACAGCACCAGCAGCATCAGGAGGATCATCAGCAGGAGGATATGGCTGAGGTGCATGGACACGATCATGTCGCCTATGGCTAATTGTGATTCCCCATCACATACATATCTGACCTCTCTTTCTCTCTCTCTCTGTCTATCTCTGTCTCTCTCTCTCTCTCTCTGTCTGTCTTACCCATTCCTAATCTCTTTCTCTGTCTCTCAAAGAACGGGCGCTGCATTCTCTCATATATGTATGTATATGAAAGACAAACTTTAAAATAATATATATATATATGTATGTATATATATATATATACATATATATATATATATATAATATAAATACCTATTTTTTTTTATTTTTTTTTTGCTAGCAAATAATTTTTTTTTTACATTTATGCATTAATAGATTGCTATGTGTGTGTATTAATTTAGAGCACGCAATACACAGACAGGTGTGTATATATAAGACATGCATATGTGTGTATACTATATATGTATGTACATAGGTATGTACACATATAGTATAACTTAAGCAGCCAGGATCAACGAAGAAAATGAGTGATAAACTAAGAAAATAAACATAAAGCAAAAACCCGACACATTTGTTAAAACTCGTAAATAATATGCAACTAAATGTAAGTGAGCAAAATTTAAAATACAAAAAAAAAAACAAAAACAAAAAACAAAAAACGAAAAATAAAAAAAAATACAAAAATATATATGTAAAATAATACAAATTAATAAGAAGGAAAAACAAATGCAATATACAGACCATCTCTTGGCAGGATGGGCAAGTAGAGCGTGGGCGGGGCATAGTTCTGATAATACCTATTTACATATAGCTGCTGGCTTTCTTTGAGTGGGGCGATTTATCAGTTACCTTCACCTCGGTTTGTATAAAGATTCGATTCCATTTTTTGGCAGCTGTTTACTTTTGTTAACACACATATTTATTTTGTATCAAAGTTTCTCAGAACGCCCCACAAAGCCAGTGTTTCATATCATATATAAAAAGAAAAGGAAAAAACGAAAAACTTAAAAAAAAAACAAAGCAAGTTTTAAATATACATAAAACGAATTCACAGTTCTTAAAGCAAGCATCATTTTTTAGCTAACAAAAACAAAAACAAAAAAAAAATGAAATCAAAAATATATATTGAAATGAATTTCATTGTGACATCAAGTTTCAAAGTTCAAAGCATCATTTTTGTCGGCTTTATATAACACACATATTTATATAAATATGTATACATATATATATATATATATATATATATAGTAAATATTATGATAAGCAAAGCAAAAACAAAATGCAGACACCTTATAAATGAATTCACATTTCAGACTTTCAAAGCAAAGCAAAAGTATTAGAACTTAAGCAACTAAATCGGAATAAATCAACGGTCACTATATAATATACACTTATATAGCGAATTTTATTGCAAGTAAATATACATATACGTATGTACATATGCATGTATGTATATATTTAGATACATATACATATAGTATTTATAAAGAAAAATAAAATCATGCCACAATCCAAAACGAAGCAAAACGCAAAAAATAAATATTTATAATGAATATAATTTTCAACATGTACAAAACTAAAAACAAATAACTAAAAGTCGAAAATCTTTTGAAAATACAAAAAAAAAAGCAAAAAAAAAAAACAACTTAGTATATAAGAAGTTTACGTATATATATGTATATCTATTTATATATATATATATTTATATTTATATACATATATGTATGTGTATATATATATATATATATACATATGTGTGTGTGTGTATATATGTTCATCGTAAAATATGCTAACAAAAAACCCGTTTATACATATTTAATATACATAATTGAGAAACAGTTTCTAATGTTAAAATACACACACATCGACACATACAAATAAATACATACAAACATTTGATTAGTTCAATGTGCTTGAAGAAGAAGAAGAGATACTTTTTTTTTTTAAATTTAATTTTTTTGTTTAGTTTTAAGTTCAATTTAATTGTATTCTAAGCGTATCCATTTTGTTTGTAAAACACACACACTCACAAAGACACACACACACACACTCACACACATACATACTCATACACATACACATACACATACACAAACACAAACACACACACACATGAACGATATTACGCTATACACTGAAACAAAAGAAACATTTAGAAACTAACTAGAAGTAAGTGCATTTTTTTGGGCATACATTTTAAGCAAAGACGAAATATGAAACAAAACAAGAATCAAGAAAAATAAGTTGATAATATTTAAGTGAGTATAACTGTATATGCTGCATATATGTATGTACATGCAGACACATTCGTGCATATACATATATACTACATATATAAATACATACATATATATACATAAATATATATATATATATATATATGTGTATATGTGTATATCTGTATATATATATATATATATATATATATATATGAGCAAACTGGTTAATTCTTTTTTTTAATTATAAACTAAAATAATTGTAAAAAGTTCACAAAAATATGATCAGATGAATAATATATATATAAAAACAAAATAAAATTCTTTTTCATTCCCCAACAACAAAATAAAACCAAAAATTGTAGCAAACGGAGAATGGGTCCTGGTTTTGATCCTTGCCTTCGAATTACGCCGGAACATAACAGAATCATTCTCAGTTTTCTGTTTCAAGATTTCAAAGATAGAAGCTCGAAATTGTTCACTCCAAAAGACATTTTGAGCTCAACATTTACAACTTGATTTAAAAAAGTTTCAACTGAATTTTATATGCTTTAAAATGATTTGAGTTGAATATACATAATGGGCTGGAAACTTCAAGTTTTGCTGGCATTTTCTGTTATTCATATTATTATTATTATTATTATTATTATTATTATTATTATTATTATTTTCAGCGGTTCCTGTAAAGTTTGCTACTGAAATCAAACTTCTTTTAGATGCAAAACGTATTTACAAGCTGCCCAAAACTGACTTAAACTATATTTTGAGTAAGTCTTAACAAGACTGGCCAGCTATACTTGTAATCTTTTCTGCATTCGCTTAGATAACCTTAAAAGTCGCATATATGTACATATATTTGAGTTCTATTATTATTTGGTTTTTCTCATGATGTTCTGTGGAAGTGTTTGGATTTTGTATTTGTGTTTGTTTCGCATATACAAAGGCTATTTATGGGCACGAGTCGCTGTGGCTTGGGGCTTCTGGATGTGCTGTGGATCGCCGTTTACCCCTGCCCCTGCCCCGTCCCGTCCCGTCCAGGTGCTTGCCAGCGACTCCTCGAAATGGGTAGGGCAGGGCAGGATAGGACACGGGCGAGGCGGGACGGGAAGGGAGGCACGTCAGCGTGTCCGGCGGCCATCATCATCATAAACCATTAATTCAGCTCATAAAGAGTCGCAGTCACAGTTTGCCACGCCTCGCAGTGAATATGTTTTTTCCTCCGATTTTTTGCCATAAGTATGCCTGATTGTAGTTTTTTATTCTCTTCTTTTTTTATGTTTTTAATGAGCCTGGTCAGAGTGACTGTGGCTGCTGCTGCTGCTGCTGCTGCTGTGTGTGTGTGTGTTTGTTTGTGTGTGTTGTTAATCTCCGGCATTGTCTTGGCGCACAGAAATTCATTTGGCTTGAGTGTGTATGTGTGTGCGAGTGTGTGCGCGAGTGTGCGTGCGTGTGTGTAAGAGCTTTCATCTTTCTATTAATTATGATAATTAAAAATGAAAATTCATTTGCCATTTGCGGCTAATTGTCGCTCCCCGCTTCCATCTCCCCGCTTGCCGCTTGCCGCTTGCCGCTTCACGTTCCGTCCGCATGTGGCACGCGCCTCAAATCGACAGCAGCAATCGCAATGCGATTGTATTTACGTGTATCTCACAGATACAATTTGCCGCTCGTGCCTCTTTTTATTATCTAGCACGCGCCCACGTCTAACGAGACGAGGCGAGACAAGACGAGGCGAGAGGCGACGCGACGCAAGGGGATGCAGTGGCAAGTAGTGGCAGGCAGTGGCAACCGGAGGCGAGTCAAGCAACTGGCAGCCAATCCATCAATGGGCGCGTGTTGCTTATAGAATTACCAACTAATTCGGTATTTATGAGGCTTCGTCGAGTGCATTGCGGCCTGGGACTGCCGCTGGTTCCCCCCGCCCCTCGTCCACCGTCCCCTTCCCCGTCCCCCGTCCCCGGTCTCCAGCAATAGGAAACCTGCAAATTGAGATGCTAGCCCCGGCAGAAATTGTTTTTAATCTGCAACGGGCGACGACTTCGTTGCGCCTTTTAGCGGCACATAAACCCCACCAAAAAAAAAAGAAAAAGAAACACACACACACACACAACACACATACACAACACACACACACGAAAGCAGCCATCAAAGCAGAAACCGTTTTGAGTTTTCAGTTCCCAGGCACACGCCCTGCTCATTATTTTGATTTTAGCTATTTGTGGGCGGCATCGCCGTAAGGGTATCATCCGATTGGGGCATATGTCATCCATGCTGCAGCTGGTGGTGTCAAAAGGCTAATCAAATAATGCATCACAATCTTAGTTAGCGAGTGTCTCATTAATCGCAATCCAAGCAATTTACAGGCTCAACTGATGTAGTGTCAATTCGTCCTTTTAATTGGCATATTTGTTGAACTCACGTCTGTATATACATATATATATATATATGTGTATATAATATAATATAATATATAATACAATTTATTTATATATTTTAAGCATATATAAATAATTTTGTTCATTTTTTTTTTTTTTTAATTCTTTTTTATCTTATATTAAATAGTTTTTTCTTTTTTATATTTATTTTCTATTTTTTTTATTTTTAATTTGTTTAATTTTAATTTAACTAATTTAACTTATTCTAAAATTTGCATTTTTTTTTTATTTAAAAAGAAAAAAGTTGTTTTTCGTTTTATGTTTTATTTTTTAATATTTTGAGACAAGAATTTATTCTCTATTTTAGTTAGTGAGCTGCCCTCAAGGACAGAGCATTCCAATTTCGGCTATCGTTCACTTTTCGAGTTAGTTTGCCCTTGTTTTTATTGTTGTTGTGGTTGTTGTTGCTGTTGTTGCTGTTGTTGCTGCTGTTGTTGCTGCTGTCAGTGCTGTTGCTGCTGGTGGTTGTCTGCTGTCGCTCGCCGATTTGACTGGCGACACGTGCGGAAATGGCTGCTGCTGCTGCTGCTGCTGCTGCGGCTGCTGCTCCTGCTCCTGCTGGTGCGCTATGTTTTCTGATCAGATCGTTTTTCATCTTTCACGCTGGGCTGCCTTTTTGGCATTTTATTTATCAACTCAACTTAATTCTTGGCTTCAGCTAATGGACACCGCAGCAGCAGCAGCAGCAGCAGCAGCAGCAGCAGCAGCCACCGTGCTGCACTTTGCTGATAATGTGTGGCGTGTGTGTTTATTATGATTTCTAGCACACACAACTCTTCCTCCCCTCTTCCTCTGCGTACAGTGTAGAGTGTTGAGCCCGAGGCCACACTTTTGATGTTGACCGCCATTCAGTTGGGGTGGAGTTGGAGATGGAGGAGTGGTAGTGTTAGTGGTAGTGGGAGGGGGAACTTATGCTAAACAGCGTCGTCAAACTAACAAGTGGTTTTTGTACAAATTTTCAACACATTTATTCAAAATTGATTAGTTGTCATTGTTTTGGCCAAAATTCGAAGGAAAGCACACATCAAGAGATATTTTGATTGGCAGCAGCAGAAGGTCTTTGTCTAAGCTGAATTTGCTAAGCGGTCAACTCGGTGATGATCTTTGTTCGGCTTGTCATTTAGCCTGATTAATTTGACATGATGAATTCCAGAAGCAATTCGACCTATGAGTAATCTATTATATAATATAATTAAATGTATTGAGTTTTGGCAGCAATTGTTGTAAATCAAATTTGTCTGCGATAAGAATCATTTAGATATTTTATTATGATTAACTGCAGCATAAATCATAAGCTGATCTATGTAAATAGCGTTAGCGTTTATGTTAAGATCTCACTTGGAAGAGCAACACACAACAAAAACAAAACGGAAGAAAAAATAAACAAAGGTCCCTCAATAATTGTTGATTTTGTTTATTGTGTGTGATTTCAGTCTGAAAATACGGGCAACAAAAGGCGTAGCTTAATTTGATTAATTTGTATAAAATTAAAATAATTTGATTAATTTGTATAAAAAATGCTTTGATAAAATGCCCATTTAATCTATTTGTGTGTGTGTGTGTGAGTGTGTGTGTGTAAGTGGAGACAATAAAATGCAGCATTAAATGTTTTGGAATGTGCCACTTGAATAATAATTTCGTAAATAATATATTTGTATATATATATATATGAAAAAATACATATAAATATGCATAAATAAAGCGTGAAATTAAAGATTGAAATATTTATTCTCTGATTTATTAACAACAACAACAACAACAGCAACAAGGCGGGCATTATTGTTTTTTAAATACATATTTAAGTGACTCGTCGATAAATGCGATAAATAATGCAGTTTTTACTCTGCTACTTCTTCTGGATTTCTGCATATTTGTGCATTTTGTTTTTTGTTTTTTGTTTTTGTTGTTTTTGTTGTTGTTTGCCTTATTTTGAGCCTTCGTCGTTGTTGTTTGCATTACATAAATTTCCGTTTTTTACACACGCACAACAAAGAAAATGACTGGGCAGACAGACATGCGGACGGACAAAAATTGAAAAGAAAAAAAATCAAAAATAATAATAAAATCACATACACGAAAAATAAAACGGAAAAACGGCCGCAAAAACTGTTCCCAGTGCTGCATTCCACATGGATTCCATGCGTTCCACATGTTCGCTGTACTCTCGCCTCGCCGTTGCCATCTCGCTCGCACGAGCGCGGGGCGTTGCCAGCTACGACGCCGACGGCGACAGCCGCGACGCCAACGTCGACGCAAGCGTTAAATTGTCGCCATTGCAGTTGTTGTTGCGGCTCTGCCAAGCGTGCGTGCGAGCGAGACAAACACATGAGCCACTGCTGACGCCCATACAAATTTTGTCTTTGCGTTGCTTACATTAATGATGCGCCCCGCTCCCCTCCACGACCAACACTCACCTACCACAAACACACACACAGGCACAAACACAAACACACACACTGCACACCCCTACCACTGCACCCCTCTATACCCACGAACCCACGTCTTTTACCGTCCAAATGTTGCCTCTCACTTCAAAGTCACAATTTTCTTCAAAAACTTTGTTGTTGTTGCTGATACTGCTGCTTTTCCTGTAGATGGGTGTTTGGGTGGGCGGTTGGGCGGTCAGGCTATGCCAAGGATATTTCTTTTCTTTCTTTTTTCATTTCGCTTTTTTTTCTTCTACTTCTGCGTTTTCTTATTGCCACGATTTTTCCTTTGGCATTTGCACGATTTTTTTTGCTTCTGTTTCCTTTGACTTTTTTCTGTACACTTTTTTTTCTTGTGTTTTCTTTTTTGTTGCTTGCTTTCTTCATTTGCTGGCAATTTTTCTTTTCATTTACCCAACCAAGCAGTCAACGTCAATCAAGCCCCAGACCCAACCAATCCCGAACCCGCACCCCAGACCCACACCCCTGCCCAAAACTCTCTGCGCTCTATGAATGTGTGTGTGTGTGTGTATGTGTGACTGTTCACGTACATGGGCAATATAAGGTACCGTTACCCAACCAACCCCACAACCCAACCATAGCTTAAATATTATACATAAAACTGCCAGCACTCGAGTGCCACAAGGGGCAAGAAGGAGGTGGGGGGGGGAAGGGGGTAGGGATGGGGATGGGGCATGGTTGCGTGTTCCTTGGCCAGCTAAGAGATAACGAACTAACTAACTAACAAGCCTTGATCTGATTGTATCTGTATCTGTATCTGTATCTGTATCTGTATCTGTATCTGTATCTGTATCTGTATCTGTATCTGTATCTGTATCTGTATCTGTATCTGTATCTGTATCTGTATCTGTATCTGTATCTGTATCTGTATCTGTATCTGTATCTGTATCTGTATCTGTATCTGTATCTGTATCTGTATCTGTATCTGTATCTGTATCTGTATCTGTATCTGTATCTGTATCTGTATCTGTATCTGTATCTGTATCTGTATCTGTATCTGTATCTGTATCTGTATCTGTATCTGTATCTGTATCTGTATCTGTATCTTTATCTGTATCTCTATCTTTATCTGTATCTGTATCTGAATCTGTATCTGTATCTTTATCTGTATCTCTATCTTTATCTGTATCTCTATCTTTATCTGTATCTGTATATGTATCTTTATCTGTATCTGTATCTGTATCTGAATCTGTATCTGTATCTGTATCTGTATCTGTATCTGTATCTGTATCTGTATCTGTATCTGTATCTGTATCTGTATCTGTATCTGTATCTGTATCTGTATCTGTATCTGTATCTGTATCTGTATCTGTATCTGTATCTGTATCTGTATCTGTATCTGTATCTGTATCTGTATCTGTATCTGTATCTGTATCTGTATCTGTATCTGTATCTGTATCTGTATCTGTATCTGTATCTGTATCTGTATCTGTATCTGTATCTGTATCTGTATCTGTATCTGTATCTGTATCTGTATCTGTATCTGTATCTGTATCTGTATCTGTATCTGTATCTGTATCTGTATCTGTATCTGTATCTGTATCTGTATCTGTATCTGTATCTGTATCTGTATCTGTATCTGTATCTGTATCTGTATCTGTATCTGTATCTGTATCTGTATCTGTATCTGTATCTGTATCTGTATCTGTATCTGTATCTGTATCTGTATCTGTATCTGTATCTGTATCTGTATCTGTATCTGTATCTGTATCTGTATCTGTATCTGTATCTGTATCTGTATCTGTATCTTTATCTGTATCTCTATCTTTATCTGTATCTGTATCTGAATCTGTATCTGTATCTTTATCTGTATCTCTATCTTTATCTGTATCTCTATCTTTATCTGTATCTGTATATGTATCTTTATCTGTATCTTTATCTGTATCTGTATCTGTATCTGAATCTGTACCTCTATCTTTATCTATATCTGTATCTTTATCTTTATCTGAAGCCACAGTGGAATTATTTCGAATCCTTGACTTGGACTTGGCTTTACAGATTTTTCCTCCATCAAATAATTACATTATTTTGTCAATTTGAATTGGGACCACGTGCTTGTATTCGAATGAGAGTTTCCACCTGGCTAAACATCTTCAAACAGAGGTCAAATTTAAAGTGTAAATTCTAAAAATACCGCTCAAAGATTAGTGCTCGTAGACAGATGAACATGTTTTAAGCTATCGCAAATGTCAACAGGTTCGAACTTAGAGTTTTGCCAAAGTCAAAATGTAAATCGCATTCTAAGCTACTTACAGATACGATTATTACAACAACAATAACAACAACAACAACAACAACTGAACTCTGAGTAATTGCATTAAAATTGTTGTTAACAAGAAAGACGACACCAAATCAACAAAATAAACAGTATGCGAGTCGCCTTTTTGTTGATGTTGTTGTTGTTGTTGTTGTTTATTTTACACGAATGCTAAACTGTTGTTGTTTATTGTTTTTATTTGCTGATGTTGTTGTTTATTTAATTTTTGTAATTGGCTGATTAAAACAACAGGGCGAGGCAACTCTGGACAACTCGGGGCAGCTGTCGGAGACCCTGTCCTCGGTGGCTGCCTGTCATTATTAGCATGTTGTCGCTGTTGTCGCTCTTGTTGCTCATGTTGTTGTCATAATGTTTGCTTTTGAGCATTAACATTTAATTTTTCAATTCAGTTGACTTTTCATTGCGAATGCCAGGGTATTATCCACACGCTTTTAAATTAATTAAAAACTGTTGAGGGCAGCCAGCGGCAACAGCAACAGCAAACGGCAAACAGCAATAAAAAAACAAAAAAAAAAAAAAAAAACAAAAGTATTTATTAAGTACTCGTTCAGAGAGCACAGAGTGAAAGCCCAAGCCCGGTAGTCAAGCCAGTCAAAGTCGCAGTTGTAATCAGGCGACGACATCAACGTCACTGTCGACAACGACTGCAATGAGAATGAGAACGACGATGACGAGTTGAGAGAGATCAGCCCGCCCGCAGGGGTAGTTTAAAATCCAGCCAACAACCAGCAACCCAAAACACAACTGACAACGGGCAACAAACAAACGGCAACAGCCCAGCGAGACGCAAATGCGCTTTTTTTTGGGCATGTCGATTATGACGTTAATAATGCACACATTGTAGTGGCTAATGACCATGCCCTCCTGCCAGCCAACAACTCCCTCCACCCTCCACCCTCCACGCCCATAAGCCCAAACAAACAATAGGGTAGAGCATTCAGTGTGCAGCATGCAGTATGAAGCATGCAGCATTAAGCTTGCAGCATGAAGCATACTATAAAGCATAGAACATGCCCAATCCGTTGCTGTTACCCTTACTCATCAAATTTTGCTTTTCTCTCTATCTCCCCGTCTATCTGTCCGTTTGTCTGTCTGTCTCTCCGTCTTTCACTCTAGCTCTAGCAACGGGTATCTGTGTGCGTTATGCTAATTGGCATATGCTCAATTAGGCGCTGCGGCAACCCGGGGCAACAAGCGGTCGCTCCAAAACAATCCAAGGTTTGCCGGCTGATTAGATCGGGGTAACTACATAATTCAAGAGGCGAGGCGTTGCATAAACTCCGATGGCATCCAGTTGCTAGGCGCTGGCATTAGCCACAAGCCCACACACACACACACCACACACAAAACAGAGCGAGTATTGGCCAAGGGTAAGACTTAGGTGAGTTTAAAGCTAAGCGAGTTCCTTTCATCCATACGGACGCATATGTCAACATTCTGGGGGACACATTATAAAGATCGAGAGAGCTGATAACTTTTATCTAATTGAAAAGTTTGCGTTGCTGCTTTTTAGTCTGCCAGTTAATAGGCACTTATCGATAAGCAAAATAGCGATGCTATGTAAAGCTGTGAAAAGCGAGTGATTCAATCTTCAAACATATTTATGTTGGAAGGGCTGATAGTTTGGATGATATTGAAACGTTTGCAAGGCGCTAATAACCACTTATCGATAAATATACCGAAATTACACGAAAATATAAAGAAAATCATTAATTGTCCACGTATTGTCTGCTAAGCAATAATAAACTGAGCATTCCATTTGAAAAACTATTGAGAGACACTCGTATGAAAGGTATTTTCTGCGAATGTAGTTATCGATTACTGTTATCGATAACTGGTATTTAAAGAAAAGCAGCAACTGACAGTTTTTATCGATTGCCTTATGCATAGCAACTACTTCAAAAATGTTATTACTGAACTCATGAAATCGTAAATGATAAGTCTTATAAGTTAAGTGTCACTGATAACTGCCCAGCACAGTTATCGACAATTCTTGAATAAATACAGAAATAGAAACACATTCGATAATTGTTGTCGATGAAAACTGTAACCGTCTGCTTTGCTCATAGACCTTTAAACCAATACTTATCTATCTTATCGAAGGATTGACTGTTCACCATTTCGACGAACAGAAGCGTAGAAAAGATAAAGCAAGTGAGATAGACATAGAGAGAGAAGGGGGGAATGACATATTAAATTACCAGATATTGCCTAATTGAAATGTTTGCCCCCATTATGATTTTATCTTTTTGATGGCGCGTTTCGTATTCGAATCCCGAATCCCGAATTCCAAAACCCAAGATTGTTTATCGCGCCCAAGTGAGAAATGTCAATGCAAGGCTTGGGCTTACCTCCATATCCATAACAATGGCAATAGCCAAATGGCTCGGCTACAACACCTATTAAACAGTCGCCCATGCGACTCGCCCCGACTATCATCATCATCATCATCAACACACACAAACACAAAACAAAGCAACACAACATAACATAACACAGCACAACACAACACACAAAACATTCAAACAATGCGAGCTGGGCAGATGAGTTGAGTGCATTTGTGAAAGCCGATCGCTTGATTGACAGCTAGCAGGCACTGTCGGATCGGTTCGGTTCGGTTTGGTTCGGATCGGGTCGGGTCGGGTTGGGCAGTCAGTCAGTCAACGGAGGCGAAAAAAGAAATTGGAACTATCAGCAGGCAAAAGAAATAAAAGAAAGATTCGTTGATCCAGGCAGCCAGCAAAAACTTAATGTTCGAGGTGTTGATTGTCAGAGAGGCTTGGCAATTAAGACAGCCAGCGAGAGCGAATGGAAGCGAGATAGTGAGAGGGAGAGAGAATATATATATATACATATATATATATATATAGAGAGAAGCCCAATCAAGTAGCTCTTCGCCATTGTTCTTCACTGATGTGTAATTTGATCGTGAATGATCGATTTATTGACAACACTTAATTTTATTAATTTTCTTTGCAGCTCTTGAATGTCTCGGGATAATTCAATAATTCAGAATAATAATTAATAGTCAAAGGATCGCTATTGTAGCCAATGAAAACCAAAGATTTATTGAGCAGCTAAGCAAATCTTGCATTATTTGCAAGTGCTATTTAAATTCTTGGCTTAAAGAGAAGCTAAGAAAAGCATTTATTATTTTCATATACCATTTTTAAGTTTACCGCTCATTTTTCGAGTTTGGGAGTATTTATTACTACAAATTTTGAACCATTTCCTAACTAAACTGACTACGAAGGATTGGTCTATTTATACCGAAAATACTCAACTTTAGGCAAAAAATCCTGGTTTTATGGCATTTTTTGCATAATCCTACCTAGCAGGTAGGGAAACCTCAATTTATTAGGGTCATATCATTCAGTTTGATGGTTAATATATGGACCTACCATAGGTCTTTGGAATTTTTGAAAAATAATGAATAATTAGTTTATTTCTTTTATTTGACACTGGTCCAATTAAGCTTTGAGACACTGTATGTGATATGAAAAGTTTTCAAAAGTGTATTTATTAAATTTGTAAGTTTAAATGGAAGTCTCCTAAAAAAGGGAGAAAAATATAAACATATTTTGTTCGTTTTCAACTTATTTAATATTTAATAATAATAAAAATTATAATAATAATAATAATTTAAAGAAATGAATAGTTGAATTGGAAACTTTCTGGGTGTGCAAACTTGTGAGTTCAGTTCTCTGAGACACAAGCGAACTATTTACATCGTCCCGGTTATTTCGAAGGACTCTTTTTTTACCACAGTTGCAATTTGAAAAATATAATTTTCTCAGTGTTTTCTTTCTAGTACATTTTGATTCCAGCAGCCAATCAATCGATCAACTTCTTGTTGAAATTATCCATCGAATATCATACTTTTTTCATGGTTTCACTTTATCGTTTCAGATATCGTCGTATCGCAGTCAAATCGCTTAAAAATATAAATTCTATAATCGCAACTCATACATAAAACATAACTATTTCCATGGCGAATGAATGAGTGGTGCTATAATTTTGATCGCTATTTACTTTTGGCCATTTTGCCATCCCATTAAATAAATGATAAATGTTGAAATATGATAAAAATAGCATTGCGAAAATTGCAAAAGTAATTGTTTGTTTGTGTTTTTTTTTTATCAGCAACAAAATATGTCAAAGTGAAACAACCAATCAACAACAAGTTGTTATTTAACACAAATTCGATTGCTCGCTGTGCGCTCAGCTGTGGTGGCTAATTTTGCAGCAAATTTGGACAAACTTTAGCTGGTGTCTCCAAAGCCACCATTTTGTTTTCGATTGCCTGTCACTGAGAAGCGATCCGCAACGAACTAAGCGTCCAATTAGCTTGGCTCAACTTACCACAAGCTCTGCCTGCCCCTGCAACTGCGCCTGCCCCAGCCTGCACCAGCCTGCCTGCCTGTCGCAAGCCAATCCGCCTCCCTGTCAGCCTGCCCGCCTGCCTGCTGCTTGCCGTGTTCACCTGGCCATTCCATGCTCGATGCAGTGCTTCAGCGTCTTTGCAACTGCAATCTTAATGTTGTTGTTGTTATGCCAAACGTGAAGCACTTGCAGCTTTGCCACTTGGCATCCAGCCAGACGATGGATGGATGGATGGATGCACTGTTCCCGGCACGAGTATCTGATGACAACGGTCACAACTATAGATACAGATACTTGTCGATGGTGAGCATGGGTGGGGTTTAGTTGTCAGAGGGTGCTGCATTGTGGCAAGGGTGGTGGGGGCAAGGTGGAGTGGGGTAGCCTTATAATAATGTTGGTGTAACTACGGTCGAGAAAAACGCCAACATAAGCGGCCAAAGGTATTATTTTTAAGCTCTTCCTCTCATTGTCTACCCGCCCAGACGAAGACCAAGACCAAGACGAAGACAAAGAAGAAGACGAAGACCGAGACAAAGCAGAAACAGAAGACAGAAGACAGCGACGAAGATGTTGGCGTTGACGCTGTTTGGTTGGTTGGCTGCTTGCATGCTTGTTGCTGCTGTTGTTGCTGTTGTTGCCGGGGCTTGCCTGGGCTTGCCTGGGTAGATCGAACTAAATAAATGTGTATTTACTCATGTTTGTTGCCATTGTATTGGAGCACTCTCGCTGACTGGGTGGGGGTGCACTGTAATTCAAAACCCGCGTCCCAACTGCGACTCAACTGGAAGTGAATTAAGAAATACGATTGCCAATGCGAATGCGAATGCGAATGCGAATGCGAATGCGAATGTGAGCGAGCCAACTAAGCAGCGGACAGAAAACACAACAAGACAGAGAACAGCAACAAAGCACAACAACAAATAAAAAGAAATATGTCAATGAATTCCAAATACCTGACGACCGATGTCCAGCGATTTAGTGTGGTCCAGAGTCACAGAGAATGGTGATGGCGGCTGGCGGCTGGCGGTTGGCGGTTGGCGGATGGCGATGTGGCAACTTGCAACGTGGGACGCCATTTGCCGTCAGCGTCACATTGACGGACGGCAGCTTAAGTTCGCCTGGCCCTGGGGCCCGGTCTGTACACATTTAGCCCCCGCCCTGCCCCGCCATGTTACTTGACTTTGATGAGGAAAAATGTGTGCTCTAATTGACAGTTTTTAGATTTTAATCTTTGGCGCAGCAACAACAGCAGCATCAGCAGCAACAGCAGCAGCAAAGGTGGTGCCGCGTTGAATTCGACTCCTCGTGTGTTGTTTGCTTAATGCATTTTCAGCGTTTTGGACGCCCATGCGTGCTCCAGACACAAGACCCAACAACAGCACCAGCTCCAGTTTCGAGTTCGAGTCGAGTCGAGTTCGAGTTAAAGCAAAACAGCAGCCACAGCAGCTTAAGGCCACCAACAATGACAGGCACACATTCATATCAACATTCACGAATGTGCATGAGTGTATTCATATTCATTCATGCATCGCATATGCTCTTTGTCAATTAAGCAATCAGCAGGAAGTTTGCCACGCACTTTGCCTTATCACACCGAGAGCTAAAATCGAAGAGCCGTGAGCCGTGTGAGTTGTGGGCCCTACTCCTCCCTGCTGCCCAATCTGCCCCTTCTTCCCACAGCTTGGCTGTTGGACACCAAATCACATCATCAAAAGCCCACTCTAAGCGATGCTGCCCCCGTCCCTTTCAGCGTTTGACACTTGACGTTGCCGGCAGCCGATTTTCATTTTCGCTGCCTTTTCCAATTTTTATTATACTCTGCCCCCACCACAAATGACGTGGGGAGTATCCGTCTCGCTGTGTGATTTACACACAATCAGTAAAAAAAAGAATATTTTACACACAAAATTGGAAATCCAATTAAAAATTTAGCTCAAAAAGAGATGCTCAATAATTTTCTGTTTTAACTTGAATCAAGAATAACTTTATTGCTTCAGGCTGTTTTTTTCTTTCTTTCTTTTATTTCTGTGTGCAACTGTTCTCATCCGCAAACAGAGTATTGTGTAGTCGTTCATTTTCTACTTTGTTTTGTACTTTGTTGTTGCATCGAAAAGTAGAAAAAAAAAGTAGAAAAAATAAAACGCAACGAAATGAAAAGAATGTTAAACCGCATATTAAATACCACCGCCTGAGCTCAAGTGTCAACAGAGACAGCGAGCGGTGCTGGACAGGGAGTGTGTGTGTGTGTGTGTGTGTGTACTTGTGTGTTGCTTATACCGGGCAGGGCGTTACGGGTCTAACGGCAGGCAATAAAGAGTGCCAAGACCCGTACTCAGACCCGTAACCAGCGACCGCCCGTTGTGTAATTGAATATTTGGAGTGTAAAAACCGCACCAGGCTGCACCCTCTCTCTCTCTCTCTCTCTCTCTCTTTCTGTGCGTGAGGATGAAGTGAAGAACATTCAAGTCACACACATCGCACAATGGATGAAATTCACCATCGAATTAGCCAAAAAGCTAATGTCAGTCATCAAATAAAGTCGAGATTCCATTTTGAGCACAAATCACACAATCCATATAAACAATAAAACACACAAATAACTGTAAAAAATAGATACAAAAATCTAGAAAAATGTATGCAAGCGCATTCTAATACATCTTTCCAACTCACAAAATCTAAAAAAGTCGGCAAATTTTCATTAGTTTTCCAAATTATGCTGGGAATTTGTTAATGCAGCTAATATAATAATTATAATATAATAATTATAATATAATAATTATAATATAATAATAATAATATTATAATAATAATAATATATAATAATAATTGCATAAATTTGTTGTGCATTTTAATCTCTGGTAGTATTTCGTATTTTTTTTATTTTATTTTTCATCCCAAAAACTGAAATTTTCTATAAAAAAAAATAAATCAAAATAGAATAATTTATTTTTTTTTTTGGGCCTTGAAAAACTTACATATCATTTTTTGATTTGGAAAATTTTGAGCTATAATAAAAATCAACTCAGTTTTGCGTTTTTTTTTTATCAATAAGATGAACTTAAGTTTGGAATTATTTAATAAAGCCATGCCCTAAAATTGGGTTGTTGCTTGGCCGCGGAATATTTGCTGTAAAAATGTCGGATTTACCACCGTGCATTTTGCAGTGGGCCAACATAAAAGTGGGTGGCATTATGAAGGCAATCGCTGTGTGTGTGTGTGCGGTGTGTGTGTGTGTGTATGTGGTGTGTGTGTGTATGTGGTGTGTGTGGGTTAACTTGTAAATAATAATGACTGCCTTTTGTACGCATGTGTGCGAGTGCAACAACAACAACAACAACAGCAACAACAACAGCAGCAGCAGCAGCAGCAGCAGCAATAACAACAACAAGAAAAGTCAAGTCAGTTTATTATTAAAAAATACAAGTACAATAAAAATACATATAATAATAATAATAAGCATCATAATAATGACGAGATGCCTGTGCTTAATGCGCACCGAGCACAAAGGCAACGCTAGCGACAATAACACGCCCCGAGTCACTACAAAGAAGAAGCACAAGCCGAGGACATGGGCCATGAGGCATGAGGAATGAGGCATGTTAAGGAATAGGAACGAGAGCACGACGAGTGGCAGAGGAGAGCATACTCTCAAGTAGGGTTGCCAACAACATGAATTGCTCATTTGCGTTTAAAGAACCACTCGAGCCACAACGAGGAGCTGTGGAGTGGCCCAGCTCTGCTCCTGTTCGCTCTTAGTGGAAAACAGGGACAATTGCAGCACGTCGAGTGGGCAACAAGTTGAGCAAAGTCGTCGAGTCGCCGACTCGACTCAACTCGATTCGATACGAGACAAGTCAAGTCAAGTCAAGTCGAATTGCGGCGAGTCGCTAAAAAACAATGGTATGCCTTGTTTATGGCAAGTTGCAAGTGGGAAGTGGGTCTCTGGCCCCCTGATTGCTCGACCAAGTGGCACCTGTGACTCAGCCGCAGCCTCTGCCTCTGCCTAAGCGTCTGCCTCAGTTACAGCATCTCTCGGCGTTTGTGGTAATAGTAGCCGTAGTAGTAGCAGGATGTATATTTGTCTTTGGCATTTGTTCGTTCAGAGTTTGCCCATCGGCTTAAGGGGCCATCATCGTCATCGTCATCGTCAACCAACTGCATCCACACCGGGTTCTCATCTAACTTTATCAGACAGTCAACAGCCGCAGGTCGAAACATGCGCAGATCGTGCCGCAAGGCAACCTTAGGATTTGTCTAGCGCTTAACGTGATAAGCACTAAGCAGCGATCATTGCAGCCTTAACACATCGCCAAGTGGCTTACTTCCAGCCAGATTAGCTCTTGTTTATCTCCCAACATTGGATCAGCCAAAGGAAAAGCAGCAAACTACACACAATCACCACAATCGAATGCAATTCATCATATTCCACAGGCCAGTTCTGATTTTGGATTGGTAGGAAAATTTCCCAAATCAAAAATCAGAATTGAAATATATCCAATATTTCGTAGATGCAGAAAAATGTTCTTAAAACAAAAAAAAACGGAGCTTCTCTCAAAAATGTTTCAATTTTAAATTATATTAAATAAGTACAGGTTTTTTAGAAGATATAAGATGTAATATATATTTGAAGTACCTTGTAGCTCAGTAGTTTAATGTAAGTATATATGTATGTACGTATATATAAAGGATAGAGGAAAATGTAATTTGAGTATTTAGAATCTTAATATTCATCGAGTTTTTCAATATAGAGCTTTTATTCGATGCATCTACAAAGTTAGCTGTTAATACTACATAATACTACGTTTTCAAGAATTATCATTTGAAGTAGTATTATTTGATCTACATAATTATACGAAGCGTTAAAGTGCGATCTGTGTGCATTGTTTGTGATCTGTGATCTGTGATCTCAGAGAGCACAATGCTCACGGAGCATTGGCCCAAGCTAATTGCTCAGCCATTGTCCAAACAATGACGGAGTTGAAAACTTTCAAGACTTGATTTAATTAGCGCGCTAATGATCAAACCGATCACCGATCACCGATCACCTGTGTGATCGCTGTCGATCGGTCTGCTAATTTAAGTCGCCCCCAAATATTGGCCAAGTCATCGTGTTAATTGCGTAGAACAGGAAGGGAATAGCAACACTGATTGCGAGAGAGATAGCAATAGAGAGATGGTCAACGATCGTGATGTGTGTGTGTGTGTGTGTGTGTGTGTGTGTGTGGAGGGAGAAAATGTCGACATCATGATATTGGCTAATCGAGAATAATTGCTTGATGATGCTCGTCACCGCTGCCTCGAGGCTCTGACGTTGGCTCAGGGGCGCAGCAGGGGAGGGGGCGGCCAGAAGAGTGGGGATCTCTAAGCAGGGGGTGCTGAGAATGTATAGAAACTAAATTTGTCAAAGGTATTAACGATAGAAACCTTCGGCCCGCTGGATGTAAACACGGTGCCCCTCAAACAATAACTGTTGACAGCTCGTAAATTAATAATTTCGCACACAGGGCCTAAAACACGAACAACAAACAACAATAACAACAACAACAACAAAAACAAAGAGAACAACAATGAGGCAAGCTGAGCAACCAAAAGGAGCAGCAAACAGTAGCCGGGCACAGGAACTGGAGGAGGGGCGCAAATTAGCCGCATTTCCGCCTCGGTCCGTTGATCGACATCGACATCGACATCGGCATCGACACTGGCCTGGCCGGGCTGACACTTTTGACTTCCTGTGGCCTTTTCCATTCCCATTCCCCTACCCTTTGCATCCCTCGTCTTTACAGACTCCGACTCCGACTGTGGACTCTCTGTCCGCCTCTGCGTCTCTCTATTATTCTTGGGCTGCTTGTGTATAGCATATTAATTTCATGCATAGCAATTGCAATTGCAATTGCACCAGTGCAATTCTCCGTCTATTCGAGCTCAAACAATTCTCAAATACAAATCAAAATAGATTTCGATACGCTTCTCTCGCTTTGTCTCTATTTAGAGCACATTGCATTGTTCAGCGCTGTTTGTTTTGATAGTTGCCGCCCAAAGCGAGCAAAACCCAAGAAAATAAATTATGCTTATCGAAATGTTTTTCCTCCTCTCTCATTTTTTGAATGCAGTTCAAAACAGATCTAATTGAAAATATTTTCATAGAGGATAGAGGTGAACAACCAAGTCTTCGGCACATCAAGAATTTGTTGAATAAGATTCAAATTAAAATTAAATATAATATATATAAATTCTACTCATTAAGCATTATAAATTTGAGTTTCAGTAAAAAATCATCGAAATTATTATAGATAAGAATTGGATTGAATCAGATTAGCCATCAATTTGTATGTTGACTCATCTGTTACATCATTACATCATTGCTAAAAAATCATGAGAAGCATTTCACACATCCTTTGCACTCGATGTTGAGTGTCCTTTGAAAGTGCTTATTCAAATAATGATGAATGAATAAGCATCACGCATCACGCATCACGCATCATTTGAACTGCAGTCAGGCGGCATAATTGATTCATGTCTAAATACGTATCACAATGTTAGATTGGTTTTGTTTAAACAAAAGCCGTTCAGCGAATTGATTGCAATTTTAATTCAATTATGCAGGACCTCCACTAAGCCTGTGGTATTGATACTATCTTGTTTAACCGTGGACTATGTGTTTGTCCCACTTCAGCAGGCGGCAGAACTCTTCAATCACATCAGTTGGCTAACTAAATAAGTTAAGCCTGTGGCCTAAATATACACCAAGAGTCTGATGATTTTTGCTCAAGTGTGTACAGCATAATAATACATAATTCATAACTAGTGCTTTTGGTCAGGATAGTTTCGTTCTGTTCTTCAATAAGCCATCTTTTGATCAGTTGTTGCCATGACAGCTGTAGCTTTAAAACTTAGATCAACAAAATATACATTATATATTACAAATACATAAATAAATATGAATATATATGTATTAGGTGGTCGCAGATGTTTTTATTATATATCTTCATTATATACCACATATCTTCAATTAATATATTTATATATAATATTATTATAATAGGTTTGCTATCCTCACAGAGTTCGTCCAAGAGTGTGCTACACTTTGTGGCAAGCTCGATGGATGGTTAGATGTGTGAGAGGCGAGTGGGGTTGGCAGCACGTCATGCGATGTATGACAAAACAACTTTCATCACCGGCTAACTTGATGGCAGAGAGATGGCAATTTGGAAGCATGACTTGTTGAACGGCTATCGAGAAGATCGGAAGCTGTTGTGACCAGTTGTGGAAACTGCCCGATCATGGCATCAGCAAAGGCAATGTCAAAACGTGAATCAAGCTAATTTGTTGCAATGAAGCTTACAGAGGCAGACAGAAAAGAGAGTCGTGTTCGCGATCGGGGTCGGGGTTGGGGTTGGGTTTTGAGGCAAACGGAATTGAATTTGACAGCTATTTATAGCTGTCGATGGACAGGTCGACAGATCAAAGCGTGGGCAACAAACAGACAGCAAACAGCGGACAGCAGACAACAGACAGAGAGACAGAGAGATAGAGGGACAGAGTGAAAAGTGTGGGAAATGCGTTTTCTACGAAATATATCCGGTGAGGCGATGGAAACCCGGCCGCACACAATAGCCGTATTGTGCTAAGGACGTTCGCCGGTTGCGTCTCTCGTTGCAAGTGTGTCAACCTGTATCACTCTCTCTCTCTCTCTCTCTCTCTGTCTCTGTATCAGTCTGTCGCATTGTTTGTATACCTGAATAACTACCCTTTAGCATAAACCATTACCGCATTCCCATTCCTTCTGCAGTTTGCCATTCATTTTCACTTTGGCTATTACAATTTTAATGCGTGTCTCTTTTGCCTCAAACGGCATAATAAAGCGAGTCGCAAAGCCGAGCGAAGCGAACACACACACACACACACACATACACACACAACTAATATACTTAGTATATGCTTGTCAACATCATGCAGAGGAAAATAATACATTCTTGATCTTAATATTAAAACGTAATATTGTAGATAACGAAATTAAATCTTTAATATATCTTTATTATTATTATTACTATTTATATTCCAACACTTATCACTTATCGATTATCGATTATCGGTTGTCGCCTGTCGATTTTGTCTGGCGTGAACAGTTGTAAAAAATTCGTGCAGCATTGCGGTCGGCAGAAAACCAGCCAAAATGAATCGAGTCGCACAGACATCAGCTGGCGCTCCTCCACAGGTCGAGACACCGATATGAGAGACGCAGTCGGATGCCACGACTTCATCCTTGTCTACCTATGCCGGGGGCAGACCAGCCGATATACAACGAGTCGCTCAACCATCAACTTCTGCTCCTCCACTAGACGAGACACCGATATATGAGGTGCAATTGGGTGCCACCACTTCATCCTTGCCTACTAATGCCGGAGGCACACCAGCACCGCGCAATATGCCGCGGCCACCGATGCGCAGCATGACATTGAATGCGATTTATATGAAGTCCATGATGCATCTGGGCATCGGCAATATGACGCAGTTCAAGCTACATATTTGCGGGCTCTACGATTTGCCGCATCTGGACTGTTGGATAACGCTGCGCAAGCTGCGTCTCACCGAGTCCTTCCCGCTGTTCGCCCAGTTCTTCGAGATGCGTGAATCGGAAGTGATGGTCACATTTAAGCGCACTCTGGCCGGGCTGGCAAGCTGCCTGCGTCCGCTCGTTCGCTGGCCAAATGTAGAGTGTACTTCGGAGTGCCCCGAATATGTGCCACTGACCACCCTTTTGCAAGTCCGTTCGTGGGTTCAGTGCGTCGAGACGGATCTGAATAAAAGGCTTGAATTCGGTGACGCCACCTACAAGTTTCTAATATGCGTCAATAATAATAATCGGAACAATGCAGGGCAGTCAAACGGCCAGTGAGATGGAGCCGAAACCGTCACTGCAGATAATACCACCCGGTGATTCCAGCGGTCGCACACAGATGCTGGAAGCAATCAATAAGCTTCGGGAATTTAAGATACTCGATCATTCTGCGTTGCAGGAAACGTGTCTTATAGATCACCTCAACGAAATGCTGATTGTCGCGGCGGCCCTCTGCAATCTGAACAAGCAGTAATTATAGATGTATAGATATATAGATGTATATATATCTATATATATATATGTGTGTTTACACACATTATAGAATATACATCCGAAATGAAGGCAACTAATGAATTTTTAGAGCGATTCCTGCGGGAAATGCCAATGGAAATGCCTTTCAACAGCAACAGCAACAAAAGCAGCAACAACATTGTGCCGGGACTGACGCAGCTAGACACACCATACATGGAAGCCACAAATATACTGGACGAATGGACAGACAGACAGGCGGATAGACACAAGTGCAGGCCATTGAGGCCACCTAGCTACAACAACAACAACAACAACAACAGCAACAAAATACATCCACCCATCGAGCCACCCACTAGCGAGCGCTGAACAAAAGGAAACACAAACCGCAGCGCAGGGTTCGTACAAAAGGGGATGTGATGTATGGTGGGGGCAGCGAGGAGGGTTAAGGGGTGGAGGGGTCTCTGGCAAAAGCTATTCAACCAAATGTTGTATAAATGTAATTCAATACTTTTTTCAATCTTCCAGTTGTTGCTGTTGTTAATGTTGTGCGGCAGTAAGTAAGCCCACAACAGGAACAAAAAAAAAAGAAAAAACAAGAAAAAGAAGCAAAATGTTGCTAACACACACACATACAAGCACATATATATATACACATATATATATATATATATATATATATACATGTAGGACAAATTGGAAACACATTTTACCCTCCAATTACTTAAATACAATACTCGCTGCGATTGATGACAAGACAAGACAAGGGGCCACTTCGGGGTGGTTGGGTGGCTTGGCAAAGGAACTACAACGCACACACACACACACACACACTCAGTCACACTCATACCACAAAAAGCGAAATAATAAATGTGTATAAAAATCTGTTCACCAGCGTGTCGCAAAATTTGTTCAAAACATTTGTTATAATTAAGCCGCAATTGGCATTGATAATTACATTTAATTAGGTGTTGATTATAATAACCGAGTTCTAATAAGCTGCTCTTTAAAGCCAACGTTTGTTTTGTTTTTGTTGTTTTTTTTGTTGTTTTTCGTGGCAGTTCGCATAAAACAAAATGAATTCAACAGGTTTTTTATTGTCTTCATTTTGGTTTGTAAATCTTGTTGATCAATCAAATGCACAGCAAGAGCGAAAGAGAGAGAGAATCAAATATGAGGTTATGTAAGAAATGCACAAAGTTGAAGCACTTTTGGCTCAAAATAATTGTTTGTTGTCGATTGGTAACGTCAGACTAGCGAACCCAAGACGACAACAAAAATTATATATTTGATTTATTTATTTATTAAATACCCCCAGAAATCTTATAAATATTCCTTATTTTGAAATTTATTTATAATTTTAATCTTATTTAAAATTAAATTAAATTAAATTTCTTACTATTTGTATTTTTGTGTCGACTGATTTTGGTTGACAATAAATAAATAAATAAATCAAAATAAATATGTATATTTGTCATACTCTCTCCGTCTGTCTGTCTGTCTGTCTGTCTTCACGCCAACAGCTTAATAATATCTTGCGTCTGCTCAAAAGGATGAATACAAACTGGAAACTCCGAACTTCATGCCCCTCAAACCCCTGCCACGCTTTCGCTCTCCTGAGAATTTGGCGTTTTGTGCGCGCTAATAGATTTTCTATTAGGCCAGCAACTTTCCCTCCCCCGCCCCTTGCGGGCATATGCATGAGCGCATTTTCATTTACCGCTAGGCGAAAACGCTCGCGCATGTTGCCAACCAACTTGAAATGCCCAAGGGAAACACACAGGCATCAGAGCAAAATTATGATTACTCGCCATTATTACTATCATCATCATCATTATTGCGAACAGAAGTCGATGGCGATGTCGAGCAAATAGAGCCACCCCCTCAATAAACCGCACCCTCCCACTACCCTCCCCCCCGCAGGAGTGACCTCAGCAGGCGGGCGGTTTCTGTTACACATGTCAATATTAGATTTGAGATTTGGGCATAAGTTAAATGGGTTATAGCCAAACAGCGACCGATGACAACAATGTGCCGCGGAGCAAGAGTGGGACAGGTGGATGGGGGGAGGGGGGAGGGGGGGTGGCTGACATACACTTGTGCATCGGTTGCAATTTACAGCATATTTTGGTTAAGCGAAGCAGCTTATCGCAAGCCACATTGTAATTAAATTAATGTTGCCGCTAGCAGAGAACAGCAACAGGAGCAGCAGTCGGGGCATCCTTAGTGTCCTTTGCATCCTTCGCATTGTCTCAGTAGCGATGCCGACGTTGAGTCAGATTTATGTTGTGGCCACAAGCGACTTGGTAAACAAAAAACAGAAAACAATTAATTTGCGTGGGCAAAAATCAATTTCGAAATTTTGTGAAATGCGTAATTCATTGTTATTAAAATTGAACAAGAACCAAAATCAAAAATAAAACTTACTAAAATTCGCACTTCAACTACTTTTAGTCAAAAAACAAGCAACGCATTTTCCAAATATTTTTTTACTGACTTCTATAATAATCTGAAAACAAAGTGTTTACAAATATTAAACGATTTATTAAAGAATATATATATTAATGTTTTTATATATAATTTTTTCAATATCTTAGATAAGTTTGTAGAAATATCAGGAATTAATATTTTCCGAATTGTAAATTTTCTGTGCTTCTAATTTAACTGCACTCAAATCATCAAATATCATTTCAATTTCGTCATCGTAAATTTCAAGCAGTCGAAATTCAAATCATATCCAAAATTTGTAAGGTTTTCTGTAATAGAAAATTCCTGAAATTAAATTTATTTTTATTTTATTTTTCAATTTTGGAAGCCTTTTCACACATTTTTTTTAACTTGCTCACATGGTGTAGACACCAAATAATACGAAATTTGAATAATGCTTGCTATCTATTACTATTGATTATTTGAAAGTCTAAACTATTTTCAGTCAACTGCATTCAACTATTTTCAGTTGAATGCATTTGTATTAAATGTTTTCACATTTTGTTTAAGATTTTAAAATTTAAATTAATTGCCCGCCAAACGATAAAAGCTTGCAGCTGGCAACTCTACCAAATGAACAGCAGCAGCCACTGCTCAAAAACTGAGTTTGATATTCTGTCTAAAAACGGAGAAAACTGACAAGTTCATTTACTGACTAAATAGCTGCTTTAGCAAGTTGCTAATTTATTGAATAAAGCAGTACAAAACGTACCTCAATTTTTTTTTGCGAGCGTTAATTTTATGAGAGCGTCATCTACCTGTGGTGTATACTAAAGCCTGCTGCACCGCAACGCGTTGCCAACCATTGCGAGCTATCGAAACTACGGCAATCAGCAACTCTGCCAACAAAACAGCTGTGCATGTTTTGGTTTTCGCGCGCTTTTCCACTAGTGCCACTGTTGTGGTTGTGTGTGCTTGTGTGTGTATTAAAAAAAACGAGGAAGTGGAACCGATCTGCGCTACACTGCAATTAATACAACAATTGAAGGAAAATGTCCGCCAATGGCAATGTGAAAACACCAAAGGCGACAAGCAACAAGGAACTGAATCAATCCAAATCGAGCAGTGGCAAGAAATTGGTCCAAACGCGTCTGCCTTTTAAGGTGTTGACGCCGCTGGCCAAAGCGGATGGCGAAGAGCAAACAGCGACTGCAGCGACAGCCACAGCGGTTGAGCAGCGTGAGCCGCGCAAGCGCAAATTGTCCTATGACGATGACAAGCAAGCAACAAGCGGAGCTGGGGTACCCGAGCAGGACAAGGACGGGGAGTGGGGAACGGAGAAGCAGCTGTGTCGCTCCAATAGCAAAGAGAATCTCGATGTGCCCAGCAAGAAACTGAACAATGAAGATGTTGACGACATGCAGGTGGACGAGGAGGAGCTGGTGGAGAACGAGGAGCTTGTAGAAGAGGAGAAGCTGGTGGAGAAGAAGCAGGAGCAGGTGGAGCAGCACCCGGAGGCAGCTGAAGCAGAGCCAATGCTGGAGAATAGAGGCAGCCAGAAGACGGCGCCAATTCAAATCAAACTGCCGCTAAGCAACAACAAACGCGGCAAGCGTCGCAAGGCGTTAATCCAATCGTCAGAAGAGGAATCTATGAAGCCGGCGGCCAAAGAACACAGCGAGTCCAGCGATGATGTTGAGTCACTGCAGCCCCAAAAGCGTCCCAAGGTCATTGAGCCAAAGGAGAATGTCAAACCCAAGCCCAAATCCAAATTCAATCCTAATGCAAAATCCAAAATGGATGTGGCCCCAATACTGCTGGACAACAGCGACGTGGCTATAGACATAGATATGTTGGAGGTGAAGCAGGCGGAGGAGGTGGAAAGAGATGCTGAATCCGTTTCCATTGAGATTCCCGTTGCTGAGAAGTCGCCAATTTTGACGGCGAAGCAACAAAAGTTATTGGTGCAGCGACGCAAGGCACGTGAGGAAAAGGAGCGCAAGCTCAAGGTGGAGAAGGAGCAGCGCTATCAGCAGAAGGAGGCGGAGCGCGAGCAAAAGGAGGAGCGTCGCAAGGAGCGCGAACAGAAGGGGGAGGAGCGTCGCAAGGAGCGCGAGGAGAAAGAGCGCAAGCGGCAGGCAGAGACCGAGGAGAAGCGCAAACGGAATGAGGCCAAAGAGGAGCTGCAGCGCAAAAAGGACGAGGAACGGCGCCGCAAGGAGCAGGAGAAGGAGGAGGCAGAGCTCAAGAAGAAACGCGCCGCTGCATCCTTCACCAAATTCTTTGTGCCCAAGCAGACCAGCACCAGTAGCCATAACAATGGCAACGACTCCGGCTGCCTGGAGCACGAGCAGAACAGCAGCGACATCGGTCCCAGTCACAGCAATGGCAGTGGCAGCCAAACGCTCGCCTTTCGTCCCTTCCAGGTGAAGGACGACATGATTATGGCGCCCGTCGTACGCGGCACGCTGCCAAGTGAGTCGCGCCAACTGCTGGACAGCCTCTTCCATGATGACGACCTGGTTGATGATGATGATGCCAATGAGAGCATCACTCGTGCCCAGCTGTACCTCAGCGAACTGAGCCTGTGCAGGCACAAGCCGCTGAGCGGCAAGCGCGATGCCCGACTCGATAGATGCGCCAAGGACGAGGAGGAAGACGATGATATCCAAGTGATTGGTAAGCAACACCAATACTCCAAACTGCAATCTCAAATCTCAAATATCCAATCTAACCATTTAGATGACCTGGCCACTGCGGGCACGCCCATTGTGGTTGAGAGACCCAAGCAGCTTCCCTGGACACGTGCCAAGTATTTGCATTTTGCGAACAATCGTCGTCCGCCGTACTACGGCACCTGGCGCAAGCGCAGCCAGCTAATCAGCGCACGTCGACCACTCGGCCAGGACAAGGTGCACTTTGACTACGAGGTGGACTCTGATTCCGAGTGGGAGGAGGAGGAGCCGGGCGAGTCGCTGAGCGCCAGCGAGGATGAAAAGGAGCGCGAATCAGAGGAGGAATCGGAGGAGGAATACAACGAATGGTTTGTGCCCCACGGCCATCTCAGCGACGAGGAGATGCAAAACGATGGCGAACTCGACGATGGCAATATGCGCGAGGCGCAGAAGGCCAAGCTGCAGGTGCTGCAGCAAGAGTTCGCCCAGGAGATGAAGAAACAGACCAAGAAGATCAAGCCACGTCTGCTTGGCCCCGTCTGGCTGGACGAGAATGGCAACAAATCGCTGCTCTGTCCCGCTGTCTTCATACAGACCATCGATATGTACGCCTGCTGGCAGCTGAAGCCGCTGACGCTGAAGCCGCCGCCGGAGCCGACGCACGAGGAGGCTGCGCCCGAGGAGGCTAAGGCCAAGCCGATCGTTATTCAACTGGATGATCCGCTGGTGCAGCAGCTGGTGCGCCTCGTCCATGGCAATAGCAACTCTAAGGCATTCCTCGTCGCCGAGTATTTGGAGTATCTGAAGACACAAATTGTGCCGCAGTCGCCAGTGCCGCTGCTGCTACCGTCAAAGACGCTGCTACGCGAGAAGTTGGTTGAGTTGGCCACGTGGAAGCCGGTCAAATGGGAAACCGGTGTCGAAACTAAAAAATCCAGGAAACCCAAGAAGCGCCTCTGCTGGGTGGTCAATACCGCTAGTCTCAACAAATACCACCTGGACGATCTAACGCTCCAGAATCAATGGACCTACGCGCTAACCCCCAAGACGAGCAATACAGCGGACACCTCGTTGCAGGAGGCCACTCCGCCATCTCAACCAGAGACGCCCCCTGCTGTTGTCGCCTCTACATCGGACATCAGCAAGTTCACCACAAAGAGAGAGGATTCGACGTTGACGCCGAAAGCTGCTCCGTCAGCGGCTGTGCCGTGCACCAAGAAGCGCGCCACGCTGCTGAACGGCCTCATCAGCCAGTACCTGCACAAGCAGAGCGATGAGGCCAAGGCCAAGAGTGACTCGCCGCCAGCAGTGGAGGATGTCATCGAGCTCTCCGATTAAACACATACATATATTTATATCAATTCAATTTTCGCTTCTAGTTCATTTAGTCGTAGTGTTCACCCTTTTTACATTTTTCTGGCTAACTCTATTTTTATATTTATACTAAACAATACTTAAATATTTTAATTATTTAAAATGATTAGTCAAAATTATGCAATTTTCTAGAAGATTCATTTAATTTTTGTGGCATTTTTGCCATATATATATTAATTAATTGATTTTACATTTTTCTATTTCAATTTCAATTTATATATACTTTTTTCCAAATTTACACTTATTTGTTAAATTATATATTATTGTAGGTGTGTTCATCTGTGTATTTATAAATAAAAATACTAATTTACAAGTATGTAAAAAAAAAACAAATGCGTTTTTGTTTTTTGTGTATTTTTATTATTTTTGCAATTAGTTTTAAGTTCATTTAAATATAAATATACATTTACTTAATATGACCGACAAAAAGGATTTCTGAAAAGATATATGTTTTTCTTTATGATATATATTATTTTTCCTATAGTTTTTCTTACTTTTTTTTATGTGTGTGTGATATTTAAAAGTTGTAAATTTAATAACATTTTGCTTTTATCTCACTGATTTATTTATATTGCTTTTGTAATCGTTGTTTCTGTTGATGTTGTTCTTGATGTTGATGTTCATGTTCATGTTCATGTTATTGTTGTATGTTGGTTGTCTGTTGCGCCACAATTTCAGCCCAATTAAACACTAAGCCCAAACCCTTACCCCCCATTCCAATTCCCCATCCGTTATCCGTTATCCACTGATTTTCGAGACGTTTCATTTCGTTCGCTATCTACATCTGTCGATGATCGGCCGCAGCTCGATGAAATTAATATTTTTGAAATAATAATCACAATTTGAAGGCGTTGCGATTGAAATGATGACATACATACTACTACATATGTATGCTGCGGGTATGTATGTATGTATGTATGTATGTATGCATGCATGTATGTATGTATGCATGTATGTATGTATGCATGTATGTATGTACATATGTATATAATACATCCTTCATACAAACTAATTACAAACAGATCGACCACACATGCATTCTATATGCACATGTTCCGTTATATTATATATAATAAGGCAAATATGTATGTCGAGGGTCAAGTTTGTTGCGGGAAGTCGAATATATAATATAGAGAAAACAAACAAGTATTCCTAGACACGCCAAGTTTCCCATGTTGTGTGTGTGTATTGTCTCAGAAACCAGTCAATTATAGGTGTATATTTGTATGTGTATGTGTATGTGTGTATGTGTATGTGTGTATGTGTGTGTGTGTGTGCGAGAGAGAGAGAATGCTAAGCAAAAATGAAAATTGTCAATTCAAATATAAAAAAAAACCTCCAAAATTAAGTACTTAAAATTTAAGTTGAAGTCATTTACAAGTCAACATTTTGTTTGCTATTTGCTTTGCTCGTCAATTGTGTTAAGCGTTTTCCTCTTGTTTGTTTTTTGTTATGTTTTTTTTTGGTCGCCATGTCTTTTACGATTTCAAATCTGCACTTTTCTCGTTCACGTCCACGTCTACGTCCACGACTACGTCCACGACTACGTCCACGTCCATGTCGCCATCGTCCTCATCCAGATCTACGTTGACCGCACGTCAAGGCAGCAAAAGGGGCTTAAAATATGCCCGACAGAAGATTGTGGACGCCGATGGGGGCAGATCCTGATTGCGATAGTACATGTTGCATTCGCGTTCCGTTAGCTTATCAAAGACGGCCGCATATTCGCGATGGAATGTGGCCAAATCGACATTGGCACGCCCGATGGCCGTTAGCGCCAGAAATAGGATATCCCGGTAAAATGAATGTGAACGCTCCACGCCGTTATTCTTCAGCTTGTGGCGCTCGTTGGCCAAGCGCTTCAGCGGCGTGGCCAGATCATTGCAGCGTATCGCTGACAGAATCTGCTGAATGACGCTGCAACAAACAAACGAATTAAATCAAATAATTTGCAATAAATAATGTAAAAGGAGTAAATAAAAATATTTTTAAATAATTTTTTTTTTTTTTAGCATTCCTCGTAATTTCTCGCAAATTATATTATTAATTCATAGAACAATAATAATAATAATAATAATAATATTTTTATAAATTTGTCGTTGGCTTACTTTTTGCTGAGCTGCGCCTGATCGGTGAGCAGAGCCTTGATCAATGGACTTGTGGGCTGCGTCTCCCTGTAGAGGATGTACATGGGTGATCCGCTAGTCTCACTATGCAAGTGGAGGTTGTCCCACAGGCACTGAATGTGCACGGTTTTCACCTTGGTCAGTGGGTCTAGTTGCTGCTCGTCACTCTGCAATTGACGTGAATGAATCAGAAGAGATTTGTTGGATGGGATTCGATCACTCACCGTTGGCGGCAGACATAGCTCGGGCAGGTGGGTCTTGCCCTCGATGCGCTCCATTAGCCACAATAGATTCCAGTAGATGATGGGATGTTCCTCGACAAAGTTTGGCTTGATCAGCGCCATGTCGCCCTCTTGGGTGAGTATGTTTTCCAGCTCCTTGCGCAGCACCAGCGGATTCAGATACGGCACCGCTATGCTGCTCTTATCGGCTGCAATGGCTTCGTCATTAGTTTCGCTCTCGGAGGTTGCAAGACGCGTGATTTGAACGCTGAGAAAGGGCACCGTCAGCTTGTTGCACGCGTGGCAAGTGGTATTCAAGTTGGAATCCTCCGCCGACCAGCCGCTCATGATCTCCTCATCATAGACGAGCACCGAACAGTTGTGGCACTGCGAACAGGTCGTCAACTGTATCAGCACATCGCATTCTGGGTCCACGCCACCCTGTTCCAAAGCACATCGAGATCGAGATGGATGCATTGATTTGTATTGAGTTTTCTAGCAGATCTTACCTCGGCTGTTGGGCTGTAGAGATTGTCGGACAGGGCGGGGAAGGCGAACATGTGCATCGCCGCATTCGAACTGTTCTCACCGAGCGGCACCAGATTGTTGTAGCTCGATTTGCGTGACTCGCTCAGTCTGCCCCAAGGGTCCAGATCGCTGGGGACGCGTCGCAGTTTGCCCTCATCGGCACCACAGCCAGCTATGTCATGCTCTTCGCCGCCCGCACACGCCTCCTGCTGATGATGATGCTGATGGTGATGATGGTGCTGCAGATGGTGGTGATGATGATGGTGATGATGCTGCCCATTGTTCGTCTTCGCCGGCGTCGAGTTCGCCGATATGGCGCCCTTAATCTCATCAAATTTGCGCGTCAGCGAATTGGCCGCAAACTTAATGCTGCTCAGGCTGCCCTGGATCAGCTCATTGGACTTCTTGCCGGTCAAGCTGGGGCTGTTGGGAACGTTAAAGATGTCAAAAAGCACATGTTAAACTTTTATTAATATTTTTATTGTATTATTAACACAAACACATAGGCTATGGACGAGAGTGTTACGAATGAAATACGAACAACAAACAAGGATTGCAGCGACAGCAATTAACGATTTCACAAGGAGTAAGCAAATATATACAAATATAAATACATATATAGATAGATAGATAGATGGAGCGATGAATCCAATCAGTAATTGCTATATAGAATTTACTTTTATAAAATCATTTAAATTAAACTGAATAACCAACTCTATACATGAACAAGAATGCATTCAAAGTGAATTGTTAGTTGCTGTGCTGATCACAATGTGCAGAAAAATAGAGTGAGACAGGGAGACAGAGAGAGACAAAGAGACAGAGAGAGTGTGATCGAGTGTTTGGGTGCTGTCGTGGGTTATGACAAAACTGGTGTCAGTGTGGATGTTGAGGTTATTATTTTGTTATTCATATTTATTTTATGGTTATTTTACAAACATGAAACATGTTAACGATATATCTGTGTATGTGTATATGTGTGGCTTTGTGTGTGTGTGTGTGTTTGGATGTATGTCTGTGTGCGTGTGTAAGTGTGTGGTTTGTGTCAAACCTTGAATTGCCCGCCAGCGCCACCACCACCACCACCACCACCTCCACCAACAACAACAATAACAACGCCGAGGAGCAAGTTGAGTGCTGTGCCACAACCCAGAAACCGAAACGGGAAACTGATCCAATGTGGAACTCAAGTGGAACAAAGCATCGTGTTGGAAAGCGAATGCTGTGCAACACTAATTACTTAAGTAATTAAACAATTACTTACGACTTAAACTGATAATTAAGTATGTTGTGCGTCTAATTACTTTGGCAATTATATTAATTAATAAAAAAATGATTTGAAAGTTTGCCAAAAGACTCCGCCACCAGCTATAATATAATATATATAAGTTGTAAACCCATGGAGAACCTGTGAGAAGTGAATTTCAAATTGACATACACACATATTGCATCTGCAGAGTGTATGTTTGTGAGTGGGTCGAGAGCGAGAGACAGAGACAGCGAGAGAGAGAGAGAGAGAGAGAGAGAGAAAGAGAGTGAATAGAGTGTAGTTCTTTTCTATCTGACTTACCTTATGCTTGATATATTTTCTATTATATTGGCGGGCAATTTCAAGTCTTTCTTAAGGGACAATCGTGCGGGTGAATAACGTCTACGATACAAAAAATATATGCACAGAAACGAATTGGAGCGATTCAGTTTTGATATGTAAAAATAGAAGAGAGGCAAACAAATTAAAAACAGTTTATCGAATTCAGAATCTAAACGAAAAACATAAATTTGCATTTGACTGAGTTTGCATGTGTGTGTTTTCTGTGTGTATGTATGTGTGTGTGTTTGTGTGTGTGTTTGTGTGTGTGTAGAATGCGTGTGGATTGTTTGCAAATGATTCAATTGGAAAATGGCACACAACAGTTTATAAAACAACAATGCTTATTCATTTTTGACTGATTGTTTTCGCTTGGACGGCGGGTGTGTCACCAACTGGTGGCGATTTAATTACCCGAAAGTGAACTTGAGCGAGGAGCCAATGTTGGCCAGACTGTGGGTGACCCCGCTGCTGGCCACTGGCATCGTCTCGGACCGATGCATGCTCTTCCCAATCTGCGTCGACTCATCGAAGGTGGCGCTGCGCTGTCCTCTGAACAGAATTGGCTTATCGCTGTACATGTTGCTATTGAGAGCCGTTGCAGCTGCCATCATCTCTGGCTGCGCCTCTGGTGGCGCCTGCTGTGTCGTGGCGGCCACAATCTCCTCGTTCAAAGCGCCCAGCGGATCATTTTGGGTAACAGGTGTGCGTGGCGATATTCTGAATGCAACAAATAATTAGTTTGAGTTCAAATGGAAAACGAAATTCAACTCACTTGGTGGGGCTCTGGACGCGTTGCCTGGCTCGCCGTACGACCATATGCTCATCGAGCTCATCTGGCTCCTGCTCTTCATCGACATCCTCATCCTCATCCACATCCACATCAACATCAACGTCGAGTTCGTAATCGCCGCCGGCAAACTGCAGTTCCTGCTTGACCTTTTGCGGTGTCAATGACGCTGCTTGCTCCTCATTTCGAACCTGCTCATCATCATCATCGTCCTCGCCATCCCCGATGCTCATGATTTGCTTGCGCGACTTCCCGCCATAGGTAGGCGTATGGGGCGTGTGAGGTGCACTGCCGTTGGCGCTATTGCTGGCCGATTCACCGCTGATGAGCAGGCCCGCGCTGCTCACCACATCCTCGGTGGGCAGCGCATCGGGTGTGCCGCCCGTCACCGTTTGGCGCACGATGCTGCCCAGCTTGTTGCGCAGCCTGTCGAAGGCGGCAAAATCCAGCAGGCCACCACCGACACCTTCGCCGGAGCTGGCCAAACTGCTGCGCGACTGCCCGTCAACCGTTTCCAGTGTGCTAAGATTGTGGTCATGCGACGAGCTGAGCGATTTGCACACCTTCGCGGCGGCATGTCGTTTGCCGGCGCGTCGAAAATGCGCCGCGCCCATAACGACATTCTTAATGCCGTTCCAGCGGATTTGGCTGAGCGTCGTGCTGTCGCTGGGCCACTGCGATTCGAGCACACATCGATTGTAGAATCCATAGGTGAGCGCGTTCGGTTGCACACCCGACCGTTTCATCAGATAGTGGAGACGCACCGCGAGCACGGGCAGATTGTGAATGCCGCACAGCTGCATCATGATGCGATAGCAGAACTCGTCGCAGGTGATCTTCAGCTTGCTGGCACGCACTAGGACTTCGTAGGCGGCGCGCAGAATGTCATGCTCCTTGCCCGCGTGCCGCGTATCTATCACCATGGAGGGCAGTATCAGGAAGTAGAGCGAGTAGCATGTGGCAAGCAGATATTTGGACCACGCCTCCGGATGCTGCTGGCAACGGCTGGCCATCTTCTGCGACAGCTTCACCTCGTGCTTGGTGCGACGCGCTATGGGCGATCCCGGCGACATCGATGCATTTAGCTGCATCTGCAGGAACTGCGACAGTGCCGTCTTCCTAGTGCTTTGCAGCAGCTCCGGCTGCAGCGTGAAGTTCCTATTGTAATTGTAGCTGATAGCACCGCCAGCCGTCGCCGAGACGCTGTCTGGTGGAAAGATGTACTTGGTGCGCTCGCTGCTCTGGCCCGTGTCCCAATCAACCAGATGCAGCTGAGCGGGCGTCTCGTCGTAGCCGCCCACCTTCTCGGCACACTCGTCAAAGAAGCTGAGACCATGATCTCCGTCCGACACAAAGCTCCGCTCCTCAATGAATCGAATGAACATCTGAGTTTTCATCAGCAGCTCAAAGAATTTCTGGTGCGACTGCACAAGAGAGTAAAAATAGGGACAGAAAACATTAATAAAATCCATTTTGAAATTATGCAAAAAAAACTAAATTACAATTACAAAGTGAAATATTAACATTCACCGATTTCGAGTATTTGCCTTGCTTTCCTTTCTTTTTTTTTTTTTTTTGCCTGGGTTCAGTATATGAGATCACACATTGACTCATGACTTGACCGAGTTTTAATTGGCTCAGTTCGTTCATTAATTGATTTCATAAAGGAAACCATTCAAACAAATCAACGAGAGAACTTGCAAAAAAAAAAAAATAAAAATGCGAAAAAAAAAAAAAATAATAATAATAATAATAATAATAATAATAATAATAATGTAGATGATTTCAATTAAAGCAGTTCTTGTGAAATTTAAATCGAATTATGCCACATTGCCGCCTATCAAAATATTTGAAATTGCAAAATTGATTTAAGCCGGCTATATTTAAATAAGATAAGCATAAAGTATTTTCATATCAGAAGCGTGAAGAGTATCAAAAGATAAGGGGAATTGATGTGTGTCTGCAACGCACACAGAGGAATTATTTGTCTGGCCACAGAGTGGCAAGAGGTTTATAGCGATGACCGCTTCCCTCATCGATTGATTGCCACTTGCGGCTGACGTCAGCTGAGTAATGCGAATTTAAAAATAGATTTTAATTTGTGATAGATTGAAGAATGCTGCTCACAGCGCACAGCAGCAAGATCAGCTACAAAAATTGTCGCAATTCATATGTCAGCTTTGTGGATTATCTATAGAATCCTAATCCTCCTCTTACTTTCCACACATACCTTGTCGCGCGAGCGCAGAAAGGCCTTTAGCTGAAATAAGGCACTTGGATCCGTGGCGCCAACGGATGGCGCCCTTGATATGGGCACCAAGTAGTCGCGATAGCCACGCAATATGGACGCCATAAAGAGCAGAAAGGCCTCCTGAATGCGCTGCTCCAGCACCAGCTGTAATCATAAATCAATCAATATAATCAAATGCAAAGAGATGCCATCGTTAGCCTACCTCACGCTTCCGCTTTCGTATGTCACGATCCAAGCTGTTGGTGGAGTCATAGCTGATAGGCTTGACGTTCTCCAACTCGGTGAGCGTTTGTCGCAACAGGCGGGCGGCACGCTTAGGCAGCAGCTTGGTCGTCAAGTGACGCTGCGAGTCGCACAGCTGCGAAGGGAGAGAGCGAGTCTGATTAGGGATTCAAGAAGTAAAGACAGAGGTGGGCATACGCTAATATTATTGGTGTCCAGATCAATGCAGGTCACATCCGTGGGCGGTTCGTATAAATCAAAGAATCGCGAGTCAACGCCAATCAAATAAGGCAACGGTGCATGGAGCACCTCGGCCAAGCCCAGCGGGCATAGCGGAATATAGGGGCACTGCCACTTGAACGGAAACAGCAGCGACACAATCGCCTCAGCGACGGCAGTCAGCGTTGCAGGTCTGCAATAAAGATTCGTCGATTCGTTAATGATATGCAGAAATGTATCTATCGTATATAAGGCGTGTGTAGAGATCACCCACCTGAGCGAGTGTATGAGTATCTTTTGCTCGGTGAGCGCAAGGAGCAGCACGTGCAGGCAGTTCTCGGTGCCCAGATTCTGGAGCAACATATAAAAACCGGCGCCGCTGCGTGGTAATGGCGAATCCTCTGGCTGTGTGAGCAAAATGCGATCATTCGATTCGCTGGACAGCTGCAAATGGATGCTGGGTGCCGGGAACGGCACCTCGTCCAGCAGCTGTATAATGTAACGCTCCACGGGTATCGGAATATTGCCGCCGTATAAAACCATGCGCTAGAATAAAGACTGCTAGTTAGCAGTTGTCTGTGAATTTTGTGCAAATGCTGCTTACGTGCAAGTATTTCAGCCACTTGTCGAAGGTGTCGCCAAACGGATGGTGCGACAACAGGCAAATCGCTTTGATCATGTGCAGCGAGTGCTGTGACGCAAACTCCTCGTCCCAGCCAAGCAAATCGCGCTGATCCGCCGACAGTTGCGATTCGCTGCAATCAATGCAAAATGTAAAAATGATATCAATTGGAAACTGGAGAGTTTCAACTTACTCGTAATCCTCGTAGAAGGTCAACGCCGAGCCGTAGACTTTATATGTGCCATCGCTGACGGTCAGCACAAATGTGCTGAATACCGGACTGATGGGTTTGCGCTTCTCGTTGCCGTTGACATGCGGCCAGGCCTCCAGGCTGGCGCCCATGGGCAGGCAGAAGAGCGGCACGCTCGGACACAATTTAAGGGGAAAGTCTGTGTGATCCACGGTGGGATAGCGCAACAATATTTCGGGCCTATAGCTAATGTGCTTTGGACGGTACATGGACTTCTTGTAGCACAAGAAAACATCGCTGCCCACATAGCCCTTGTTCAGGGTCTTGTATATGAGACAGAAGGCATGCGGCGGCCGTTCCCCCCTGCTCTGGACAATCACGCACAGCTCAGTGACCACCAGCTCGTTGCAGGGCATGTCTGGGCGGGCGCGTCGATATGTGAGAAACGTTTTCGCAGACGAGTTATTCACATTCGCCACACGGCCGCCCGGTGTTTCGCCAACAATTTCCGCATCCGACATGATGCGCTCGTGGCCATCATACAAAACGCCTGCATATATAGAATATTTATGCTTTAGTTCACATTGGGATTGAATTTGCTTACCGATGTCCACTAGCGGTGGCCGATCCTTGCCGCGTCGAAAGTAGATGTAACATTCGGTAGTGCGCACCGAGCCGTGATTGAGATTCGCCGGCATGCCAGTGGGCGTGTGCTCGAGCAGCTCATAGCCCTCGGGCAGCTGCTCGCCCAGCAGCGGAAAGTACACACCAATGTCTGTGATGGGCTCAATTGTGTTCGCCGCACGCAACCGGCCAGAGTCATTGAATATGTTGTCCTGCAGGAGTTGTGGTTGCTCCGGCATACCGGCAACCACAAAATAGTCCGCTATGCGTTTCTCCTCCATGTCTTTGACTGGAATTGGTCGCGTGTGTGATTGTCTTTAACTGTAAATATGAGAAGCGATAAGATAATAGCGACGGCCAGACATACAAATATAGGCAGCAGACAACAGACAGCAGACACTGTAGACTATAGCCTATGGATACATATAGATTTGTATGAAGCCACGCAGCTAAAAAGCCTGGAGCGGAAGGGCAGCTGGCGCAAATCTTTGTTTACATTGCACGATGGCGCTGCTATCGCCGCAAAACTGATTAGAAATGCGCATACATAAGCCACGATTCGACTTGAAATAAACCAAAACCAAATATATAAATAAAATAACTGAGCGATTTCGCTAGAATCTCAATAATAGCGGCGTCGTTGTTGGAAATTGTTGTTGCTGTTTTGTGTTGTTATGCTGCGACCACAGAGTACAACAAAAACAAGTTCCGCATGATGATTCAACGACGTTTCCGCTGCTGCTGCTGTTGCTGCTCAATGTTCAATGCCAGACCTATTGTTTAGTTGCTGCTGCTGGTGTTGCTGCTGATTTGGTTTTTGTTTACAGGAATCCAAATCTGGATCGAAATCTGTTCCCCTTGCGTTCGTTTCGTTTGTTATGTGCTGCTAATATGCATTTAGATACTTACAAATTCGTTGTTATTGTTATTGCTGTTGTTTTATTATTCTTTGTTATTGTTGTTTGCTCGTCGTTGTTGCAGCTGATAGAGATGCTGCTGCGTCTTTGATTTTGGGTTCCCAAATTTGTGTCGTCGTTTTTGCAACTTCTTCACACTACGTTAATTTCCACACACAGCGTTGCACAAACCCACAAGCACACACACACACACATGCACTCACTCGAAACTCGCACTCACACACACTAGACATACATATCGATATGTAGGCGGCGACACTCGCCCACTTGCACTTTGTCTTGACGTTATGCTCTTAACTATCGCGAACCCGTTGAATGCATGCGAAATCGTAGTGTATTAAGTGCTAGGCTCGTTGATTTATCATTGTTTCGCTAACTTACAGTTTCGATACAATAATATTGCTATCGATTATTCAAATAATGCATACTTACGCTTCGTGTATTTTGTCAACTATTGCAAGATAAAAAATATCGGTATGAAGCCATTCAAAATATTACATCAAATCTGTCATATTGTTCTTGTTATTGTTCTATTCTATACACATATAAGTTCTTATGATGGTTGACTTCAAAAAAGTTTGTCCTGTTGAATTGGTTATAGTAATAGTACTTTAAATAGTCAATTGCAGCAGCAAATGCACAGCTGATGCGCGATATTTCGCATGCTGCTATATCGATAGGCCTATCGAATGCGAACGATATATTGTTGTGCGCGCGAAACATTCAATATTGGAAAGACATTAGTAAGTTAATTTATGAGTGTTTATATTGCATATTATTGTTTAAGGTGCAAGATTTTGGCTGTATTAAGGCAGCTATCTATCTCTTTCAATGGCAACCCAATTATAACTTTTTTATTGCATTTACAGCGGATGGTTTTGCTTCGTGGCTATAACAACCAGAGCGTATCCAACCAAAAGATAACAGCGACGCTTGCATTAGACATAATTACGCTTCTGTTGGCCTTAAGCTAAGCAATTGTGTATTATGCCCAATTTGTAATGGCGCAGTTGCTGACGGCTTGGTGGGCGTTGAGTCACAATTCCTGCGTTCATTCATAACTGCAAACGACTCGAGCTTTGACTCAATTTGCGACTCAACACGACTCATCATGACTTCGACTCCTGTGCAAACAGAGGCGACACACAAGGGGGCACACAGTATTGGCTCCCTGCTAGGGCGACTCTGCTCGGCAGTTTGTCTCACTGTTGTTTACAAATATTCCGTCGTGAGTTGCTCTCGTCTTTCAGGTCCTTGGAGATTTGCATGCGCGCCTGTTGCGTGCGCCCGTTGGATGCCGTCCTATTAGATACTTCCTCGGCCTCAATTGCCTTGGTTGCCTTGATGGCCCGGCTGCCATTCTGTTTGCGATAATCAAATTATGCGGTCTTTCCAAGCTGATTAACAGTTGTGCCATTACCAATGTAATTTAATTTTAATCATTCGCACAGACTGTTGTCCTTTTTGCCATTGTCTGGCAGTTTCAAAATAATATTTATAACTAAGATTTATCTATGGTTAAGAATCACAGCAAAATAATTAACCAAGCAATTTATGGCAACAAATCAAATTAATTAAGCACAATAAACAACATTCAAATGGCAAACAGACAGTCAGTCTCTGCCAGCAAACTAACTAAGGACATTTGCCAAATTTGTTACTTTTGCTTTTACGCGTCGAATAGCAGATACTCTACAAGTTAATGACACAAATGAAAATTTGACAATTTGAAACTTGACAGTGTATAAGGCTTCTGCAAATTAGTCAAATGATTTCGCTTGAAATACTTCCAATATAACCGTGGGTTAATTATAGCTAAATAAATAAAACACTAAAATTAAGTTTAGCGTTAAGTAAAATACATAAATAAAATAAACTTTCAATAAGCTAAATAAAATATTTGAAATTGAAACACTTTTCCGTAATCTAGGACTGTAGCTTTTAAAACTGTGGAAGACAAGGGCTTTTCCGAGTTTTGACAGTTTGTGTCGGTCTGGGCGTAGCCGATCTTCAACGAAGGCTATTAACTCAGTTCTCTAGCCTTAAACATTTTCGAAAATACCTAAGCTTTGCCAAACTACTTTTTTTTTTAAAATATAAACATACTCAGCTAAGTTCTAAAAAAACTCACTACTAAAATATATGAATTGCTAAGAGTTTTCGATAGACATTTTTGTAATTTGTGAATAACTTTTCGATTATGTTTAATTTTGGCTTATGTTGCTGGCTGCTAAATGTAATTATATTTGTGTTTGTCCGTTTCGAATCGTGTGTTTTGTGTTTTCGACGCATTTCGCTCAGAAAGCCAGCAGCTCACTCAAAGCAATGAGTGGGCGGCCGCCGAGAAAGCACTCGGAGACAAAAGGACAAAAATTGCGCATACGCCGCATCGGCAGTCGTTGGGTGCGTGTGTCGTTCGGGTTTCGCCTCGTTGTTGTTTTGGTTAGTGCGATACGGCGACTGGGCACTTGGATTGTGTTTTGAATTGTATGAAGCGCGCAGTTCGCTTGCGAATGTCCTGACCGACGGTTGTGTGGCCGGCGTAGCATCCGAGCATCTCAAGTCCCCAACAAAACACTTCGAAAATGTTGGTTTTTTGAAAATGTCAACTATTGTGTAGCTGGACGAGTACTTCAATTTAAACACTATTTATATATAAAACTATATCTCAATGTGAACGATTTTTATTGTTTTTGTTTTTGTGTGGCAAAAAGGACAGAAAAGAAGCGACAGAATTAAAAGTGAAATATAATCAAATTAAATATAAGAAAATGAATTAAGTACGCATAAACAAAACAAGAAGTGCTGAGTGGAGTCTGGAGTGTGGCAAGCTGCGTCTTACGACAGATCACTCCTGATTCTTTTGCATTTGACGTCGCATCCAAACAGGTGAGTCTACCGCATAATTGCCAGAAATTCAATTAAGTGGCGAGGCGTAGAGTCTGAAGTCGGTAATTGCATTATATTGCTTCGCCTGGATCCCTTTCAAGACAGGAGAAGTAAATTTAAAGACAATTTCAGTATGTTTCACTTGTCTCTGGTTGGATTTAAACGAATTTTTGCGTTCGAGCAAATCTAAAGTGTTTTGAAACCAACTCATAAGGATAGAACTATTATTTTTTACCTAATTTAATTAGACACCTAGCATTATGGGTTTTGGGGATGCGAAGGGAGTGTTTAACCGGAGCAATATCAAAGGCAACAGCGAAACGATTTAGGTTCGTGGATGTCATAAAACTCATTAGCATATTGTGACCAGACAGAAAGCTCAGAAGCAGATGTTTCCAGTCTGCAGATTTAATTTGTCATTGCTCAGTTTTCCACTTGATTGATGAGTCCAGTTACAACGTCAAATTGTTGCCTCATTATTTTCACTGCTCTGTGAAACGCAATGGAATAGAAACTTGAGCAAAACATTAATTCCAGATCTCTTGTGCACTCACCAGATCTCAGAAACATTATATTTAAAGTAGCAATATTAATCATAAGAAAGTAAATTTCTTGTTTATCATCTTTTTAGTTAAATATATATTCACTAATTGGCAATCTACAAGCTTGCAATCATTTTATCAGAAAACCAAAAGAAAAATATATTATTTTGCTTTAAAAATGATCTACGTGATCCGCTATGCTATATAGAGGCAATCTAATAATAAAAAAAAACACAATATTAAATTTTGAGTTCGTTCGACTTGAAGCTTAAATTGTATTTAATGCAAGCATATTTTGTGAGTTTTGTGATCGCTATTTCGAATGACACTTTCTTGATTATAATATGTATAGATATATAGATATTTATATACATATATAGAGGTTTAGTTGAGTGTGTTGGAATGGAATACCCTCGAAGAGTGTGTTTGCCAACTAAATAATCTTAACATTTGCCATTTAATTTGTGTTGCCAACTAGATTGGAGAATCGTTATTTAGCTACCTTTCTTTGAGCCCAGAACTTAGCTCGCATTATTTTTAAATATTGGGTGATGTCATTAGCAAATTTCTCACTTTCTTGACACGCGATTTGATTTCTTATCAAGTACAGAAAAAAAAAACACGAAAGCAGAAAGCAGAAACGTGAGACATGCATTTCATTTGAATGCTCACTTCATTTGCATTTAATGCGCGTCATTTTAGTTGAAATTTAATTGGGCTAATTAGGTGCGACATGGCCGTAAATGTAACGTGAACATTCGCATTAAGTGATTAAGTGAAGACATTGGCCATAAAGCTCAAGTGAAATGAAGTGTAGCAAACGCAAGATATGCGAATTGCGACTTGAATTAATGAGGCAAATGTCAAATTTGAATGGGTTAAGTAATGTCTGACAAGCGCGACAACAATGCCAAATCAGGGGAACGAAGGGGGATGCTGGATGCTTAACCAAAAATCTCTATGGACGTGCTGACTGAAGTTCATCCAGCTGAAAGAAATATAAGAAGAAATATTTATAAGCCTTTTCCACAATATATTTTAACAAGAATTTAACGCTGCAGGCGAGGCAGCGCTAACATTTCCCCACCCACACACACACACACACACACACACACACACACACACGCGCACATACAAGCAAGCTACTACACTAAGGAAAACAGAACAAGATAAGGCATTAAATATGAACAAGATAGAATGCCCAAAGTCAGCTCTGCGACTTTTGTATGCCCTGCTTACAAGTATGCTGCCAAAAATGCGAGTAATATTTTCAAAAATCTTCAACACAAACATATTCTGTTTTCGAATTGGACTCAAACAGCTATCGAGCCCTTCGGCTAATAAGTATGCATATGAAACAGATTTGCCTTCTTTTGAGTCATGCAAATGGGAACGGAGATGTAAGAATGCCACATCACACAGTAAAAGCCAGAAGGGGCCCAGGTGGGGGCGTGACATGTGCCTGACCAAAAAAAAAAAAGGGAAGCAGAATAAAAACACAAACAATTCCTTCTCTGCTCGCTCAACTGGACCGCCCACCCATTCCGTTTGAACCCGTTCAAAGCCCTTTTCTATCTCTTCTGAGCGGCCTTTCAGGCATTCACAATATTTTGCTTGTTGCTGTTGTCGTGGCAAGTGGAGCCGCAGCAATTGCAGCCAGCAAGCCAGTTAGACAAGCATGTCCGGCCCCCTCTGTACCCTTTGCACTATAGCAACAAATAGATACGTATCCTGACATAAATTCATGTGTATCTCAATGATTTAGCCACGTTTTGGAGTTCACTCGACAATCTTACATATATAAGTATGTTCCTTGCACCGATCACGCCCTTTCAAAGATGGGTTATTCACCAACTATGCCACAAATTACACAAAACATAAGTGTTAAGAGAAGTCGATTTTTCTGTATATAAAATGTCTTAGTCTCAGCTTATAATTGAGGTAGCTGAAATGACCTACAATATCATCACTGCGAAGCGGTCAAAAGTGTTTAACTGAATGCGTTACACAGCTCACAACAAAATGAAAATACCCCCTTGTTACCAAGAACATATACACACAAAAAAAAAACTATAATACTTATGAAGTTAGCGATTTGCTTTTAAGCTAGTTTTTAATCTCTTAAGATGGCAGGCGTGAGCAGAAAGTTTTTGCATTTAATTCATAATCAGTGAGCAACAACAAATAGCTAATTCTTTTGGCTTAGTGTATGGCCTTTAAAGTATATCTCATTATGTACAGATAGTAAGTTGGGAAACGGATGTGCCATCCAGTTATTCGCAAGTCAATAAAGCCAACAAGTTATGCCACACAAAAATTCAACTTTATTATTTGATTTTTCACGTTTAAAAATGTTATGAGCACACACACACACCCACGCACACACACACGCACATACACACGAGCTTATGCATATCATGCAAAATTTATAAAATTCTACCAGCAGGCGGTTGCCACACCCCTTAGGCAGGGGGCGACCTGCTGTGTGCTGCTGCTACTGTTGTTGCTGCTGCTACTGCTGCTGCTGCGTCTGCTACTGCTACTGCTGCTTCTGCTGCTGCTGCGTCTGCTGCTGTAGCTCCACTGTGTGCAAATTTAATTGATTGACATTATTTAAGCGTAAAGACAAAAATGCGACAGTAAACAAACGACATGTAAATTGCTTTAGCTCGCACACAAACAGCTCACTTGCCTTGGCCCCCATTCCCAAAAGCAATAACTCCAAAATGTATGTGCAAATTTTAGTAAATCGTAGAAAACTGTATATCTTTGCATACAAGAAAATGCAAAGAAAATTCAACAATTTATGATTATTTTCAATATTTTTCAGTTCAGAAATAAATGGCGAAATGTGCGCGAAATTTGAGCGAATTTTCTACTCTGCTTATTAGAATTGTTAGCCAGCTTGTTATTGTTCTGGCTATGTATAAATAAAATATGAACATTTGGCTCTCTTCAAGCAAGCTTACAATTAGTTAATTGACTTAAAATTGTTAATTTTGTTGAGATGAAAGCGAACTGCCACTGCTCTTCCCCTCTCGCTTCAGAGACAACATCCAAACAGATAAGCATGTCAAGAGAGACAAACAGAGAAAGAGAGAGAGAGAGAGAGATGGAGAGGGGGGGAGAGAGAGAGACAGACAAAAAGAGAAAGAGCAAAGTCACTTTGAAGCTCCCCGCAGAAGCAAATATGGGTGGCATGCTGCCCTCGGCAATTGCTGCTGCATGCTAATCGAGTCCAAATATGCCCCAGGAGCCGTTTCCATGCGGTTGTTCTTTTTGTCGAGGCATTTGTAAATAATTTATGAAGATGTTAAACTGCTTTGGCTTTTAATTCCCCCCCCCCCCCACACACACACAGACAGTTAATTATTCGTTGTCTGTTGTTTTTTTTATACATTTTTTTGTGTTGCAAATATTTGGTTGAAGCTGAAATGCTAGAAAGTTTGGCATTGCTTTGGGCCAACGCGCTTGCCCGTCAGTCATTTGTAAAATAACAACATGAAAACTGTTTTTGGCTTAAAAACAAACAAACACATATGGCTACACACACACGCACACATTGGTAAGCAGTTTTATTGCCTTCGAGTTGGCGGACATTCAAAAGTTCGCGCAGCCATAATCCATATTTGTCTTGCCCCAAGTGGGGGCAAATGGCGGCTGCCAATGGGTAGATCGGGGGGTGGTAAATAACAAGCTAGCATAGCTGGTTTCAGCTTGTTGCTTTTAACATGGGGTCAGCATTGGTTAGCCCCGTACTTTGGCCAAACAAAATTGCAAGCATTCCGACAGTCAAGCGAGCCAAGCTGGCTCAGAGACGGCTGATTTGTATCATTTGCGAAGCAATTTACTATGTGCGTATGCCTCTCATCACAGGCAGATCATATTCGCGTGCAGTAATCGGCTTAGCAGTCAATCAGCTACTGCTATACTGACTATAAATAGACCAACTCTTTATGGCTGCATTTCATTCAAAATTTCTGAGTCTCACAATTCTCGAGAATTTATGCTTTGAATTTGCAATGCCTTTAACGCATTTCAACTGAGTTTTGCATTCAATCAAATGTAGTCGTACTTACTTTTTAGAGTTGGTTCCTTGCGTGCCATGTCCCCTCAGCCAGCCAGAGCACTCAATTGTCCTAGACGATGAATAGGACTCATGCCCAAGTCCTCATCTCGGCCGATTAAGTCTAATTCAAGCTTAACATCAACGAGTGGCCCGTTTGCTTATTAAAATTTATGATTCTCTCTCTATGCTCATGTATATAAACATATGAACATGTGTGTGTGTGTGTGCGTGTGTGTGTGTGTGTGTGAGAGTGTGTGTGATGGAGAAGTTTTACAACTTTTGCCAAATTGTAAAGTCGGGCACGCCCTTAAAGTAATAAAACTTTTACGCCCCTCAAAAGTATGCAATGTGCATGTTACAGTAGTCAATTGTACTCATGATCTGAGTGCGTGTGCGTGTGCGTGTGTGTGTTTGTGTGAGTGAGTGTGTATGTGACGAGTCAAATGTCACAAAGGAGCATGTTGCTCGAGCAGCGGCAGCAGCCACAGCATAAAAAATTCAACAAAAGAAATGTGAAAATATGTCAGCGGGTTAAGTCGCAGCAGCAGCACCACCAAAAGCACTGTGCGGCGATAGGGCGTGGCGGGAGGGAGGGGGCTAAGGTGTGCAGGGTCTGGCAGAGGCGTGGTCGTGGTATTAAATTATGAACTCAACAATGTATGTTTCATGAGCTTAGGGGCGTGTTCACAGCGACAATACTCAGCCAAACACAGAGACACAGACACACAACTTTCAATGTGTCTACAAATGTTGCAAACAACTTTGCGAATCTCTCTTTTACAATTTGCAACAATTTCGACAACCACCCCAGCAAAACAAACTCCCTTTTTGTGCATCATTCATACAACTCTTTGGCGTTCTGGTGTCCTTAACTACATTGAGAACACCTTCGCATGCTGAACCACTGTTGCATGCTGTTCATGTTGACTAGCCGGAACATAACTTGTGCTTAAATGTTAAGCTACACACACACATGCACACACAGAGTCACGCGAACGTAGACGCACACGCACACAGAAAGGGAACAGCCGGAGGCTAATTTGATTTTATTAATGAAATCATTAGTAGAAATGACAAATCGTGGCCAAGACCGGAAACATGGCCCATGGTCAGCTGTTGGCCAGGCGCATTGAATTTACTGTAGCATGTGAGTGGTCGTAACGACTATTCTTTTTTGATACCCTCTACTCGGACAGAGCACATCAAAAATGGCCTCAACCCATTGCTTTGAAGATGTGCCAAAGGCATTCCTTTGCCAGTGTTATTATCATTTTGATCTTTTTTCAATTACAAATGCTAAGAACTGAGTACTCCGAAAAGATAATATGTCTGATCAACCTTAACTTTCCATAATATATACAATTTGCAAAGCAAAAGTTGTTTAGTTAAACAAATGTAAATATAAAATTGACAAATTTCAATTACAGCAATCACAATTTATGAAAGTCATTCAATTATGCCAATGACAAGCTTGTCATTAATTTAATATCATGCCACACTTTTCAGAGAGTATCAGCACTTAATGGAAATATGGAATTTTCCAAGGTTTTGTTTTTATTTACTTTTTTCCTGTTTACACGGTGTAAACTATTTATATCCATTTGTTTGCCATTTGTTCGCTTTTGTGTTTTTTGCGTTTCATTGTTTTACCGCCCTTTGTCATGTCAGTCGCTCATTTCAGGCGTTCACTGATGGTAAACAGGTAACACGATATAACGGTAAAGGGAGTTGGTCATCCACATTAAATGAATTATTTGTCGGTCGCTGCCATCGCCATGGGCTGCGCTGCGTTTGCGACGTGGACAACAAGCTTATGCATTTTCCCAACATGATGTTAAGTTCATTGAAGCAAATATTTGGTTGTTAAACAACAAATGGCACAAAAGGTGACAGCCTCGTAACAAGCAAAAAGCTGGCCAACAACAACAGCTGCAAGCACAATTCAAAATACCAATTTACGCAATTCATTTGTGCGCTTTGCTGGGACTCGTGGATCTTTGAAGGGCTTCGCAGGTGAACAATTGGGCCTTTACGGCTGTAAACTGTTGAAATTTAAATTGTTGTTGTTGTTGTTGTTGTTGTTGCGAGAGTAAGTAATTTACAGCTTAAATCATTTCGATTTGAGCCTCTTTTGTTTGACGCGAACTGAGAACGAACGTTGCTCGAAATTGAAATTGCCTTTTAGTGTTTGTCGAACTTCGAAGGCAAAATGAGCAGAGAACAGCTTATGTTTGATATATTCAAGAGCAATTTGTGTGCTTAAGCCGTATATCGTATCAAAATACTAAGGTTTGCTAAACCACTTATAATGCTTGACTTTAAGGAGTTCGGCTCGTGCGTCATCAAGTTCTTTGTTACGACGATTTAACGTTGACCAAGGCCCAAACCGCAAAATTGCACGTTCCTTTGAATGGAATACTTAACAATAAACGACTTGCATTCGCTTGGATCTATTTAAATGAATGCCTTTGTCATCGGTAGCAGTGGAAATAGTTGTGGCAAAGCAGAGACCATTCTTATTTGCATTTTGGCACACTGGCCATTGTCAGGTGGACAGCTTCAAGAGTCATCGCAAGCACAGGCACAATCCATGTGTCCTTCTAGGCCCAACATTTGCCATTTTATGTACACTTGTTCACATGTCACAGCTTGTCAATTTCATTTTTCCTGTTTGTGCAACTTGACTTTTCTCCTTTGCCACATAACAACAAAGCTGTGATTATGCAAAGCGAAATCGGTTAAATTGCTGTTACGAACCAAATTCTTCGATTGCAGCTGCAGACCCTAATCAAAGACTTTTGATATCAAGCCCATCGAATTGTATATTTTCTCTAAGCGTAAACTGATTTAGTCGCCAAAATCCGATAAGTATTTTATTTATTAGTTTTATAAATTTTATTACATTTTGCATTCATATTTGTTTGTCTTTATTAATTTTATAGTCTCAGGTTTTATTTATTGGCAATTTGCCATGATATCTGATTTGTATTAGTAATCAGATTGTCAAGTGTTAATGATCACAATAGAATTCTAAATAGACTTCAACTTATCATCTACAACTTCAAGCAGAAAATAAATCGAATTTTAGAAAACTTTCTTGGAACAAATACAAGTTGCTTGAATAGTAAATCGCGTGGCGAGTTCAAATATGTTCCTTTCGGAATGAATTGTATTTTTTTTTTCATTTTCTGAGTTGAGAGTGTAGATTGTAAGTAGTATGCATTGATAAAGGGATATTTCATAGTCAAGAATTGGCTGTGGTTTTTCGTTGATGGTGTTGCATGTCAAAATGGATAATAGGGAATGCCAATGTAAATAGGTTTGCCAGTGACACTGGCCTCGTCTCAGTCAACGACTCGGCACAACAGCTAGATGTGTGCTCAGACGCAGACACACCCACACCCCCACCCACACCCACACACACGCACACATACACAATCACTCTAGATAAGCATTCATATGTAAAGGGACGTGCCCCCATTTGAAGCGCACCCACCTAAGCACACCGAACAAATCAAATGTGGCAAGGATGCGCTGCGTGCGCGCTGAGGTGTTAAACGTGCTGGCTAAATGTTTGACTTGGCTAGATAGGGACAAAAACAAGAAACGGCAAGGGCAACAGCAACGGCAAAGGCACCGGTAACGGTAGCGATAAACGGCTTCTTCTCTTATCGGGGGTCTGCACTTACCCACTTCTCCCTCCCCCCAATCGGTGTCTGGCTCTGCCTCTGAGAGAGAGAGAGGGAGAGAGGGAGAGAGGGAGAGAGACAATGTCGCATCGCTTTTGCTACGACAATAACCGATGCTAATGTTATATACGTGTCAATGTTGAATCACGTTTGACTGATATGTGTGCCCACATCCAGCTGAGTATTCATTTGAGTGTGGCCAGCATCCTTTGAGTGTGTGCCAAATGCCATGCCCACAGCGACTGCCAAAGTCTAGTCAACGACCCGTGGCCGTAGTTGCAGTCTCTTGACAGGAGTGTCGATGCCAATTTATGACAAATATCTTTTGTCGCACAATCGAATTGATAAGCCGGCAAGTTGTGCGGGTAACCGTTGTCACGTGAGGACTGGTTTCTTATCGATTGATTGCCTATATCGCAACATTCTGAAGTGGGCCATCGATCATAAAAACTTGGCAGCCAGAATCCATTCGAACGTTTCTATCAAAATTTACATTTGCCTGCAATTTTCATCTATTTCATTGTCAATATAATTTCGATAATAACTCATTCGCTCAGTAATCGAATAGAAGCACCAAATTGTTTATACGCATAACAAAAAATTACCCAACTTAAAAAAAAATCGAGGGACAGCTTATCATATTTCCTGAGAAAGCTAATTTCCAAAACTGAAAGTTGTGGATTTTTAAGATTCAGATTTAATTTCGCAACAGCCAAAGAAACAGCTGGGCTCCACAGCAATCCTTAAGATTCTTATAATCTAACAAGGAATCACTAGTCAAATACTTGAATTTCTCAAATATATATATATATGTATATATATATATATATATATATGTATATTCAAAATTCTATGTGCATCGAATTCGCCCAATCAGACTAATGCTTTTGCTCAGCTATTATCGACGGCATACATAAATCAATATGAATACCAATTATTATTTGCGCATGTTTGCTAAGAATCATTAATTAATTAATGAAATTAATTAATAATCATAAGCTACCATTAGCGCTGATCGACAATTTGTATTGTTATCTTGGCTCAGCCATCACGATTACTCACTGCGATTCATAACTCGATGCCCCGTCGTATTGACTTCAGTGTTCGTGTTCTGTGTTGTTCAGTCTCGACATGTTGCAATGCATCAGGCTAAATTAGAGCTAATCACACGAGCCGACAACACACATATACCCACACACACACACACACTGAGTGGCAAATGTGTTTGCAGCAACAGTGGACAGCAGATACTAAGTTCGCTGGCAATATTTGTGGGCCTACAAGTGCGTTGTATTTTTCAGTGTTTAAAGTGAGACATTTGCGTTAACTGCGTGAACATTTCAATTAAATAAAGTTGTGGCCAAAAGCGAAATCCTTGTACATTTCGCAACGTTGATCAACTTAAGTGACATTTTTGCTTATGTGTATTCAAAAGAAATACGCAACTTTCAATGATTTTGGGGCAATGTCCTGCGACAATAATTTAACTTGTCTGGTTTCTTTTATGTGAGTTTTATACGCATCCTGCCGCCTGGGATAACTGGGATAAAAAGCAAAAGTTTACAGTTTACAGTTTACAGCTGCCCCAAGCAACGCACTCAGTGTCGCTTACGATGCCATCCTCATCAATTCCGGCAAACGTTTCCATTCACAAATTTAAGTAGACGGGTTGGCCTACAAGAACCTCGCCTCAATCCTGTTTCCGTGCTCTGTGCCGCGAAAGTTTAACTCTTGGCAGTGCGCCACATTAAGCATACGCTCTGTTGCATGCGGCCAGCACAGTCTGATGACTGTCGACTGTCGACTGTTGCTGGTGGCAAAAGTGGGAAGTGGAAGTGTAAGTGGAAGTGGAAGTGGAAGTGGGCAAGTAACCCTTCATTCGCTGCCGGGGCATGTCAAAAATTAAACGAAGCAATAAATTATGCGTCTGCCAATGGGCGCCAGTCAGCCAGCAACAAAAAGAGGAGCCAAATTTATATACATATGTATGTACACGTATAAAAAAAAGGGTATGTGTTTCCCTAAGTATTCCATTATGTATGCAGATTTCAATAATCTTTGGGTTTTCCTCGCTTTGTGTGTGTGTGTGTGTGTGCGAGTGTGTGCGACTGGCAGCAGTTTAGCGCCTATTATACGCCGGAAATTTTACCCAAAACAGCTGCTTGTTCCGGTCTTTGGATCTTTTTGGTGCCTAGGGACGTCCATGACATGAACAAGGCCAAAGTGCCATTTTAAATTCGTGATTACTTCGTTTTGATTTTCTCCTCTTTTTTTTCTTAAGATTTCTTTGCCAATTCACTGAGTTTTAACGACATTTTTGATACTACTTTCGACCGGTCTCTGCTTTTATTTGGAATTTCAATTTTATTCATTAATGAGCACAACATTTTTGCCATATTATTCGCAACTGTTTCGCACTCTAGTGTTCATATTTAGTCTAATTTTTGGCATCGATTTTCATTTGTGTGGAAGATTTTTGTTTAATTTTAAACATGTTCAACAGATACACAGGGTATATTTTGGTCGAGCATTCTCGACTGGCGTATTTATCCTCGTTTTGGGTCAAACTTTTTGCCATTAAGTAACTTGCAAAGCTTCTTTAGATGCGTCGATTGTTTTCCAATTTCCTTTATGGGCTCTGGCAAAGCCTAAGTCCCTCCTACACCCGCAGTCCCATGAGTGACTCAATTGAAACCATTTCTCTAATTGCCCACAAGCGAAATGGGCAGCAAAGAAATTTGTGGGGGGAAAATGTCATGAATAACTATTTTGATGAACCTACAAAAATTTGTGAATAATAATATGTCTAAAAATATTCCGACTTTTTTTTATATTTCTCAACAAAATATATATATAAGAATATTTTGTAGGGAACCAGACTCATTAGCTGGGTCCAAGGGGAAAGACGGATGTCCTCGAGGGGATGGCGTGGGCTGGTGTCGGAACTATGTGTTTTTTGCGAGTTTTGCAAATGACTTCAATTTGATGGGCGGTGCCACGCCCACAGCGCCACAGCATATGTGCCTTGAAACTAATTTTAATGCGTATACTTATTTAAGGTAATTATTTATGTATTTTTTTGCAACCGTTGAGTCGAGTCGGTTTTAGAGCCTCAATTTGTGTAGTCTCGAATTAAGTTAATTAATGAATTGCATAAGCTGCCGCTTAGGCATTAGCTGACATCCTCGTCCTTGTTGTCCTTCGTCAAGTCAATCCCAGCAACAACAGCAACGACAGCAGCCAGTGACAAAAATTCGAAATGTTTCTTTGGCAGGTTTTTGTTTTGCCGCATTTTTAATTAATTTTGCAAGGGATTTTTGCGGCTTATGGACTTTAAATATTTTCACCCACCCATCCATCCATCCATCCATCCATCCATCCCCATTGTTCCGTAAAACAACCAAACAAAGTAGCAAACAAAGTGTACATAATATACATATACATATACATAAATGCAGGGATATACATATGTACATGTATGTGTATATGTACAAAACATTTACATACACAGAAATTTGTATGCATAAATATTTAATGGGAAAAAGCGACCCAAATTAAGCGAAATGCCCAAATATGTAAATATGCATAGTATGCCATCATATGTGGTATGTCTATCTTGCTATTGTTGTCGTTGTCGTTGTCGTTGTCGCTGTCGTTGTCGTTGTCTCTGTATTTGCTAATGTGTCTGAGACTTTTGTCAACTGCGACAACAACTGGCAACGCCGAGCACGTAATTCATACGCCCCGTTTCACGCATGACAATTTGTTATCAACATAAGGTCTGTGCCGGTGGGAATCGAGGAATCGACGCAAACTAAAACAAAAGTTCAAAAGTCCAAACAACGCACGTAAAGAATGACAATGTTTGTATTCAAATCAAGTGCAATAGTTATTCGAAAGTTCAAAATACTACATCAGACAATCTTTTTATAATTTGAATCACAAAAATGCAGTTAAGAGGAGACTTGCTGAATCAAATCTAACCAAGAGACAAACATTCAAAATTTCGCAAAAGACTTAAAGCTAAAACTCGGTTTAATTAAAAAGAAATCTTGAAAGGACTTTACAAGTCACTTGAATTAATTAACAATGAAACTGAACCATGAAATATTCAAGAGTCTGCTTTTAAATGTGATGCTGATGCCAAGGAGCAGCCACGAGCAAAATGAAAGTGAAGTGTAACTATTTCTGTTATCAATAAATTTCTATAAGATATCAGTTACACAGGAGCCATGGAGATGCTGTATGCTGTGAAGGGGTTGGGCAGGATTACAGTGAGTGTAATGTATCCAAGACCAAGGTTGAGGACAAACCAAACGCCGACGCGTGTGTCAGAATAATGTATGAAAGGCCAAGGACTGAAGAAGACTCCCACGCAGCGATAGCTTCCTTGCCACACACGAAGTCCTTGACATCCTTGACTTCGGCTTCCTGCCATCTGAGTATGCCTGTCGGGTGCAGATCGTCTGTGTGTGTGTGTGTGTGTGTTCTCGTATTTTATAATTTATGATGGTAAACTTAGAGTGCTTTATGCATATGGATGTATGTGCGAGTACATCATTTACACATACATAGCCAAAAAGCAACAAATACTTGAATGCCCCCCCATTCAACATGTGCCAGTTGCAAGAGCTTCAATAAAAAATTATAAATTATTGTTCATGCGTATTGAATTAAGCGCCGCTCACACCCACACCCACACTCTTACACTCTAGCACACATGCCCACAAACAAAATTAAGAGTACCACGTCCCTCTTCTGCCACACCCACACAAACACACACACACACAACAAAAGTTGGCGATGATTTGAAAATTTATGCAAAAAATGTTTCGGGCCGCTGGAAAAGTTTCGCAGCTGTCAATAAAATAGAAATTTTGTAGCCAAGGCCAACGAAATGTCAAACGCAGGCATTAAACAATGAGGCGGCAGCAGTCTACGATATTTGTTATTTATTAAGATTTGTTTACATTTTATGGTATTCAGATTTGCACATGCCACTCAGTGACAGTCCCAGCCAGTCTCCAGCTAGTGCTGAACGCCACGAGTGATCCGATATCCTGCGCCGGCCACTGGGAGTCTTCGCCCCAGCCGCCACCGCTCCTGACCGACTTGTCCTGCCTTGCGTAACCACATAACACATTGTTGCTTTACATATTTCTCACTCCACCAGTTTGGCTGCCTCCTTCAAGCTGAATAGAAGCATTTTAATATACGTTCACTTTACGGCGTGTGTCAGTTTGTGGGCGTTGCATGTCAACATCGAAACTTGAGACCGGAAAAGGCAAAGCAAGCTGTTGTTCATGGGACACGTTATGTTTTCCTTGTCTTAACTAGTATGCTTTAAGCTCAGATACAAAATAAAATGCGCATCATCAACTTCTTCTAATATTATTAAAATTATTATTATTTTTATAATTATTGTTAATATTATTATAATTATTAGTAGTAGTAGTAGTAGTAAAATGAGTGCTTGCTCAACAAACTTTTTTGCTTAGCAAGTTGTAAGTTGTGTCCGATTTTCCATGTTTGAATAATATTTCAAAATATGTATATATCATTTTCATTTTGATATGCGTTCATCTCTTGTTGCAATCAAAAATCCACATACCATATATGTACATTAAAACTTAATAGATTCCTTGTGGCACTCATTATAATCATAATGTCAATCAGCACTCAAAATGATGCATCAAATTATAATTTATATTAAAATGTATACATACATTTATGCAAATGCATACGCTGAATTTATGAGTCATAAAATCACAAAATTCATTTGAATTGCTTTAGTTCCCATTATAATCCCAACTGTATAGCTAAGGTATGTGTGGTGGCAATCTATCAGGAATCAGTTTCCAAAGAGAGCCACATTGTTGCTGTGGAGTGGATTAGAAGTTTACAAATACGGGGATCTTTGGCAATTTAATCAAAGACGCAAGAGCCATAAAATTAGAAGACATGCGACAAGGTCGGCCAGCCGATGACAATAAGGGTCACGGTCACCGATAGGAATGAGATTAGGGATGGGGAGGAGAGGGACTGGGGCACGTAAATCCTTCAGATTTGCCGGCATCTTCGCAAGCAGAGTTGATTAATTCGGCAACTTTATTTGGCGTTTTTATGAGCAACTGCAGCTTTGATTGAAGTCGTATCTCGAATGTTGTATGTTGTATGCGGTATGTTGCATGTTGTGTGTTGTATGTCGCCATTACGTCGCCGAAGACATCGCCGATAGCTTCGGCATTGGTTTACGTGTAAACTTGGCCAAAAATAACTGTGCCTGTGCAGCCACATAGCTATCAAATATCCATTTCCAAGGTCAAAACAGCACTAACATGGGCTTCGAATCAAAATCGAATCGAAGGCCCGAAGGAAATTGAAATAGAAATAGAAATAGAAACCGAAAACGAGAACGAAACTGATCCAAAACCAAACGGAGCCCAACTGAACTGAACTGAACTGAGTTGGTGCGTCAAAGCGTCAAACGAGCCAAAATGAAGAGAAAAAGCGATACTTTTCATGTATTTTTTCCGTGTTTTATTTTTTTTTTTTGTTTTTCTGTTTTGTTGTACCATTAATCGTAAAAATTGCTCATTTTATTGCTTTCAAAGTGTTTTCGAGGCTGCCGTTGCTGAGAAAGTTTGCACGTGCCATCGCATGCCGCAAGGACTAGGCTGCCACTCTGAGCTACGAAGCGCGACGGCGTGAAGACAACCGACGCGTGTAGTCGAAAAATAAAAGAGAAAACAAATCGGAAATAAAAGAAAAACGAATGCGGAACCAAACCAAACATCGACAAAAGCCTCACATCAAATGCCTGGCGGACCAGCTGGGCAGGTGGGCAGGTGGGCAGGTGGGCAGGTGGGCAGGTGGGCTCACAGCAATTCGTCAAGTATCCATGGCAGGCGTTATGCATAAATCAGCGTACCATCTGAAGCATGCCTTCTTCCTCCTTTGGTCTGTCACCAGAACACACACTTTTTGCAACCTGTAACCTCCCCGGACAAGGGGTGAAAACTGGCATTGTACTTTTGTCTAGGCTGGGAGTGGTCGAATTTAGACACATGTTTGCATGCTTATAAGTTCAGTCAAAAATTCATCATTTTCGGTGATCCAATTCGGTTGTAACCCAAATACCATATAAGGAATCGAACAAAATATGATCACGTTTCCAAAAACTATTTCACACATAATATGCTAAATTTGGCCAAAATAACTTCAAAGTGTTTACTTTGGGAAATAATCAAAAATGCTCCAATAATATACAGTGGCTCACACTTCAACTCGACCATTGTCAAAGAAAAAAAGTAATTACCTGGCATAAGCTAATCTTTCATTATTTTTCAAAAATTCCAAAGACCGATGGTAGGCACATATATTAAGCGACAAAATTAATATATGACCCTAATACACTGGGGTTTCCCCACCTGCTAGGTAGAATTATAAAAATGTTGCATACTTTTAGGAGCTCGTTTCATTTGGATCAGGTACATTGTGGGTGCCTAGTATATGCTAAATATATTTGTTGAGAACTTCTGCTAGGAATTACTTTTAAGATCAAATCCATTTCTTGTATTTCAAACACCTTTATAAACCAAACTGAACTGTTGGCCAAAAATATGCTGCGCCTTCTTATACAAAGTATAATCAATATTTAAGGCCACTTGTAGGAAAGGAGTTTCATTCCCATTTTCTATTTATAATCAAATCAATATTGAAGGATTGTCTTTATGAATTCAGCACCGAATTGGCGTATATTGATCTGGCAGCAAACTAAGAGATACGAAATATAGCAATATTTACATTTTGAAAGAAGAAAACAGATAAACAACTGAAATTTCCATTTTTATTTGTGTTTATTGACAGAGCACAAAAAACAGCGAGCAAAATAAAAAGGCGAATGAACCTAAACAAATTTCGTGGCGCGTCCTGCCAATTGGATTGAGCCATCCACCGACCAAACTTCCTGTCAAATTCTTCCTCACCTTCAGTAAATGTTGCCTGTTACCCATTTTGTTTTTTAGCAGCCACAGTTATTACTCATTTACAGACATTTGGGATACATTTATAGCTGGGTGTTGGGCAGCGGGGGCCCCTTTTGTTATTTGCATTGGACTACAAAATGAGCAGCCAGCAGGAAGCAGCAGGCAGCAGACAGCAGACAGCAGACAGTGCTGAAAAAGTTGAAAATCTTCGAATGAATTTAATATATACAAAGTATGAAAAATTCGCACAATCAAAACTTTCCACAGCTGAGGGGGGGATGTTATTCGGGTGAACTCATGCTCTAAACTCCGTACTCCATACTCCATTACTAAAATTACCATCCACATCATCATCATCATCAACATCAATGCTGGTATCATCTACGACCCGGCTCTTATCGTCAGCTTCATGTCGTCGTATATAATTTTGGATTATGTTTATTGAGTTATTTTGTGTAGAAACTTTATTATTTCCCATGCACAACTCTGACAGTCATTTGCCCGCAAAGGGTTGGCTCACCTGTCTCACGTGACCGTCGTATCCAAGCCCAGACAACTTGCAATTTGTGCCCCAAAATGCTTGGCTTCATATTACATTTTATTCATATTACACATCTTAATTACTTCTAAAAAAAAACAAAAAAAAAAAACAGTCATTGTTGGCTGCTAGTCCATAGCTTTGCCCTCCAGCCAGGTCGTTATCAAATCCTAAAAATAGAAGGTTTAATTAACTCTGAGTGCAGTCGAGTAAATTAACAACTTGGCAATTGTTTGTTGAGTTTCGTTTCTTTATTTTTCCATACATTTGACACTAATTGATTTGACAAACACATCCACTGTTTTGCAAATTGATATTACTTGCCTGAGGCTCATTACACTTGGCATTATGCTTTAACTGAACCCTTGTCGCTGGGAGCACTTGAGTGCAATCCAATTAGTTATGGAGTTCTTAATTTCTGGGTAATTTTCAGTATTTTAAAATCTGAAATTGAAAATCTGGAGTTGAAAAATCAGCAGCGTGTAAAATGAGATTAAAATTGAAAAGAAGGAAGACACAAACCAGCTCAAGTCAGTCAAAAAAAAATGACTGAAGCACTGCTAAAACTGTTCTCATTTGAATTGTGGGCAACTGCTCTGACTGCTTATAGTTGGACAGTCAGAAATGTACTCAGCTTGACCAATTCCGAATAAAGGCAAAAGCATAAGCCAGAGCAACAAGCTAGGAAAGCCATTTGCAAAATGCTTTGCAAGCGTTGACAGCGCAACTGACCCGGTTTTGCAGTGCGGAGACCGGAAATCGCTTTGAAACGATGTCAAAGGGAATTCACAGAGGATCAGAGGAATGTGCAGTGAGGAAAGTGTTTTGAGCGATGAACGATGAGAGTTGAGTGAAGGCCAACATAGTGTCTCCCCCCCCCCCCACAATACATCAGCGTGTGCTCAAGAGGAGCATTGAACCAGACACACACACATGCACACGAGATGGGGAGTAGACATTAAGCGAGCATTAAAATATATCAGGATGCCAAACGCATCCGTTCGATCTTATTACCCAATCGTATATACATATGTATCCATGTATCATACGTACTGTGAAATGGGAAATTCAATGAAATATTTATTAACCTTTAATCAGCGAGCAAATGCAGACAACAGAAAACAGAAAACAGAAAGAGGAAAACAGACAGCAGACAGCAGACAAAGCATATTTTATTACGCATTCCACTGGATATCATGGCGTATGTGTGATTCGCGTCAATGCTCTCCACTGCTACTACATACATATGTGCGATGTTTTGTGATATACATATTTGCTTGATCTCTATCTGCTGCTGCTGCTGCTGCTGCTACTACTAATAATAATCACAAATATTTGATGCCAGCTCAGAGCCTGAATGTTAATTGCCATGCCAGGCTACAGGGCATTAAGTTGTGCGTGTGTGTGTGTGTGTGTGTGTGTTGTGCGTAACGGCGAAGACTCGCAGACAGGAAACGACAAATGGTCTGGCTGAGAAATTTCAAAGATTTTGTTGCCCATCAGTTTTTATGGCTTTGCATGTTTGATTGGATTTGTTCAGCCCATCCATAATATTTGCTTTACGATTTGCTTCAAGATGCACTTTGATCAATTGTTGCCTCTGTTTTGCCAAACAATGCTGCCATTTGTAACTGTATCAACAATGTTATCAAATAATGCACACCTTGCCAAAAACATACATACGTACAGTGTCTCACAGCTTAATTGGACTAGTGTCAAGTAAGAAATGTATTTGCCTCCCATAAGCTAATTATTCATTATTTTTCCGCGTGTGTGTGTGAGTGTGTGTATATATGTAGGTGTTCATATGTACTCTACAATTTGGCTGTTTTCATATTCAACAACATGTTTGCTGATGAAATTTCAGCTTCAAGTGCTTCCGCTCTTGACGTTTATGTGTGCTGACCAATTTGGGTATTTGGCCAAGTTATTTATCTGTCACACTAGTTGTTTGAGTGCCACATAAAAAGTCAAACCTGTTGCATTCACATTTAATGTTGAGTGCAACATAAATTCTCTAAGGCTAATAAGCCTTTAAACTTGTCTATAACTGGGTCACTTAAGTTCAAATTGTCAAACTGCTTACCAAATTTGGTAATGTTTGCTTTAACATCTACCCAGAGCAACAGATATCATATGTATATATATATATATATATATATGTATATATAGATAGGTACAGTGCACTGGTCCAAATACGAATTAAATCTTTGCCTGCGATGCTTAAACATGAGTATGCATTTGAATGGCTTTGAGTTTATGTATTTATTGCGAAAATACGTTGCACATGGCAGCAAAGTGATTAAAAATGTCAACTTGTGTTCAAATATTTAGCACGCTAATATTCAGCAATGCAGTATCATTAGAGGACGATTGCTCACTTTAGTGCTTGGCAAGAGCTTAGCGTTGTTAGCGAGACTCCTGCAATCCGCTTAGTCAAATTATCAAAATAATTTGACAGCTTGCTGAACCCAAAGAACAAGCCAAAAATGGAGAGAAATAAGAGATTTCGAAAAGTGTTGGGAATTTGGGAAAGCATTTAAAGAATTAATCTAAACGTTTGCTTATTGACTACACGACTCAGACCAAGCGACTGTCCTCTCTCTCTTTCTCTCCCTATTTCATTGTCTCTGTCTAATTTAGTGTCTTCTTTTGCGCTCAAAGCGGCTTTTGGGGTTGTGTGTGCGTGCGTGTGTGTGTGTGTGCACGTGTATGTGTGCTGCCTGGCAGTTCATTTTGTGCTGTTTTTTGAATTTTGTGTGTTTGCCCAAGCAGCTTTAACTTGGAGGCCAAACTTGGCCAAGACAAAATACGTGGCATGTCGAAGACTCAGTTGTTTCTCTTCCTGTTGCTGTTGTTGTTGTTGTTGTCCGCTTAATGTGCTTGTATTTACTTAAACGTACAAAACGACACAATTCAGCGGCGGCAGTGGGGTCAAAGGCACAGTCTCTGGCTCTGTTCACCACATTAGCGCCCACTTCACTTTTGCTCCACCTCTGATGAGCAGCAAATTGAATTTTATTGACTTGATTCGCGCCCCGACGGCCGCATTTCATTTTGTTGTTTGTTGTTGTTTTATTTATTTTTTTTTTTATTTTTTTTTTTTTGCTTCTGTTGTTGTTCTTGTTCTATTTATTCGCCTGAAATTTCTGACCATTTGGCTGGCCTTATCCCGAGCATCGTGTCCAGCCCAACGACTGACAGCTCTTGTATACACAATAAATTGATTTCTGATTATCAGTGCATAGTAAAATGACTAAATCCGCTCGACAGAGTGACCAACAGACAGTCAGCCAGCCAGCCAGCAGGTGGTCCCCCCTCTCCCAGAAGAAGTTTTAATGAAGCGTATTAAAATTTAATTAAATAACAATTTGCACAAATGTAAATAAACACGACGCTGCTTATGCAAAGTGAGCGAGAGAAAGCAACGAGAAATAAGCTAGAAACTCCCGACTGGAGACTTGCGATGGAAGGCGCTGCCGCTGGCGGTGGTAGGGACGAGGGCGGGGGCGGTTGCAGGGGCGTAACCCCGCTGCCTTGCCAACGCCCAGTGCGGCGAACTTTGGTCATTAAATTAAGTGCACAGGCCAACGACGACGGCGATGGGACGTACAAAAGCCAAGCATCGAATGACACCAGCGACGCCCATGTCGCCGATGACTTCGACTTTGAATACACACTTTACCATTTTATATTAAAAATAAATATAAAAAAATAAAATAAAAAAAAAAATTAATAAAAATAAAAAAAAAATTAATAAAAATAAAAAAAAATTAAGGAAAATATAAAAAAAAATTAATGAAAATAAAAAAAATTAATAAAAATAAAAAAAATTAATAAAAATAAAAAAAAATTAATAAAAATAAAAAAAAAATTAATAAAAATAAAAAAAAATTAATAAAAATAAAAAAAAAATTAATAAAAATAAAAAAAAATTTATAAAAATAAAAAAAAAATTAATAAAAATAAAAAAAAATTAATAAAAAAAAAAAAATTAATAATAATAAAAAAAAATTAATGAAAATGTTATCTAAAGTATTATATAATTCATATTAAAATTTCCATTTAAATTGAATTTTTCTCTTCGCAAATTCGCAACTTGAATTTTACATTTTATTTAATTATGAATTAAACTTCGTTTTTTTGTGGTTTTTCAACTGTAATTGATCACATTTAGTTAGTTAAAATATTAATTAATAATTATTTTAAAAAATTAGCCACACATGTTTAGCAAGTGACACAAAACCAATATGCTGAATTCGAGTTCATTTATTTGTAAATAATTGAATTAAGGACGAAATCCTCGCTTTGCCATCAATCATTCAACAATTTGAACTGCCATATTTCGTGAGTTGGCTTAGCTATAATTAAACCATGAAAATAAATATTATTGCAACAAGTTAAGAGATTGCACACTTAGTGGCTTAGTTACTTATGCTGGCTAATATTATTCCGATTCTTAAAAAAACGTTTATTTTCTGTTGTTTATGTTTGGGTTAACCCTCGCAGCTGTAACAACTTTATTGTTGGCTTTCGCCCCTTGCAATTAATGTGATTTTTAATATTCGACATAATTGTATTCTGCGCACACACACACACGCACAGTCATACATTATATACACACACATACACATACATATTATTATTATTTTTCCTTTTCTTTCTTGTCTTTTACGAGCGCATCGCTCATACGCAGCGTGGTCTGTGGCAATTCCTCGCGTGTGGCAGGTAAAGTCTTAATTGAATTTGCCGCCTTAACGTTGGCCGGGCAACACGAGTCACGACAAGCTGCGTAGAGCTCCGCTTGCCACATTTGCATATACATACATACGTATATACATAAGTATATATTACGCATACGTCACTCAAGTATAAAATGAAACACAGTTGTTATTAACTTTGTCAATAAAATATTGGCAAGATTCGCAAAATGTTCTCCACCCAAAAGTGGCGAACAGAGAGCAAATAAATAAAGACGCTAAAAGCGACAGCTTAATTTTCATTTATGGATAGCATGAAAATGATGACTGTATTCCATACCTGGTCGCGCTGGTCGTAAGACCATCCACCATTCCAACTGTCCACTCAGCTATAAAAGAGATTTGTTATGAATGTGAAAGCGCGACGCATCGTAAATGTCGGGAAAGTGTATCTGTGTCCAGGAGAACACCTAAGCGGCTTGAATTTGGCTTTTATAGTCAACTTATCGGTCATCTTTAGGGCACAGCGGGATGGTTGAGTGAATGGAACGATGGCTGGCAATGTCCTTCTCTTTATGTCTTTGTTGTGTCGCAACTTTAGGGTTTTTTTTTTGTATTTGCATTTTAGAATTGTCTCAGCGATTTCCAGTTTATGACCGACGGCAATAAAAATCTTCCCATTTATTATCATCTGTATTTGACAAGAGGCCATTGCGTGCCGCCTGACAATTAAGTATTCATCACGTCGCAATAGGCTTCAGGCCGCGTGATTAATTTTAACCATTTTTTTCTGTTATCCGCCGCCTCATAATTAACTGGAATGACTATTAACATTTTTGACTATTTCACAGTCCGCTCTAACTGCCAACTTTTGGTTTACAACTTAAGCTTATCAAATTAAACGAGTTGAATTTCTCAGAAAAAAAATGCGAGTCAAAAGTGAATTGTATTCAGATTCTTGCAGCGTGTATGCTATTACAATACCTTTTACAATAGCGATCCATACGAACTCTGCAGACGAACATAGAACGCTAATTACAAAGAGAAGCCGATTTATTCGTTTGGAATACCCCTAATATTAATTCGCTGCACACAAACCTCTGTCATATATGTATATTGGCAATTGAGAAAACAAATCACTTACTCAGAAAGATACATAAAACAAACATTTGCATCGCCATGTTGCATGCAACTGTTGTTCATATGCTCACCAAAATAAAAGGCAGACCATAAGAAATATCGCATAAGAATCCAATACAGACGTTTTCAGAAAAGCCGAGGAGGTCAAGGTCTTATAAGTGAAAGATTAATTTTCGTACAATCGGCCTTAGGCTATTTGCTTAAGACTGTCCCTGAGCTAAAAAATATACTTATATTAATAATAAATATTATTATTATTATTTCTCTTGTGAGAATTACTTTATTTTCTTTGAAGCTAATGACCTCGCCAGAGTACCAAAAGCATGTACACATTTTGAAAAGTTCATTTTAATAGACAACGTGTTAGCTTTATAAAAAAGTAAATTAGTTTTTTATTGGCTTGTTGGTTGTTGATTCTCTTGTCTTGTTGACCAACATGTTGTTTGTTAACGTACTCAGACCAGTTGTTTGTAAAGTTTGCTTTTTGTTCTTCTGTTTACAGGTTTTTATACTCTCTTGCGGATGGTAAAATAGTACGCTGGGTTTGTGCAATGTAGACAAAGATGAAGACAATGCAGACAAAGTGATCAAGTCGAGGTGCTTAGGAAGTTGATAAAGTTGATAATCGCAAATTAATAAAGCCGCAAATATCCCATCATTTTAGAGTCCCCAATTGGGGCACAATAGACCTTATGGGTCGCAGTGCTAACTTTCCCCAATTATAATAATAAGAGTCCCCAATTTCGGTGGAAGGTTGCTGGCGATCTCCTTCAAAGATCCACGCCCACCTCTATGACCCTTGGAAGGGACTATACATTGCTATCATCAGCTGATATTACTTATTGATATAAGAGTATTTCGCAGTCGGTTACGCTCGACGCTGCAACGTTCTCACTTGTTCTATCTCCATCTAATGCCAAGTTCAATTTTCAAATTTCACTTGGGTCTGAGGGAGCTGCGCTGGTTTCTTTGGGATTTGTGGATTGGTGGTTAGGCGGATCGGGGAATTGCATGGTGTTCACATGCAATTGCAAAGTGGAACCCGAAGGAACATCTTGCCGTAAGCAAGACGCAATGCAAAAAGTAATAATAATAAAAATTATAATTATTATAATTAAACAAGCGGCAGTCAATTAAGCCAGCTGGCTGTTGCATAATTTGTTGGCCAAAACAGCAGCAAGCAAATAGGGGCGTGAATAAAATTAGGAAATGTGAAAAATTATTTTAATTTGTCTCAACTGCCGCAAGTTGCAAGTTGGTTGTCGTGCAGCCGCCATTTACCTTTATTTATATGCATTTTGTGGTGCGTCCACAAGTTGACTTCAACTTTACACCATCCATCTCCCACCATTTGCCACCTGCCACTTGCCACTTGCCACCTGCCACCTGCCAAGCTGGACAAAACGCACGCAATACTCGGTTGGCGTGCGTCGACGGCGTGTATGGCTAGTTTGGGTTTGTACTTAGAGTTATGGTGCCTGCCACTGGCAGCACTTGAGTCAAAATTGCGCGCTCTTAAATAAATTTATGAAAATTTATGAAATTATGCAAACACGCTCTGCGCTCCAGCTAAGTGGAACCAATTGTCAAGATTTTAGTTGGGTGGTTCGTCGGGTGGGTTTGGACCGCATCATGAAGTACTGCCTCGTCGGACTGTTGCCACGCTTGATAGCAGCTTATTATACAATGTGGACTGCCTTCCGCTAACAGCTTGTGATTGAAGTTTCCTTGACAGATTTATAACAGCAGCTAATTGCATAAGCCAACCTCAATTTCTCTCCTCCATTTCGTCTGTATTTACAAAATGAATTTCCGAAAATATCGCATATTTCCTTATTAAATCGTTCCCATGCAAATTCAATTGAAGTGAAATTGAAAATGAAAATATCCACAAAGTGCTACCAGAAACTTTAAGCTATATCCCTTAAAAATCCAATTCCATAATCAGTGTTTTCATCAACATCAAAATCATCATCTTTCTGGTAAGATAGGTCAGTTAAATGAATCTTACGTCTCCTTTGTAAAAGTCAACTAGGGGGCTTGAAGTATTTTGGCTCCAATGCCAACTAACCAGTTTTCAGCTAAAGCACGAATTATTGTTAAGCAGTTTCCACGGCTAAGATTGCATTTGGCCAGACTGCGCTTTTTAGGTATTCAGCAGCAAAGTGCATTTTGCCATCTTTTGCTAAGTACACATTTATCTTCCCCTTCAGGCAACAAAACTTTGGTATAACTTGAAAATCTAATATTTATTTTTTGCAAAATATTAAAAATAACAAAATATTTTAAATATTTAGATATGCTTGCAACCTTATTTAAGTTCTCTGATCCACAGCTTGACCTCATGCCAAGAGCCTCTGTTATCGCCAAGACGTCCCCTGCAGTGTGCCGGAAATCTGACGAATTGTTTTGTGTTAAGTTGCTCGGGGAAAAGCAGCGCAGCCAACGCCGTTGTCTAGCTTTGAGTCATCGCGATGAAAGGTAGAAAAGTTCATGTCTCCCGGGGGCCCGAGGGCCCCGGTGCGCCGCGAGTCCATTCACCCCAACTGAGAATGTACCCAAGTTAAGGGGGTGTCGTTGAGTGCTCCGTTTGCACACAGATTAAGAATTCAATTGGTGAACTTGTGTCGATGTCATAGTCAACCTTATAATGTCTAATAAAGCACTTTATTCCTAAATGTTACTTGCATATTATTCTAATTAGCAACTGTCATCCACATAAAAAGGAGAACCCAGCGCAGCAAAAACATCAGCTTGCAAAAAGCGTCGTCTGCTTGTTTCTGCGCACTCGTTAGTTGGGAGCAGCTGCAGGATGCATTAAAACTTGGACTGGCCAAGCGTCTCACACGCAGCTTAATACACACGCCCACACACACACTAACACAGGCACACACCAAAGCACTCAGCCGTGACTCGCGAAATGAGCGCTTAACAGGAAGCAACGTTGCTTCTTCTTCTTCTTTTCCATTTTTTCCAATTTTTTTTGTTGTTGTTGTATTTGTTGCAGGATTCATGCTTTTGCCTAGCGCCTCATTTTGCATGTCACTTAAGCAGCACTACGTACCTCCATTCCCTTATCCCATCATCGAGCCCACCCCACTCTGGACGACGTCAAGGCGTGTTGCGTGTTGACTCAGACGCTTGCTTCCGGTCCCTAATTCAATTTACGGGCAAGCAACTCGCTGGCAAATTCAAAAATTGTGTTACGAAAATGTTTTAGCGTTTCCATTACGATATGTTATAATCGAAATTTAAGCAGTCGCGATCGCTCACATTTATAAATATGTAGAGATTATATTGGTTATTGGACTGATATAAATCTAGCCAAAATCAAAAAACCTTAAATCGTATAATCAGAATTAATCCGTTTTGAGCACATTTTCAATCAATTCACAATGATAATACAAATAACAATACTATCGATTATCGGTTTTAGAAGAAAGGCCAAACTAACTTAATGGCTAAATCAACTGTTGCCTTGAGATAGGGAAATTAAGGCGATTATCTGTCGCCATTTTTGCTCTCACTGATACACTTTGACAACTGACAAATACGCCGTAGTCCAAGTGTCACCGCATCTCGGCATCGTCTGAGGGTGTTTCAAGAATACTTCAACGTTTTCGTTGTGCCTTTTGGCAGCGGCTCAGTGATGACAGCGAAGGTGGCCCACATCGCAGAGGCTGTAAGAAAATGGCAAGGCCACACCCAAAATATTTCAGTCAATCAGTTAGCTAGTCAGTCGACTTTCACTTTCAACTTGCCGCTGTGCTGGGAATTCTTTTTTGTAATGACTGGTAATTATCCCTAATTAGTTATAAAATATTGAAGGGAAAATGTTTTCGGGTTGCCAACAAAAAAAAAAAAAACAAAAAAAGAAATCAACCCAAAGTCAACGGTTCGGCAGAAGCAACAAGGCCAAGTTTATATGGAGGCTATTAGCCAAAAGTTGTTGGTATCCGAAATTGATGCTTATACTTGATAATGATAATGATAATCATAATGGTCATGATAATAATAATAATAATAATTACAATTTGTTAAAATAGATTCCGATTTGACCTGTGTGCCATGATTAATAGTCTTTCCAAGAGTTACTGCAACAAATTAGCCGGCCATCTGCCATCCAAATAACCGTAAAAGCAAACAAAAAGCCAAAACTTGCAAATTTATATTACCTCTAAATGCATTACGCATACGCCACCGGGCGTAAACAGACTTTTAGTTGGGCTCCACACATCAAATGTAAAACAGTTCTTGACTCTTGCCTCTGGGCTCTTGCCCCTTGTTGCTGTTGCTGCTGCTGCTGCTGCTACTGTAATTATTGACGAACAAACAGACAATTTTAACATAGGATTAAACTAATTTTAAAACTAAAAAAACTAATTAAAACACATTAAGCACGATTACGAATTAGTGGGGAACTTTGTAATTCCAACTCAAGCCGCTTATCTAAAAAAGTAACTTTTACCCAAAAACTGCACATCAGTAAGCATTATGGAAAACTGAAGCTCAACATTATCAGTAATTAGCCCGTTGGCCACCACAATTTTATTAAAATTGAATCCATTCGCAAAGCCAAATTGAAACATGGCAATTTAACTTATTTGCAACATTTTAAAACTAGCTTCAACTTTCCAAACTTTCGCAGTGCTTCAGAGCACTTAACCCAGATTTTTTCATGGAACTTTTCTGGTAGTTTCCAGCAAATCTCCCTAAATGTTGAAATAAAAAAAGCGACATGGCAGCGAAACAACAGCACTTTCTGAACCTAATTTGCATAAATACTAACACAAATTATTAATATAGCTGATGTAATAATGATATAGACGTTGGATGACGATAGCTAAGAGAATAATAAAATGCGTATTTGTTGAATGATGGAATCAGAGCAATGAGAGCTAAATGATATAGGGGTCTATAACCTAATCGACTGAAACAATTAAGGAGACTAGTCTGCATACTGTCCCGCTCAACTCTCAACCGGTTGTTCCGATCGAGAATATATATTTATGCACATATGAACTTTCAACTTGAAATTGACAGGCTTAAGGCTGACTGAGATGTTATCAGAAGTAACTTCCTTAATGCGTAGCACATTTCGTGACAAAACCAGTGAAATCAGCCTCCACTCTCTGAAGTGCATAACAATGATATCCTTAGGCTTGTTTGCTCCTTGGGCTGTGTGGTGCCGTATTAGTTGACATGTGTCAATGGCCTCGGTCAGAGTCGCCCCTTGCTCTTGCCCCGCTGCCAACGGCACACCCAAAGCCCCATTGACACGCAGTGTTTGACTGGCCACCCACTGATTGGGTTTCAGCCAAATCACTTGCAACTTGACTAGACGTCGCGACGTTTTTTTTTTTGGTTTTCACCATTTTTGGCGGAATCTGTTCGTTGCTCTCCATTTGCTTCTAAATACTTATTCAAAACTTTTAATTCAGGTCCGCTGCATCAGTTGGCGCAGCGGGTTTGGTCCTTGGTCGCCATGGCATCTGACACTTTTCTTATTTATTTATTTCGCTTTTGTTGTCGCCTTGTGAAAAATTACATTGAACAATGTATTGCTTTGTGTTGTTGTAAATCAGGTGTGGTGTGGGAACGGGAACGGGAACGGGAACGGGACGGGCTTTGCCTGTCCAAGTATCGCTACTTTGGTCAAGACAACTTTATCAACTTAATTTATATTTGTCGCAACTCATATTTTCAAACGTTTTCTGCTGTATTTTCCACATTTTATATATATGTATGTATATATATCTGTGTATATCTTGAGGTTAGCTCCTTGAGCACCTTCTCGATTCTGTGGGCTAAGTTTATTCTTTTGCATTTGGCCCGCGGAAAGTTTTTTGTGTGTTGCTGTCAGTTGTTGTTCTACTTCAAATTGTATTTGAAACTTTTACTTAAGTGGCAAATGGTTTTTTGCCTGCAACTCAGACTCCATTTTCCAGCAGACTTCACACTTTAGGTAGTTGCAAGCCTGCAAAGTGGCAGGTGGGGAAGTCCTGATAACAGAATAGGCACGTGCCATAAGCCATTTGTCAAGAGGCACCTGATTGGATTTCCCATGACTAAGCACCGCTGCCAAGCCGCAAGCGGAGACCGAGCAGCAGTTACTTCTAAAACGCTTAAGAACAAAATCTAATCACAGTAGGCTAGCTGGCGCTGGAGCTGTTGCTGGCGTGTAGCCAATTTGCCTTGTGGCCGAACATGACCCACAAATCGTTGGTTAAGATAGGCAGCTGCACCAAAACAGACAGCTTTAACCCTAAGACCCAAAACTTGCCAAACTCGCCAAGCTGATACAAAACTGGCCAAACGGAAATGGCCATTTCAATAATAACTGCAAAGCCCAAAGAGTTCCTTAGATGTCGGCCAAAAACTTTGCCAATTAATGTAGCTCGACATGCAATTGCCCCACATTACCCAACTCTTTCAAATGCTGTTGGCCTTCTTTTTTGGTTGTGGTCTAGTTTCTGGACAATTGCTGCAATCAATTTTGGATTTGTTTGATTTGTGCCGCACTTTGGGACAATGGTATTAAGAATTCTTCATAATTAAAAACAAACACCATTTGAATGAAATATATGATAAATAAATCAGGAATTTATGCAAAACTTTGAACAGAAAGTAACAATAAGAAACTTTCTCGAGCTTGGACTCTTGGAAATGGCAGATGTTAATCCGAGCAAATTGTGATTTTCATTCAGTGTTTTATTTATATTCACGCGGCAAGCAATGAAGTGCCTCCAAAGGATTATGGCATGCCGCCTGTCTAGGAGGTGCACAAACATGATTTACACTGACACATGCAGCAGCAATAACTCAGCAAAATAACAATAACATTCGGAATATATGTATGTGTCCATATACGTATGTATATTGCAAGACAACCCACTTCCAGCTCAGAGCTTGTAACTTGTGTACTTTAAAGTAGTGCAAAAAATGTGTTTGCTTTTTTTTTTTTGTTGTGTTTCTCGCACACACACTTGTGTGTATGCCTTTGTGTGTGTGTGTGTGTGCGTGTGTGTGCTTATCTCTGCAGTTGCCATGTTTTTAATCCACTCGAAGGCACTAAGTCAGATCAAGCGAAGCTTCCCTTGGCGTGCGTTTGGCGTGTGTTTGTTGAAATTCATATATCCAATGAACCCAATACAAAAGTGCTAGACTAGCAGATACTCTGCACTAAATGCATTCTTCAATAAGTGCCACTTATTTTGCTGATCGTAAGTAGTATTTCAATTAAATTAACCCTCTACATCTGCATCTACTAATCAAATGATAAAACAACTTTGTTTACATAGGTATAAAATATAAGAATATGCTTAAATATAGTTATCAATAACATGTTTAAAGTTACAATTACTAAATATTATTTACATATTTAGAAACAATCATAGAGTTTAACTAAAGCACGGAAATGGTTATGCATTCTGTCATTTTGTACAAATTTGTAGAGCACATTTTCCAGCGATTTTGCATAAGCATTTTTGAAGTTTGATAATATTCGCACTTCATTCACGCCTTCAACTTTTTGTTTTGCTTGCATGCCCAAGGATAATCGTTTGAATATATAGTGTACTCATAAACGCGTGTGCGTAAACAATAACAGCAATGAGCTCCTTCAGCTCCTGCAGCTCCTTCAGCTCCTTCAGCTCCTGCAGCTCCTTCAGCGCCTCCAGCTCCTTCCTTTATTACCACCGTTCCCTTTCCTGTTTTGATTAGGCAAGGCAGCCAGTTGCTGACTAAGCGAGAAACTTATAACAACAATACACGTCTTACATTACCCCACACACTTACACACTCACACACACACATAATTTCAATGTTGGAATGTGGGCGGGGGTTGGTTGTGGAACTAGTTTGAAGATTGAAGTGCCAAACAAAATGGCGGCGCACGTTCAACGCTTCACTTAATTAAGCGCCTTTTTGTCTGCAGTAAGTTGATAATTGAGGTTTCGCCGGTTTTGCAGTAAAAGTTAATACCCCCAAAACCCCAAATAGCATAAGTGGCACAACAAAGGCGGCCACGTGAACTGGCAATGCCAGTGCCAAAAATAAAACTTTACTTAGCCCAAAACGAATAGAAAAAAATGAGAAGCAAGCAAAACCAAATAAAAAAGGGCAATAAGCAAAGTTAAATACTCCAGCAGTCGATATACGTATGTATTTGGCAGATGTACGACGTGGTAATCGGTTAACTTCAAGTTATCTAATTGTCGCCTCCACACTCATCAAAAAAATACAATCTCAAATCAGGAATTTACGCCAAATCGAGCAAAATCTTAAGCCAAAAATAAATACTTAGATTAAGACAGTTTCGTCATAGATTCCACAACAGGCAATACAATTTGTGGTCGCTTTGTGTGCATATATAAAATAATAAATATATATATATATGTATATGTATCTGTATATATATAGAAGTGATAATTTCAAATACATCTGGGCATCTTATTTTATATAAAGCTAAGAAGATCGTGAGTTCCATTTGTATGAGCGATTCCAGTTTGAATTAACTTTCAATTTGTATACTGATAGTCGAAAGCATCGGCTCACACTGCACTCAAACTTTGTTGTCGATCACAAGATTGAATCACAGCTGAAGTTTCTAGGTTTAACAACTTCTGCGAAACCGATATTCATAAAAACGAACAGACAGACGGGCAGTTAAGCTGAAATGGCTAAGTCGTCAAAAGTGCATTCAAGAATTTGGTAACAAGAAAAAGGCGTTTGCGAAACATAGAGTTTCGGATAGAGAAAATGAAGTAAGGCGAATCAATTGATGTTGCAACTAGCACAATGAGGAAAGTTCTCGAATTGTATTCGTATAAGTTGAGACAGATATTTGTATTCACCAAAAATGTTAGTTTCCTTGATTAAGTTATTCGAATTGAAGAACATATATCATGTCATATTAATTATTAGCTTAGTACTGTAGAAATTTCAATTTAAAAATATAGAGAAATTTCTATGATTAATTTTTATTGCCCATCAGTATAAAATCGTGAAGACTGATTAATTTGTTGCAAACAGCTGTATTTTATAGTCTTGAGGAGGCAATTGATAGAGTGAAAAAATCAAAAGCTGAATTAATTCTCAGGCCAATCTCAGCTCGTCCAGGGGACTACTTATATACATGTACTGTTATACAAGGGGTATATATCTAAAATATATATATATCGCTTACGGGGACCAAATGGCTATATTGCTGCAGCAGGCGCCATAAAAACATAATCCACATAAAGCTTTTAGCACAGAAACACCCACGCGGGAATTGCTGTGTTTGTTATTTATATAACAAATTCAGGCTCTTAAGCTACTGTAACGTTACGTATCCGCCGCGTTACCCGCTTACCTGCACTAACACGTACAGCAGCCGTAGAAGCAGCAGTCTTTGACCTGCTCAACTGGTCAACTGGTTAACTGGTCGACTGGTCAACTGGTCAACTGGTTGACCTGTGTTTGTCGCGGACAGCGGACAGTGACTGCTGCAATTTTAGCACAATCAGAAATCTGATATTTGTCTTTGCTTGCAGCTATTTGTTTGAAAATAATCAACAACTTGAATACAGAATGAAAATGTAAGCTAAAGACTGAAAAATAAATATCTTTTTGATGCGCGAATCATAGAGTATTATCAGCTATTTGTAAGCAGGAAGTATACATATCTCTCCTTAGAAAGCCCCTTATTTTCTAAACAACAACAGGAACTTTGTGATGAGATTGATCTAGAAAATGGTTTTTATACTTGAATTAAGTATCAGTTGGTTCTTCATTTGTAAAACTTATTAGTTTTTGAAATAGTTTTAAGAAACCAAAAATCGAATCTCTTAATATATCAACAGCATGGTGTGGAAATTACAGCTTTAGCAGGAGAATAAATTCAAAATTATTGAAACCTTCAAACCAAGATTGAAAGTATCTCAAAAAATCCCTGATCTCTCATATCATAAATATAATTATATATGTGAATGAAATTATATATGCTAGCTGTGCGATATACATATATACTTAATACGAAGGTGTAATCAGTCCGATTTGGATGGCCATAACACTTATGGCTATCTTGCTGCCAGTTACATATTTGTCTGACTAAGTGAGAAACTGTTCACCCATTTTGAAGATATTGAGGGCAAACAATTATAATTGAATTATACTTTTGGCTTAGATTTGTATTTTTAGAATGCATGACTTTAAGCCACATTTTTGCTTTTACTAAAAATATCAGTTGGAAAAGTTTTTGTTCGCCACATTTAAACTTTTAACTCAATTTATTTTTAATCCAATAAAAATCAGCAAAGAACGAGGCGTGCGGGTGCGAGAATGTTTCGGATAGGTGAATTTCGCTTGTGTACCACGTCAAAAGAGGTAGTGTGGAATGAAGGGAAGAGAAGGGAAGGGCAGTCAGATTATCAGAGTATCAGAGGCTTTGATTGAACAACATGTCGAAGGCCAGCCATCAGCTGAAAAGGTGTCTGGAGTCCAGTCATCGACATCGTAGGTTGTGCGTCAATGATAAAATGCGCAATTTTTCGAGACAAATATTTGCAAGACACTTTAATTCACCGCATACCAACCCATCATACACGTACACACACACGCACACACACACGCACACGCACACGCACACCGATGTACATAAGTGTATAAAAATGTTGCTGAAAACTGTTGACAACAAAATAATTTTTGGGTTGTGTTTGTGTTTTCTTTTTGAAAGCCAGTGTCTGAAGTATGGCATGAGATTTTCATGCTTCGCTCGCCGTGAAACGAGATCCGCACACACACACACACACACAAGCACACACTTGCTTGTTAGCCATGCCACGTATGTAGAAAGTGATACAACTTGTTTGAGGACGAGCTGGAGGACAAAGTGGAGAGCGAAGCGCTCATCGATGCCAAACCAAAGTTACTACTCAGATGACCCAGAACAAAACTGCCATTAAATATACAAGACCTACATTCAACACAAACTGCAAAGCCTGACACTGAACATACACACACACACATACACAATGTACAAACACCTTGCTGATTGTAAGAACCGCTAACCACAAATGTGTCCACGGCGACAGGATGTGTCCCTGTAATGGGATGCCTGTGGGGCTTTATGGGTGTGTAATGGCAGATTTCAAATTACTGTTCCCTTTTGTTACCCTCAAATGCATCCCACTCCCATTCTGGAGTGCTCACTTAGTTCTGTTGATACAAATTCGCTGTGCAACAGTTTTCCCCCTATTATTTTTCTCCGTCGCTTTGACGACAGCCAATAACAACCCCGACTTCGAATGACTATCGTCTTCACCATACGAACTAAGGAATACAAAATGTAAATTCCAATTAGGTAAATTTACACATCCCCTTATATCGCCATCTTGTTATGATACTGTTATATTAATATCCTTTGGCAGTATCCAGTATTCAAGCAGCTGGCTCTGTTCTCAGTGGCAGGTATTAGAGCAGAAATACTCGATACTCAAATAGGCATATACACCTTCTACAGGGTCTGCTAGTTTCCATCCTCTTTGCTTGTTTGGTTCCCTTACAAATTATATGGTCGAGCGTTCTAGAAGCCGGATCAACATTCTATAATTTTGTTTTGTATTTATTTCTTCAATAAAAAAAAATGCCTGAAAGCACTTATAAGGACTTGCTTTTCATTGGTGCGTTCAAAATTGAATTTATTGGTTGTTCGATGTGTTCAATAAATATTACAAAAATGAGTGGCAACAAACGCCTATTGACATTCATTAAATGTGAAAAAAACCTTTTAACAATTGCACGCACCCTTCTGGCCGGCTGCTCGCACCCTGAACTCACCCCTTTTTGGCGGGGCCAATTGTCAGCCAAGCGAATTGAAGTGACGGCTGTCTGTGCAAGTGCGAAGTGCCAACTGTGAAGTGGGAGGCGCCCAGGACCTATCTGTCATCAAGGCTCTTCACGCGCAGCCAGGCAACTAGTCAGGTGTCTGCCTCTTCCGGCTGAGCCAGAAGGACTGCCTGCCGCACTCTTATGCTCCATACCCATCTACACGTTCTTGTTGTGCTTAATACTTGGCTGTGTTCTTGGTCCTAGCTTGTGTGCAAGTCAAATTAAGTGGAAATGAATTATGGGCCGCACGCTGCGACCAAAATAGCAACGATACGAAACTAAAGAAAAGTAAAGGACAGGCAAGGAGCAAGTTCAGTTCGAAGCATTAGACAAACCGGCCACAGTGCCACGAGGCAACAAATGGCGGTCAGCAGGATTTTGGCACAGGACCAACGCACTTTGACTCATTAGCTGGCATCAGCTAAAACAACAATAGCCAAATGTGGCACATTATTAATATTTGTTTGCATTTCGCATTCCCTTCTGCCCCCAATTTGTTATGGATTAGCTTGAAATGACTTTTTGTCCAACACACATATGCATATGTGTTACGCACACACACACACACACACACACAAATAATTCATCCTTCATTCGCAGAGCGTATACGACGCGTGACACTCTGATTTATTTGCTCAATTAACGGCTCGAATTGCAGACAGTCAAAGCCAAAGCCAAATTAATTTCTTAGCCCGTTGCCGACAAACGCATTAAGTAAGCCACAAGTCAGTATCAGAGGAGCAAATGGTAACAACTTAATAGCAATCATTCTTCTATAATTACTATGAATACCCTTTCGCATAATTGAATCCCAATTTGCTTTCACTATTATAAATTTAATGTTTTTATAATGCCTGTGAATATATGTATATGACGGTATCTCCTCCTTCTTAAAGAAAAGATAAAAAGCACAAAACAAAAAGATTACAAATATTCTCCTAAATTGAACTAGAAACTCGTAATTAGACCACAAACCCACTGGTTTGCTATTAAATCAAATTTATTCAACAGTGCATAAAATTGGTTTAAAATTATCTCTAAAGCTGCAAAGTTGCAGAGCCAATGAAATTGTGGTAGTCAACTACGTAAAGGACGTGTACAGAAATTGCTTGTTGTCTATATATATCCAGTATCCAGCAGGTATGGCACACGGAGAGGGGCTCACTTACAAATCGATCTATAAGTTGGGCTCTACATATAGTGGTGGGAATTCGCGATTACAACAAGTATGTAGTACAACAAGTATCTTTGGCATCGGTTAGTTTCAGCAGAGAGTAAATATAATATTATCAAAAAAGTATATAGATTCGCATACTAGGTATGAGTTGCGAAGTCGAGTAAACTGCTCGAGGCGCGAGCTTGTGGGTGGGGTTTTTCTTCACTTGCACAAGTATCCTTTATCCTTGTCTTGCAGCTACTCGGAGTCTCATTTTAATCATGACTTTTGAATGCTTACTTACTTCCTTTCAACTTTGCCCTTGCCTGCTGCTTAGTTGCCTAATTTGCTGTGCCTTTGACTGCTCTCATTATTTATCTGTTCTGCTTGTTCTGTTTGGGAGCGCCATTTTTTTTGGCCATTCAGTTCCATCTGTATCTTGCTATAAGCAAATCCAAACCCCCTTCAAAAAGGAAAAAAAGGAAAAAATGAAAACAAACCTATTTGATATGCCGCCAAATCTCGTTATGCCCAATTGCCGCTGTTGCCACGGCGAGCTGCATTAACAAGTTGCAAAACGTATATAAGCGCCCACACCCACACATTGGAAACGAATACGACTGTGAGTGTTTGCAACCAAATTTGGCAAGGCCACGTTTTAAGCTAACTCTCTTTAAGCACTTGGCTAAAGAAAAAATATAAAAATCAGAATCAGTGCAAATGTTGAAGCAGTAACTGCTCGACCAAAAGATGCCACTGAATTAAATATGAACATCAGGGAGCTTGCCACATACATGTATGTATGTCAGCAAATGAGCTGAATGTGATTATGAATTATGAATGTAAATTGCTCTGAAAGGTCCACTAAAATGCGAATATATATATTTTAAGCCTTAAATGACACCGGACGACAGCAATTTGAGTGCTTAATCTCGTACAGTGGACTACCGCAAATTAAAACGTTGCAGCGCCAATATTATATAATGTGATAATATATGTGATATGGAACTTTATTAAAATATATATAATAAGTCAAAGAAGTTATTATGACACTGTAAAGCTATTCATCCACAGCCCAATATATATACTTTACATGTACATATGTATCGAGTACAGGATATATAAATATACATATGTATATGCTACTGTTGCGCTGTACAAACACAGATACGAAACGGCAAACGAATACAGATGCTGAACATGAAATGCACGCTGCCACCGATGGGGGGGGGGGGGCAGGCACAGATGCACTGCTGTTGGCCGCCATTATAGTTGTGAAAAGACCGCCATCGTCGAAATCGTGCCAAAGACAAAGTAGCCGTATTAAGTTGCCTGTCGAGTTTATTTTGTATGCGACAGCTGGCAGTGTTCGCCGCTTGATGCGCTCAATAAAATTCATGTTCTGACTATTTACAACCTTCACAGAAAGCAGCCATCAGGCATAACTTTAATCAGTCATGTAACGCACACAAAAAGCACGTAAAAATTTACAAAAAAAAGAGCTCATAAAAGCGTACACAATAGTTGCAACAAGAAATTTATGCAATGATAAAAGCCAAACGATTATGCATCTGAATTGCTTTTTGTTGCAAGTACCCAGCGCAAGGCGTGATATAAAAATAACACCTGACTTCACCTCACTTCGCTGCCACAGTTGTGTTGATAATGATGATGGTCACGTTGCGTGTCGCGAAATGGCGTCCATTTAATGGTCAGTTATCTATTTGACAATATCCAGAGAAAAAAAACTATTATTATGGTTTTTCTTCAACAGGCTTTTCCAGTTCAGTCTGCCCTCTATAAAACTAATTTATGGACTTTCATTAACAATTTCTTACTTAAAAATAAAACTGAAAAAACTATCTTATTAGACCCTGAACCCATTACAAATGGGTAAAAAGGGTATAATGGTTTTGTGCAACTGTATGTAACAGGCAGGAGGAAGCATCTTCGACCCCATAAAGTCTATGTATTCTTGATCAGGGTCAAAAGCCGAGTCGGTTTAGCCATGTCCGTCTGTCCGTCTGTCTGCATGAACACGCGGATCTCAGGGACTAGATGACTTAGAGACTTCAAATTTGGAATATACATAGGTTCTCGTATACCCGGCGCAGATCAAGTTTGATTATCTTGCACTTATTTGCACTTGAAGACTTTATCACATTTTTCATTTCTCACATTTGCCAGGAAATATCGTAGTCGATCTCACTCGACTACAGCCTTCTTACTTGTTTTTATAATCGGCTTCTTTTTTTTGCGAGCAGGCATCTTCTTTTTTGGTTGATTGTAAATGTATACGAACGACATTAAGTTTATAAATCATTGGATTAAAATGAGAAAGGGCAACGCACATTTATTGGCATTAACCCGAGTTTGTCGACTTCGACACCATTGGAGCAGCAGCTCGTTAATCTTAGTTAGAGCAATTGCCTGGCTACACAAAGATGACCTCCAAGTGACGACCAAGAAGGGACTGCGATACTTATCCACAGCCAGTTACAGGCACAGCCCCAATGAACTTTGTGGCCACTTCATCATCAGTTGAGATTTTCATAGCCTTCAACAATTTTAATTCGTTTTAATTTTCATCAGAGCATTGACCTTAAAATTGGCTTTAGCAACCCTTTGACATTCGTTTCACAGCTTCCCAAGAGCCACAGTCCACAATTTAAAAAAAAAGGGAACACAATTTTCCCAGCTTAAAAGGAAATACAAATTTGTTCAATCATCTTCCAACATAAAAGGCGTGTTCGAAGCCATCATCAATGAGCCAATAAAGTTCAAATCAATCAGAATAAGCTGACGCAATATTATATGATTTTCCCTATAATACCTAATGTTGAAATCTCAGATTTGATTGTATTTCACATATGCATATAAATATCCTTATTAATATTTTCAAATTACATTTGTAGGGCTTTAGCATGTTGTGCAAATAGGCTGTTGGGTAGACGTACATATGTCAAAGGCCAAATACATAATTATTTTACCCACACTATTTGAGTTGACACTACAGAGATATTGTGTGGGAGTCCTTTGTTCATTTGATGCCTTTCAAATTCACCTATGCTGAGCAACAGTCAGTAATGAACATTGATTTTGTGATTTATGCCGGTTATTTAATTAATTTCTTTGAATTTCCACGATGCTTTCCCTTGGCTTCCCTTGCCCGCGTCCCACATCCTGCCCTGGTTTTGGTTTCCATTTCGGTTTCGAGACAAGATTTATGTGCAGTCAACTTAAAGCGGCACCCAACAAATAGATACAGTGGCCAAGCTGATGGCGAGTCTCCATTTGTAACTATGTGTCTTCGTTACATGTACATCAGAATCTGTATCTGTGTCTGTGTCTGTATCTGTGGGTGTGCGGGTGTGTGTGGGTGGGTGTACATATTTGTACTCGTCAGCATATTTAGTTTAATCGCTTTACGCAAAGAGTGGTGGAGAATTGTCTCCAAACTGAACATCTTGATTTGAGTTTGTTGTGCGCCGAGCTCTGTTCCAGTTTTAGTTTCAGTAACAGTAGCAGTCCCAGTTTAGGCCGAATCCTGATTATGTCGGTTGGTATTGGTATTGTTTACTTCATTATCGAATTGCTTCTGGCACAAATATTATGATTACTGACACGAGTTGGGGTCCATTAGTTGGGTCAACTAAACCATTTGGCATGGCCCACATTGTTTTCCGGCCTGGCCTGGAATCATTCAGTTGTAATGTAATTCAACTATAGCTTCTTGTGTCCTTGACAGACAGTTGCAAGTGGCAGTTGGTTGTTTGGCAGTTGGCAGTTGGCAGTTGGCCGACCAAGTCTCGCAAGTGATTGAATAGCTAACTGCCGACTTTGAAGTTGGCAACGTGGCCAAATGAGCCATTTGCCACATACCACATACCACTTACCACTTGTCCAGTGTTGAGCCCCTGTTATTTAGTTTGTTTTCAGCTTTGAGAACATCAATTGATTAGCTGCTTACTTGTATTTGATTGATGACACCACTCATTGAACACGTGCCACGCCAATGCGATTATTTCCACACACTCGCTCTCCCACTTCTCCGTCTTCTCGGCAACTTGCTAAACAAACGTATATTTTATTTTGGATAAAGTTCGGGTCTTAGGTGACGAACCCTAATTGATATGCCAATTATTTTCTTAAAGCGTTACCCATGGCTACTTTCCGTTCAAGCGAATAATGTTGATTACACAAAAACATTGCTCGACATATTTCTGGCAACTGTCGAATGGACTGAAATTTTGTAGGCCTTCTATGCAATGCTCTTCTTATGTCGTGTTAGCAACTTTGTGTAAAACGAATGTCAGTTTGGAAATTGACTTAATTTCAAGACCCCTCCTGGTACAGATTGCGCATACGCCACGTGTCACGCTTTATGCAATTTACAGAGCACAATCCCGAAACAAAGCTGGCCATTAAATTTGGCGTTGAATGGTATCAGAAACTGTTTCCGCCAGCAGCTTTGGCGATTTATTTATTTTTTTGTTTTGCCAATTTGCCATTGCCTTGAGCCAAATCGCAGCGTGCAAGACTTATCAGAGACAAGCATCGGCGTCGCGACTGGGCAATGGTCTTGGCTGCCAGTTGCAGCTTAAGTGTACCCATGCAGACAGCATTACATTTTTGTAATGGATTTAGTAACCCATTTTAGGAAACCCAACCCTATAAAGTATAGCCGAATCGCGATATTCATGTCCGTCCATCTTTCAGCCTGTCCTATTGTAAACTAGTCTCTTAGTTCATAAGATATTTCATATAGAATCAGCAGGATCGTATCTCTGTTTCAGACCGGAACTATCGGTCAAGATTCACAACTTCAATATATATACTCTTGATATTTTGACACACAATTATCAAGATCAGACTTCAATTTTAATTAGCTCGCATTGGAGAAAACCCTGGATTTTTCATCCATCAGGTGGGCAAGTTCATTAAGAGTGTACAGTCTTCGGTGTGCCTGATAGCTTTCCATTTGTTTTTTGTTTCTTTAATTATTGGTGGTGACCATCTCGATGTCCTTGTGCTCGCACCCTACAAGGATTCGTTGAACTGGCCAAGCGATCACAAATTTTACATTTTTAACCACTCTTATTTTTGGTAAAGATATTGTTTGCTTTGTTTTTGCTATTTAATTGGGGCTTTGTATTTTATGGTAATGGGCCACATACAAGTGTATGAAGTGCTGAAGGGATTGACTACAGTCATGGTCATTTACATTTCATTTCACTTGCCCCCGGCACCGTCTGGTCTTGCACCGTCTTGCCTGTTCCGGGGGGCAGCTGTTAATGCGACAGGCAAATTATATTCAATTGAAGAAGCCATTGGCATTGGCATTTGCCGATTGGCTTAGAAATTGGTTTTGGGCGTGATTGGCGTTGGCATTGGGATTACCCATTTACGGCTGTGGCAACATCAAATGTATTTTCGCACTATCATCAGCAGTGTCGCCAGCAGTTCCACATGCGATGAGCAGCAGCTCAGTTATGCTCACCCCACGCCATGGTGCTCAAGTGTGCCGTCGGACAGATGGGGATGAAATGAAGTGCATGTGAAGTGGCGGCTCTTTGTGGATGCCACTTCAGACAGACAGACACATGTGTCATGCCTCCATCGCTCTCTGTTTTAATTTTTTGGCCATTTTGCTGACTGTTGTTAGTTACTGATTGTGGTGTGCCTGGCTCATCAATAGATATGTCAGAGAGGCTCCAATCATTTGGTTATTCAAATAAATTGGCTGCTGCGCCATTCAAATGTACTCCACTTACAACCACGCCAACACAAGTACACACACACACACACTCGTACTCACACTCGCAAATATGTCTGAAAAGAATGTGCGCACATAAAAGATAATGAAAGTGTTGCCCTGCCCCAAGGGGACTTTTGTGTATCGCCGCCAACGCCTGCAAATATGCAATAAAATGTAGTTGCGATGCCCAGGTATGTCCAGGTCCTTATCTGTGTGCGTGTGTATTTATGTGTGTGTATGAGTGTGTGTATCGGTGAAGTACTCTAATACATGAAATTGCTTTCACTGCCAGCTGGAGGCTAATCAGCGTACATTGAGTCACAATCAAGCTGCAGCAAATTAATTAAGTTACTCAGCTCACAGCGGGTTGAAGTGAATGAGCAGAAGCATAATTAAGAAGCATTATTAATGTCTATACTATTTGGAAAGGTAATTGAATTGCTTTAAGTATCATCAAAAATAAGCACAGATTTTATACACACAGAGAAAATGATCATATTCCTCAGAGATAGAGCGAGCTACTCTGTCTCTGTCTCTCTACTTCTCTCTCTCTCCCACTCTCTCTCTGCGTTTCCTAGATCACTGCAAAGTCGATGACATTTGCTTTGCTTTTCGAAATTTCAATATGCACAACATCTTTATACTGCTCCACTCCTGGTCTCCCCCTCTCCCACCGCCTCTTGCCAGTCGTCTCTCCATCATTGGCTTTGCTTGAATCTGTGTCGCCAACGCTATGCTTCCGTTTGGCGCTTTTCGACTGCTTTGAAATCGTTGTCTGCCAGTCGAGCACAAATATTTTGCTGAACAAATTGAATGTTTCTGCGAAATTAGCCATTTGTTGCTGCTTCAATTGCGATTGGTGTATGGTAAGAGGATCTGCGACATGCATGAGAAATTGCAGGAAACTTTCATTTGAGCAAATGCAATTCTAATGAAGTCACTGTGCGGCATGCAACGTGCCAAGCAAAAGTTTTGTTGCCATCAAGCATACGGCGCATATGCATTTGCTCGATGACATCTGCATGCATGTATTATATGGTGACCATAGCTCTAATTCTGCTGCTGCTCTGGCTGGACTCTGCCTCGTTATTGTTATGTGCTGCACGTGCGCTCATTTTTCACAGCTGCCACAGATTCGCCATTTCATTTCTAATAGCAAGACAATGAGAGGCGGTGACCCCAAGTGATAAACACTGTTGGCCCGAACTCAAATTTCTTTTAGGCTTCATGCTCCATTGGGTTGCACAACTTTTCGCCATAAGTACTTGCAGCTTTTAACTGAAGTAGATGCTATGCCCAAGCAGCAAAACACACATGCAAAATGCAGTTTCATTTGCATCTACTAACAAATGGCTTCTGTGGTTGCACACGCAACTTCTTAATGAGCTGTGCAAACGTTGCCATAGACACACACACTCGTACACACAATCGTACACACACATTCGTACACACAATCGTACACACACACATTCGTTCACACACACATCGTAGTAGGAGTAATTGCCACGACCACAAATAAACTTTGAGTAGTTGTGGCACATGTGCTCTACAATGAGAAACCACAAGAATTAAAGACTCTGTTCTGCTTGGTGTTCCATGGTGTGTGCTAATGCTGTGCAATATTTTGTGAAGCACATCTACAAAACAAAGATAAACCAAATTCAGAAGACCGTCTACCAACTTTTTGAATTATTCATCAACCGATTTATGTTGCCGTGTGCTAAGCCAACACAGCAAATGTCAAATTTAATTTTAATTAAATTTCTAATTTTAAATTTACGCAGGATGCTTGACAAAAAAACATTTCACGTATGCGTAATATTTGATATGTTTTCCGGGGAATTTTCCATTTGCTGATTTAATTACTCCGAATTTATTTCGAGCTTTTCCAATCTAAATGATGCTGACCATGTGCGTAATATATGTCAATATGCATATATAGTGTGTTGCTGGTGTACGTCAGCTACACTGAGAGAAAAATCAAAGCATTCTGAGATCTTATCCGCTTATTGTGGAAACGAAATTCCGACTTGGAGTGAAAAATGCTTCAATTAATATTAAGCGTTTCAAAAATGAATGCAATTTGTTCACAGTGCATACATATGTGGATATGTACTATACATATATGTACATACATATATTACATAATGCAATAAATCGAACTTGCACTTGCTCGTAAATTTACGACGCGGTTGGTTATATTAATCAATTCGCTGGCTGTGGCTGCTTTAATTAATTATACAGAATTTGAACACTGGATATCATGAATAACTTTCACAAAAGAATGACACAAAATGCGCTAAGCTCGACGGTTTTAATGACAATATCATGAGTGAATTACTTTCAAATTAAATTAAATGTAAATTAGCACTTAATTTCCGTTGACATTGTAATTAAAACCGATTGGAAAGCATCCATCAAATACTATATAGTTGTAAGTTCTCTAACTCTAGCTGATTGGGCCCAAAGTTGATTTGGCTATATTACATAAATATATATTAAATAACTTAGTTAAAATATCTCTACCACAAATTGATGTATGACTTTACTAATCTGAAACGTTCTCGTTTTCTCCTGCAGCTGTTGCTCACTTTACTGCTTGAAAGCTGATTTGAATTGGGATTTTGGGTAAGTTTGTCAAGTGATAAACTTGGATGGTAAAACATGAAAGTTCGCTTATTGCTCGACAATAAAATGAGATTAGTTTACGCCCACACATTGTGCTGCCAACTAATGCGAGATAAATTCCATTCCTGCTGATGCACACTATACAAGTCATTAATTGCAGCCATTGCTGCTGTGCGTCGACTGCTCGCACTCAGTGTGCCCATGCGCTGGAAGCGCTGAGCGATTGCCAGGCCACAGCAGAATACCAATCAAAGACAGCTGCATAGTCAGCCACATCTACGGAGAGACACAAGTCCACACACACACACACACACACACACACCCACACACACACACACACACAAAGCCAGTTTCATCCATGCATACAAGTATAAGTACTTTCCAGAAGCATTTCCTTGTGCTTGTGTGAGTTTACCTGTCACTTTGAGCCCCCAACACCAACCAACACCGGTAGCAACTCAATCTGGCGTGGCTTCCTCGTTTCTTTGTCTCCGCAGCATATTGCAATTTTCACTGCCACTTCAGCTCATTTAACGCTAACAACGTCGACGCTGCCATCTCTGATTGACAGAGCATCGAGGACAAAGTCTGCGGTGACAGCGGCGCCGTGTGTCCTGCACTCACAAAAAATATGTGACACAATTTCGAAAATTAATCTCTAATGAAATTGTACTGAGAAACACAATTCAATTAAGACAAAAGTGTACCTGAAACTAAGCAATTAAGGAACACGTTTGTCTTACTTTTAGAACAATCCAAATAACGACCAAATTGAGCAATTACACCATCTTAAACTGTTAAGAACTGTAAAACCATTAATTTTATAAATTAGGTTATTAACAGTAAATCTACAGAATAATTCATAAATTACTTACTTAAATTACTTAATACGAATCTAACAAATTTACACAACAATTCAGAAAACATAACACTGCTTATCAACTATTATTAGAGGGCTGAAACTTCAAGACCCAATTTGATGATCTTTGGCAGCAAAGGTGGCCCATTTATTTCACAGTGTACGCTTGAGTGATGGATGAGTGGCGGGGGCGTGGCATTGGCAGTTTGCCTGATGACTGCACACGAAACCAGTGAATTTTTATGGCGCCCGCCTGCCCCAATGAACAGCGTAAAACAAAACTTTCAACATGAAATGACATGCCGATTAAATTAATGCTATGCCTACCTGATAAAAGAACAGCAAGGGTGGTGCAAGGGGTGTTCAAGGTGTGGTTCAAGGGGGGAGTGGGGCCAATAAAGCGATGTTGTCGTTGCTGTTGCCAGCATTGGCATCGTAAAAACTTTAAGAATCGAAACGCTTGAGCGTTATGCTTTGTAAGTATCGCAAAATCTGTTGCCCCATTGACACCTGCGACCGAGAGGAGCAAACCAATTCGGACCCGCACGTGGCTAGGTTAGGAATGGCATCAACTGTCAGAGCATCATGTGCACGTAATCATAATAAATGACAATGGATGCTTTCGTAAGCTGATACTTTTATTTAATCATGCACCCTTGCCATTGACCCACAGGGAGCACACACAGACCCGAAACGCCATCGAAACCATCAACCACCAACCGCCAACCACCAAACCACCAAGCCACCAAGCCACCAAAAACCAACCGCCGACCGTCTGAAATCCCAAACGCCCAGCTGCAAAACTAATCTCAAATTCATGTCGGGGTCAAGGCCAAATGTGTAAGCCGACGCCTTTAGAACTTAATTTAATCAGAACTGAAAACCCTTTTGAAAACAACAATTTGCGAAAATTATGAAAGACAAAAACAATGCACGAATTCAATTAACTTCTGGGAGATGCCTGCGATAGTGGTGCGTTATGAAATACCACATCAATGGATAAAATCTTACAGCACTTGCTAAAGACCAATTGATGTCTACAGTGCAAAATACCTGATGCCACACTTATCATAGGGTCTAACTTTTATTATGTATAAATATTTGATTTGAAGTTACCAATGCCAATTTTGGTGGCTGTAGCTCTAATGATGTCAGATATAGTCAGACGGGTATGGCTAGATCGACTCGCCTGTTGATACTGATTATATATAGCTTATGGAGTTTGAGTTGCTTACTTTGTGCTCAGATACTTCCCACTCTACTTACTCCTTAAAGTCTAAGCCGATTTCAAAGTGAAGTTTCTATTCTATCTAGCACACCTTCTTCTTCAGGGTATTTAAAAAAAAAAAAACACAGATTATTGGAAAAAGCTCTTTCAGAGACTTTTGGGCCTTAGATACTTCTTAGTCTTAAGATACTCCTCTAAGTCTAAGCCGATTTCAAAGTGAAGTATTTATTCCATCCACCAGATTGCTCATAATTAAAGTTAAACGATGATAAAAAAAAACATAAGTATCTCAATTGCATTCCTCTCTGTAAGCTAAATGCATTCAAAAGGTGTATCTACAAATAGCTAACTTTTGTGTAACTCATATGAATTCAAGTTGTAGTTTAAACTGGCGAATTCTAACATCCAAACAGCTTAGATATGAATCCCCGGCAAATCCCGTGCGAATGGACAAATGCCGGTCGAACGGAACTAGTTCCTTACTGTCTCGTATCATGAAATACTACTTAAGCTCCATAATACCTTTATGTTATTATGTGTCATTCGAACTTATACATACATATTGTTATGTACACAGGTGAACCACCACCACGTGGGTGGTGCAAAGTGTTCGCTCGTTTAGCTGTGTTACTTAATCCGAGACTGTCACTCTGTGGTCCTCGGTGGACTCGGTTGGTGGACTATCGAGCCCGGCCTGGCCTGGCCTGGCCTGGCACCTGGCACCTGGGACTCGCTGATGTGTTTGCACGGCTAAAGTTCGCTCCAAATACTTTCCAATTGTTTGTTGTCATTGCTGTTGTCAACTGAAGGGATAAGCCCTTGGTCTATTTCCTAATCCCGGCAAGTTTTGCCAATCTGTGTGTTTGTAGTTGTGTGCCAGTGTGTGTGTGTGTGTGTGTGTGAGTGTTGAGAGCTTTACAATTTATTTTTAATACTTTTGGAATTTGAGTTTCTTGCTTTTTATTATAGTAAACAACAACAAATAATCCCAACTTGCACTACGATGTCGATTTGCAATTAGACTCGAACAAAAACATGCCCATCCTAATTTCCAACTTTCTAATGCCTCAAGGCACTAAACATGATGGCAAACAGCAACTGCAAGTAAAACAAAGCCCTTACTTTCACAACTTTGTAATTTAAAGTTTTACTCGTTGCTAAGTAGTTATGAGGGTCCACAAATTTGCCAAAGTGCCCAGAAGCTAGCTTAACAATTACTTTCATATTTACGATATTGTTGTGCAGTTAAATAACAGTCGCAAGTTGAAAAAAAAAAGATAAGTTTTAGTTGAACGCTTTTTTTAGATACTTGTTTCATTCTTTAACAAGTAAAACTTGGAAATTATAACAAAAAAATACTTTTTTATGGATCTCAGACTCCTCTGTTAAACATTTCCATTGCTTAACTTAACAAAAACAAAATCAAATCAAATCAAATCAAATCAAAAATCTCAATTCTATTCAGATTATTCTTAGTTATACTTTTTGTTTTTCCATCGTGGTTTGCCCGAATCCGCCGCTTTCCATATGGCAAAAGCATATTCCCAGTGCACTCAATTATTATCTGGAATCCCTGCCAGACTTGGGTATTAAACTACCTCTCTCATCCCTTATCGAATATGCCAAACTTTGGAATTTACAAAAATATTTCAACTGCGATATACGCTTCACTTGCATTCCAGCAAATATGTTTGGATTTCATTTTTTTTTTAGCTTGTTGCTTTGTGTATACAAGTTTTCCCCCTTTTCTTTCGTGCGGGAAAAACTAGTTAAAAATGTTACGCAGATCCCTGAATTTAATTTGTGCTCAATTAAAAATACAGCTTTTGGGTGTATATCTAAATTGAGGGCGTGTGTGTGTGTGTGTGTGTGTGTGTGGGTGTGTGGGTGTGTTTGTATGAGTATTTTCTGCGTACAAATTCCCCGAACTAAAGCAAAGCAGACTCTCCATGGATTTCTGATGAAAGAATTTGCGCTCAGTTGCTGTTAACCTTAATCAACATGGGCAGTCAAGTTCCAATGGGAGCTGCCCAAACTACAGCATATTAGTATATACATGTATGTATGTATATATGTTTGTATGTATGCTAAAGTGAGGGGCACAACAGCTGTTGCAACTTCATTTGTGTCTAGAATATGTTTACGTATTTCTGTTCATTCCATGCTTTGCTAACGAGCTATTATTTAATGAAAGTGCATAAAAAATTAAATCTAAATGCTCAGCACGTGGCAGGGGGTGGGGGCCAAAAGATGAGCGAAATGGATATGATGGTGCTGGCAGGGATGCAAAATGAAAGCCATTAGCATCTGTGGACATGAACATGCTAAAAGAGTTGTGCATGTCCACTCGCACCCACACCCGCACCAACACCTACACGGACTCGTGCACAAAGCAGAGGAGGCAGGACACAGGCCACAGGACACAGGGCACATGACACAGGACACAGGAACGTGAAAAAGACAGTGCTTAGTGCTTAAGCAAATATTTAGTGCCTGCTGGTCACGCCCCCTTTTGCCAGCACCCGTTCGCATTTTAAACATGCAAATGGATACTCGAAACTATTTTATTATTCACACGAGGCAAAAAGCAAAGCACTCCCTTACACATGCACACACACACACGCACACACGCACACACACACACAGGCATTCTGCGACTGCCCAGTATGGAATACGCAGCTCTCAGATTCGAGTCCTTGTTGTGCGCCCACACATTCGGGGCCGGTAAACAAAGTAAGCAAGAAATTTTCGGCCAGACGCGTTGGGCCTTTTGCCACGCCCCCGCTTACGGCCAAACAAAGCTCTTTAGTATTATGTGCTGTTTACGATGCCATAAAAAAAAAAAAAAAAAAAAAAAACCAAATGCTACAACAAAGGCATAAAAAGCACACATAAGCGACCACTCCACTAGCAGATACCCTGTAACAACTTCAGAACAGCAAATTCTCTATGCAACTACTCTAATTAACAAACTTGATTGGGTTTAATTATCTTTTTAATTGTAAACAAATAAAATGTTGTTCAATAAAATCACTGTTTGATAGATATTCAGCGATGGCAGCGATTGCAACCCGATAAAACACTCTCAATTCATTCCACAGTCTCAAAGTCAAAGTATTTGCAACACTAGTTGAGCTTAGTTCCTTTGAGCATATTTGCATTGATAGTGACGAATATATCCTGTGGACCCGCCACATACATACGTATGTCCTGTTCAGCCCATTCCAAACATTTGCCATATTTATTGATCCACTTTTTTTTTGTTGCTTGGCAGCCCTCTGTACAGAGTGAGCTCAAAGCACAAGTCCGACAAATACAAAGCACAACAAATTTATGTGAAAAATGTATTTATAAAAATAAATTTGAAATTAAATCAAATGACGACCAGCAAATGCTCTATTTTTAAAATAATTAAAATAACTTTTGTGCATTTTTTAATTAAAAGTTTTCCGGATGTTTTGCATCCGATTAGAACTTGTGTAAATATTTTTACTTAGTTTATTTATTTTTATGAAGTACTACAAGTTGAATTTTGGAAGCGTTTACAAATTATAGTTAGTTGTGTAGCTTGTTGTTTGCCATGGCCATTTGGATGGTAGATGAAAACATTTGTTGTATTTGTTGTATTTGTATATTTGGAATTTTGCAATGTTTTCGTTTCATTTCATTTTGGTTTCGTTCCGTTTACATTGAATTCGACCTAATGTAAGCCGTGTTGTCAGATTACACAAAGCTTCATAAATTTTGTATTTTTTGTTGATGCTAGCCAAATTTTAATGCATTTCAAATTTTTTGATTTATTTTCAATTAGTTTATTTTCTTTATTTGCGAATATTTTATTTAGACAACGTTATCGACAGCTTAAAGTGCTGCCACAACATCTACGGCGATTATTTGGAGATGTCAGCGGATGTAACAACAACATTTTAAAATAAGATTTTACGCTTTTGAAGGCTCCGCTTTGCCCAAGCACAAGTACACAGATCGAAGGACATTGTCAGGGGACACAGTGGACGGTGGGCTATTTGAAGAGGGATACACGTGCGGGGTCTTAGCCAGAAATGCTTTATCGAGGCCTATGCACACAGCGGGTGCCACTAAACATCTAGAAAGTTACTTTCTATTTATCGGAGCACAAGTGTCTGGCCAATAAGCCGCCTAGCCCAGACAAAAACCAAAGAGGAGTCCGGCAATGCCAGCGCCAGAGAACTGTGACCTGAGACCTGAGACCCGTCTCAAAACATGTCAACTTGGGCGCGGCGCGACTTTGGTAACTCGACAGCGTTGCAACTCTTTGGTCGTTTCCATGCCGAATATTTGCACAGGAAACGGAAGCTGTCTGTGAATGTCGCCAGATCAGCACGGACTTCGACTCGGTTCTGCTCTGTGTCGCTTTTCACAACGGAAATTATTTGCAACCTTATTTGCTAGCCAACAGTCGAGCATTTCGCATTCAATTTGTCTGGCTGCCCGCCTTGCAGCTCTCTTTTCAATTTCGCCTCACTTGCCTCACTTGCCTCGTCTCCTCGTCTCTTCGTCTCCTTTTATTCATTTTTATGTATTTTGCATATTTTCTCATTTTGACTTTTTCATTTGTTACTTACTTGGCCGCTGGGCCAATATAAAAATAGTGAGAACCCTGCAGTTGGGCGTACCTCTCTGGTACCTTCCTTATCAGAGTATGCAAATGCTTATAAACTGATTAATTTCAACGAAGTTAGTTACGATTTTCAATTCAAGATGTTGATTGCTAATTTACAGAAAGGATTATTAAATGAATTGTGAAACCCATTCACCATCTCACATATTCAAAGTGCTTAAACTAACTTATAACATCTATGCATCAAGTAGTTACCTTTTGTATATTTGGTAAGCATGAAATTGGCATTACAGAAAGACAACAAAGAATGCAATTTGAATACAAAAAAAAAGCATGTTCAATCCTCATTTTGAAGTGATTTTATCTGTGCTTACATACATGTATGTATGCATGCAAATGATGGGCTCGATTTGCTCGTTGCTCTGTATTATATCGGTTATTGTTTGTAGTGTAGCTGGGTAAAGGTTATTTCCTGATGGGTCACTCTTGACTGGAGCACTCTTAACATAATTAGTTCGCCTACAAACAATTGCTAATTACACTAAATGGCCAACGTCTCAATTAGCTGATTAAGTGATTTTCACACACACATCAAATCTGATTATTTTTATCTTTTAATGGAAGTTATTAATATATTTGACCAGCAAGGAGGCTTCTTGCCTTATAAGTCTATTGGCCTCTTATTAAGTAGATTTTGATATGCACTTCAACAATCATTGAGTCAGAGGCTTTTCCAGATGAAAATTAAAAAAAGTGTAAAGATGATATATGCTGAATATGAATATGAATTGGGGGCACCTCGGTGTTGGTTCATTAATCAAATGATTCGAACATAAATCAAACTGATTATACCCTGCACCCGTGTCAAGTGGGTAAGAAAGGATTCATTAATGTATGATGATTTCTTTTCAGATATATCTTGCGTATAGGCACATTTATATTGATGCTCATAATGAACATGCCGTTTCCTGATTTTTTTTGTATTTTATTTCTGTGTTTAGTCAAGGAAAAAAAGAAGAGCAAAAATAAAATGAATTTTGCGACAGGGGGAAAGGGAAAAGAAAGAAAGTAAATGGCGAATATGTGAGTGTAGCATGTGCTGCCCAATTGCCCCCGGCCCCCCACTGTACAGGGTCTCGCAGCTCTGTTATTTTTATGGATGGCACAAATGGGTCGTTGCATTCATGCGCCCCTTGTGCCGTATTATCTGTGAGCGGCCGTGACACGCCCAATGGCAACTGGCACAATGATAACATGGACTACAAGGACTACTTCACATGTCCAGCCACGCAGGCAGTCAGACAACACGGCAAAAAACAAGCAATGTTATATAAAGTACACACACACATAGGCTTATATATATACATATGCATACATACATATATGTATACATAAATCCAATTGATTCATAAACGGCTACAATGTCGAGATTGCCAGACGACCAGCAGCAAGCACACACTACGCTGGCCACAATTTTAACGCTTATTAAAACGCTTTCAACATGGCCAAAATCAAAAGGACTGCCAAAGGACGAATGTGCGCTTCATAATCATCCGATGAAAGGAAGTGTGAAATTGTGCCGTTATTACTACTACTACTACTACTACATTGTATATTATGTACACAGGATATATGTATATAGTATGTTTTATATGTTCTATATATGTATATATATATGTATATATATGTTTATATATGTGTATATGTTAGTTGGCCGCGACCATTGGCTTTTTGCCGCTGCCCGGGCCATGAATCTAACAGTCGTCGCCAGGAAGTTATTGTAAAATTAAAATTGAAAACAAACACGCACACTAACACAAGCACACACAAGCACACACAAAAAAAAATACACCGACCACGCACAGTGGTAGTAATCAATGAAAAACTAATTATATAAGCAAAGTATAAACAGCAAGAGAAAATTGACTTGCGTGTTTCCATAATGAAATATGTTTATTAACAGAAAAGTTAAAAGTAGCAAGCAATTTTATAAGGAGCCATTTAGTAGTAAATAATGTGTAGCAATTATAACGCATCCTTAATCCTCATAGATTTGAATAGTCTTATAAAATGTTGGCTTGCGATTTATCGTTAGACAATAAGCAATTGCTTGGTCTTTCGAGAATATATCTCACTTGATCGGTTGGGTGCCAGTGAAGGCAATCAAAATCAATTTTGATAATGGGCAGAGCTTTGCGCCTTGTGCCCACTGTGCGGCAGTGGCACATTGACTAGCCGGAAGACAGATGACAATGGGCTTGGTGAGCAGCGAGGGAGAAGGTCGACCAGGGAATGCCTTTCGATGCCGGTTGCTAAGAAAATTACGCTCGTGGCCATCTTTTGACTTGTGTTTTTGCAGCTGATCTGTGTGTGTGTGAGACTGTGTGTCTGCGTGTGTCTGTGTGTCTGCCTGTGTGTGTCTGTGTGTGTGTTTGCTCTATTGGCCCCCAACCTGTATGTGCATGAGCTGGAAAATTTATGTACGTTGACAAGTTGAGCACAGCACACACACAGACACACACACACACGCACGCACACAAACAAGCGCAGAAGAAGTGAAAAGATGGCGTCGCCTTGGCGATGACATGGAACTGAAGAAACCACCTCGAGTTGAGGTGTGGTGAGATGTTATCCTGGCTGCCTTTCTACCTGACTGCCGGCTGATTTCTCAATGTGCCACGCCTAATCATGACACATTCGGCAACAGTACAACAATGTCATTAACAACGGTTAGATTAAATGGCAACCACAGGGGCAAGGGTAGCAGATTATATCGGATATGCTTAACAAATAGTTTCGCCACACATATTTAAAGTCAAAGACTCTTTTCCATTTCAAGCTATATATGAAATGGGTTTCTCAAAGACTCTGAGGTATTTAGTAAGTGGTCTTAATGCTGAGCACAGTAGAAGTATTCATTAAATCATCAACTTACCGGGTCGAACAAACTAATTTTGAAATATACACTAAGAAAAAAATTAAATGTTAGAAAAACTAAAGAGTTTTTCCAGCTTTTATGTATGTATGTATAAGTGTTGTTTTCAGGTAATATTTTGGGAATTCATAATGTTAAAAAATATGTAAAATTAATTAAAGCCAAGAAATTAGATAAATTTTACTAAGATAGGAAAAACTTTGGTGTCTGCCAGTCGTTTCTTCCACAGTAATAAAGTGAACTACCCTTGGTGATAAGATTCAGTGCGATTTTTGTCTGAGTGTAGCTATTAATAGCATACACCTTGTAAGGTTTGCATAATTTACATCATTTACATAATTTGCATAATCGTTATTATGTTGTGCCTGATTATATTGTCACACGTGTCGTATGTGTAATGTTCAGAGGGTTATACTCAACTGAATGTCGAACAACAAACGTCTGCTCATCTGGATTCGTAACTCGGCACAAAAGTTTGCCAATTATGCGACATCGTTGTGGCCACAATGCGTGGCGCCACAGGCCAATATGTGCAACAATTGCAATTGCCAATGTGGGGTGGCGAAGGCATCAGTGCACAATCGCTTTTTCCGCTGGCCACTCAGATGAGCACAGTTGAGTATCACAGTGCTCACACCGCATCGTCCTTTCTGGCAGCAACTGAAGTTGTGGAGTGTATTTAGCTTTTGTCGATGTCCTGCTTGCTGGCCTTTTGTGCTGTTTGTTTAGTTATTTCGTTCTGGGCAGTTGCACATGCCGCTGTTCGTTTAGCTGCCATTTGATTTGCAACAACACACATAAGTGGGCCACAAACTTTTCCAATATACGCTTCACACATTGCTTCACTCACTATCTATCCCACCCTTCGCCCTCGTCCTGCTCTCTACAATTCATCCGCTTACTGTTAACTGTGTCAGTGTCCTGAGCCAGGTAGATGATGCACACACAACTTTTACTCTTTCACATGTGTTGCAATGTTTTTGCTCTTGCTTCATTTTTTGTTTGATATCAACTTGTCATGTTGTCGACCATGTTCAGTTGTGTGTTTTTTCAGCCACGCCACTATCAGCCAACTGGACAGAATTGATTGACCGTTATATGTAGCTCCACATGCCACACAACAATATGGCAAATGATTGTGGTCTGCACACATCCCAAAACCCCATCGCCAGCCCCAATCGCTACAAGTTCCCCAAATTGAAAATAGAGCTCTTTAAAGAACATTTTACCAATAGATAATCAACTAGTGGTGTTTAAGCTATTTTTAACTAGAAATAGATCATTAATTTACAGTTATTATTTTATATTAAACAAAAATGTGATAAAATTACATTTCAATTTGAGCATTTGTCATGAAAAGTGATCACATCAACATCATTGTTAAACATTCGAATATGCTAATGGAATTTCCGTAATAGTTTCAAGTCATTTGCTGAATCGCCCGTCAGTGTCAGATATGTGGCAGATTTCAGTGATTATGGCTTATAACTTGCAATGAAACTATTTAAATTCAACGATCTCAGAAACACATAGACAAGGTGGGTGGACGGATGCCTAAAGCCGGTCAGAAGCCATCTAAATAGTTTTAAGCTTTCGGTTTTGTTGCCATGGCAAAGAGATACGCAAACCAAGTATTTTATGACAAAACTTTTTAAGGGGATATGAGGGAGGGCTTCAAAAAAAAAAGGGGAGGGGCTGTCATCAAACTAACTCCTTGACAGTTTTCAACGATGCTTTTTGATAGCTTGTCATTTAAGTTTGCCCACACATCCCAAATCCGTACCAAAGTTTCCCATTAAAGTTGAAAACTGCCTAGTCCCAAGTGCAACATTGCTGCAAATAAGACGAATCTCTCGATAGGATGCAACTAGAATCGAGTGCACTTAAAGCTTAACACACAATTCATATTACAACTAGACTTAAATGTATTGTACTCTTGTCGGTTTTTCAAGGATTCTATAAGAAAATTTCTTGCCAACGCTTCATTTAATTATCAAATTTTCCATTGAAAATATCCATGCCAAAAGCCTGTACTGGCTGATACTCGAAACAAAAGGCAAATTAAATTGGTGTCTCCGTCTGAGTTCTCAACGGTAACAAAGACAATAGAGGACGAGAACGGGTTGAACAATTGTTTGCTTTGCATTCGTGATGTTCAAAGGAAGTTTCCAATTTCGAGTCGCTTTTGTCCAGGCATCAGGTATGAACAGTGTCTCATATAACAGTACCGTATAATCTAATCACAATCCTGTGCACGTTCCGCCTGTGGTCACTTCCACATATGCATACATATTTTGTAGCGCTTTGTGAGACTTTGTGAGTATCTCATCGATTCTTCAGCGTTTGGCTGTCAAAAAAAAAAAAAAAAAAAAATTAAAAATTAAAATGCATGCCAAAGATAAAAAGCTGCAATTTCGGACATGCCATGGAATGTCCTGGATACCCATACATCCACAAAATGCAGCCACACACACACAGACCGATGGATGGGACACTCAATGCTCAATGCTTAGGTCAATGGCGAGGGGATGTGCACAAGGCTGAACACTTTGTGCAAGGACATGCAAAAAATTACAATTAAATATTCCAGCATCCTTCTGTGAAAAATATTCTCTTCAAATATGTTCAAGTGTCCTTTTTTCTGCACAGCAATTAAAACAATCATTTTTTTTTTTTTTTATAAGACATCGAATATTTCAGAATTTATGCTACAGGTCACATTGATAATAGGGGAGAAGGGAAAAGGGAGAAGCAGACAAAAGACCGAATAACTAAACAAGTGAGAAAGTTGCACTCGGGCATAAACGACTGCGAAATTCTCTGTTACCAATAACTAATATCAGCTAATATCAGAATAGTGTATGTGTAGCCGAGAGGTACCGATTTTTTGAGAAGGTTCCAAGTAATCTACCTTCCCAGTTTGCTTCTCAAATTGAGGGCTGGTCGTGGTCGAAAAAAGTTGTGAAAATATTCCAACTTCCAATTTAGCTCTAAAATTGCAGAAGATATGGGCTCCCGAAAAACAGAGTTGGTAATCTAACTTCATCAAACCAATATGCTCTTGCACCTTCGATAGCAGAGTATAAATATCTCTTTTGGCAAGTGCATAAAATTAAAATGCAGTCTGCGTTGTGTGTTTGTGCAAAGAAGTGTGACTGGAATCCCATGCAAGGCCCGTCAGTCAATCGATATGAAAGCAGCAGTCATGACCCAGGGCCTGACTATCAGCCTGGGCGATAAGATGTGGTCCTGGACAACAGCTGCTCACTTGCACTTTACACACGCGGGCAAACACAGAGGCATAAAATGGAAACTTGTCTTTGGCACGTCGCCGCCCAACTTTGATTTCTGGCTGCCATATCAACAGGCCCGGCCTCCCAGAGCGACCTTGTCGCCGCCCCAAAATTGTTCGCAAAGCTGTAGGCCATCTTGGTGGCTTCAACTTTTGACAGTTAGCCGACAATACTGACTTTTACCGGATACACGTCGCGACAGCAGACCCTAGAGAGAGATGGAGCTGGTTTATGTGTTGTGCCAGTTTGCAATCCTTGGCCAGTGTCTGTACGTGTGAGTGTGTGTCTGTGTGTGTGTGTGTGTTTGTGTGTGTGTGGGTGTGTGTGTTTGTGTGTATGTTATCCCAAAAATGGCACACATAGTTTTGCAGCTTGAAGTGCTTAACTTATAACATCAACTGAGAACCATGGCACCCAAAGTCAATTAAACACAAACATTTTAAAGTTTTCAAAATCCACAAAAAGTGAGTATCAAAATAAAATAAAAATGGAAAATATATAAAAATAGCTTTGGTCTACAAAGCACATTGTTTTCAACTTTTTAATGATGGTATTTTTTCAAGGCAATTACAATTGTTCAGCTTTGGAATCGCAGCGGTCAAGTTCAGCATTTAAATTTCAAATTGTTTTTATCAAATGGCACTTTCAGACACTCGGATAAATATGTTGAATTCATCATGGACAAGTCACAGCATGTTGTCGAGAGCAATAAGAGGCGGTGGAGTGTGCCCAATGCCTCAAGCACAACGAAATGCACTTAATAAGCTAACGAATGGCCCTCGAAAGGGAAAATTAGGGGTCTCCTGGCAAAAGTCATGCCACAAGACCAAACAAGACCGAGCCACAGCATAAGTTATTATGTGGCGTGCGAAGGAAGTTAAGAGTTTTAATGACATTTTACTCGTAACCTCGCCACAATTAGCAAATGTGTTTCGCAAATTTCGGGCACTTTTATTAGATTATGTCCCACAGTGCTCATATGGCAGTCATTATGAGCAAACATCGTGCTCTGTTGTGTGTGTGTGTGTGTGCTTGTTTTTTTGTATTTGTATTTGTGTTTGTGTTTGTGTTTTTGTATTTGTGCATTGCTTGAACCAATTAGGGTATTACTTGTCTAAATGGGTTCATTTATAAAATACAAATACAAATAAAAACTTTTTGCTTCCGCGCTGAAAGCGCAACTGATACAAAAACGAAAAATCAACGTTAAGTTTAAACTAGTGGGACAACGATCATTAGCCATGCTGGCCGATAACCGAACCCCAACTAAACCACCATGACGATCCCTATGCCTCACCCCCCCCAAATCAATGAAAAATGCTTTTAACTTTTTTGCCAGAACCCTCCACTTCCAACGAAAAAACGCCGAAGCGTTTCAGTTAAAGTGCTCCGGCTTAGAGTGCCTGACTGGGAGATAGCACCAAATAAGTACAAAAAATATATACATATGTGTGCTTTTAAAGTGCAGCTTGTTCGATATTGAAACAATCTTAAATTTCAGATATGACACATTTGGGAACCAAAGTTCAGAATGTGCAGCATGCAACAATTTCGAAATGAGTTTTCTTCGATTTATGCACAAGAACAGTGTTAAGTAAACAGGGTATCTCATATTCGAACCCTGTTGATTATTTTTCTTCTTTTTTTTTTTTTTGTTGAAGCTGGTAAGAAAGTATGGCAGAGTCGATAAATTTAGACAGACAGCTGCTTAATTCTGTTTAAATCCATTGTGAAACATAGTCAAGAACTTTGGCGAAAGTGTAATTAAAAGTAAATTAGTATTAATTTCAGCATGGCGCCTTTAAAGCGACACCAAAACCGGTAAAATTGGCATGAGTCTTTGGGCTTTGCCAACATTTTAATCAAATACGTGTCAACGTGGATTTATGAAACTAATTGACTTTAACGGTATCGCCTCGCCCAGCCACGCCTAGCCCCGCCTAGCACCGCCTAGCCCCGCCTCGCCTCTCGTTCGGCACCGGTGTCGGTAACTTGGAGTAAGTGGTTCACCCGCAGTTGGGTTTCAGTGGCGCTTCAGGAGGAATTAATTAAAAAACTTAATCTACTTTTGCCACCAGCCGAAATTCGTGTCAGAGCGTCGACGGATGCCGGATTTGGTGGTTTTGGCGGGTTTGACGGTGTCGGCTGCTTGTTTGCTGGCTTGGTCTTCTCTCGGTTTTTTGCTGCTTTTTCTTTCAACGTACTTGCTCAATGTTTCGCCAGCATGTCTACTGAAATCCCGTCAAGTGTTTGCCACTTTCGCACTGAAAGCTAATACAGCATAACTATAGCTCCTCCAATGCGTGATTTGGCCTATTAATATGGCAACTAAAAAAGAGACATCAGTTTTCAAATGTTCAGAAACTAAAATTAACTAAATACTACTAGCCCCAATTAGCTAGTTAGTTAATTAGTAGTTAGTTATTAATTAAGCAGTTCAACAAATAAATCGCTCGCATTCTAATTGCCTTTTTTCACGAATATCCGATTTATTTAGTAAGACTTGTTGTTGCTCTGTATCTTTTATAGTGCGAATTATAACTTCTATAGACTTCTCCGACACCATCAAGTATATATGCTTGATTAGCAAAATTAGCCAAGTCGATATAGTCACGTCCTTCAGTCCGTCCGTCTGTCCGTCTAATTCTATGCCAAGTATTCCATCAGTTTTTCGTTCGGTTTTTGAAGTGAATACCAAAATTTAGATGACGGCCATTTGGTTCCGGTCTACAAGGGTATAATAATATAATTATTAATTATATATATAATCTTCGTTGTGCCTAAGTTAGTCATTGTTACCCGTTATCCTTCCCCTCACCGCACCATTTGTGTCCCATTCATATTTGAAGTGGGTGTTTTCAACCTTTTTGTCCATTTTGTGCACAATTTAATATGCGGTTGACATGTAATAATTGGTGGTTATTTGGGGCGACATACTACATGTTTGCCACAATGCTAATCCGACGTGTTCTATTTAATTAGTGGTTATTAAATTATCTACAAAATGTCAATCTAAATTCTTTGAAAGTGCAAAAAGATAAATCAATGAGCCATTCATGCTCAGCATAAATATCATTAGGTTTTTAGGCTGAGGTTTTAGGTTTTTACTTATAAATTTTAGTTTGCCTTGCTTCCTACTTATATATTAAGTTGCAAATGCATAATCCCATTACAGATTTGATTTGCATTCAGTTTACTGTATTATCCAGTATTCGGTGTATGAATATATCAAATTGCATTGTCAATATTATTATTTTTTCAATTTTATTTGCCCTTGATGTTCATCACCGAATTTCATGGCCATTTATTGTGTTTTCATTACCAACAATTCGAGGCAACTCGAACTGATTCCAATTAACGGATTTAACTGTCTTTGTGTGCAGATGCTTTTAAATCAGCTTTTACATCTTTTTGGCGAAAACAAATTAATACTAATAAATGAGAAGCAGATGTTGCTGTTTAAAGCGTGCTACTCGCAGTATTAACCCACAGCCACTTGCCTCATTTTATGGCACTGCCATAAAAAGCTCAATTAGATTGAACGCAAAACTCATAAAAGCCACATGAGCAGAACACCCCTCAACTCATGCCACACTCATGCCATACTCGCCGCCCTCTCTGCAGCACATGTTGAGTAAGTCGTATTAATTGAAATAATTGAAATAATCAGCGCAACATGCAGCATGTGGCTAAGGTGCATGTTTAATTCAATGCCACACACAGGCTGTTTAGCGGTTGCATGAATTGCACCTGCAATCACCCGTAAATGGAGTAGTTGTCAAGGTGTTGTCCGTTTTCGTTGTTGTTGTTGTTGTTGTTGTTGTTGTTGTTGATACCAGTTGATGTAAACATGCAACATGATATGAAGCCCACTTGCCTATTTTCTGCGCTTGGTTGCGTAATCTGATTAACTGTTAACCAACTCAATTTAACTGTTAACATTTCGTCGATGAAATGATTAATATATATAATAATATTTGTAATATATTTATACACATGATTACTGCGCTTCAAATCAATTTCAATATTCAGTTCATTATTCGAAATGTTTCCAAATGTTGGACATATTGAAAAAAAGGCCCCAGGAATATATGTAAAATTGAGAAAACTGCGCATTCGAAATCAAATCATTGAATATAAATCAAATATTATGAAGAGGATTACGGCTTTGTTTTTCAAGCTACGCACTTTTATGGATGCTGTCTAAATTTATTTGAGCAGCAAATATTGAATAACGAATGAATGAATGAATGAATGAATGCTCAGTGGCGAATGCTGAATAATGTTAAGCGTTTAGGGCTATTTTGATTTATTACGGCTTCTTTGCCAATTGCCTGGCGGCAAAACTGTCTATGGATTGCCACCCAAATAAAAGCGATATTGCCATTGGCCAAAAGTACCATGATATTTAAGCGCAGTCATTATGGGTCAAGCATCCATGAAATTGAATTTCCACTTAATTGTCCGAACACAACAATATACATCAATCACTAGTTTGACCAACTTCCATTCCCATTCCACACACAATCCCTGTGCTGTGGTTAAGCTAACAGTTGGCATCCATAGCATCTATAGCACCTAGGATATAGTGATGTAATCCGACCGATTCCGACATATATAGAATAATAAATATGTTTTTTGTTTGTCGAAGTCGGAGAGTACTGATTGCCTTGGAAATACTAGAAGTAATTTCGCATCTAATTAATTAAACGTTATTGCATCTCAAATTGACAGAAATTAGACTAAAGTGCAATTAAATTAAAATGCCATAAAATAATAAATAATTATGGCTGCCACTTATGTGCGCAACTGACACTTGCCGTGCTTCATGCCACATGGCTGAATGCGAATTCTGTTGTGGCAACCAAACCGACAGTCATAAATAGTAACATTTACATAATTTATGTATACATATGCATACCTATCCACGTTAGCTGAAGCGAATCCTATGAAACCCAAGGACAACCGAATCCCGATCTCCAACTCTAACCAAATGCTGTAGTCCATGCAAAAAATTGAGAGTGTTCTTCATTTGAGTTACGCAAGCAAATCGCCGTCTTGCTTAACGCTGTTGTTTTTCATTCCCTTTCATAATGTGTTAAAATATATACTATATTTAATTCAGATTGATTTGTTGAATTATACCTGCGATATATAGTTTTAATTATTCAGAAAGTAAAGCGAAATTGTTGAGAAATTGTTTTGCAGAGCGCTTTGGCGCTGACAGCCAATGAATGTAGCCACAGAATTGAGTCATTTTCAATTATGTATGAACGCTGTCATCGTTTGTCATCGGTGTCTGCCACTTCGTCAGACCGAGTTGTGTCATTTCTCTTTATGAGCCCGGCTTAATAATATGTTAATTGACAGCTTAAGCCAACTGTCAGCGCTTTGTGCTCGTTCCTCTAGACACATGACATGGCAACACCTTGTGCATACAGTAAGCGATAAAGGGAAAAAGTTAGTACCGAGCGAGCTCGACTCGCTGATACTCTTTACCAAACACAGATAGAGTCGAGATTTGCCATAAAAATGAATTCACTCGAGTGTTGATTAAAGTATTGCTTATATAAAGAAAAAATATCTTTTTCTTGTGCATATAGCCTAACTATCTTCAAGCTTTCATTCCACATGTTCAACTGGGTACTGGGAGAGAAGAGGCAGATCGCAATTATGTAATTCATGTGTTGCCACCGCTAATTGATGCACGCGGCGTATGCATTGACTGTTGACTGTCCTTGCAATTAAGATTAAAGTAAATGCAAAATGCAAATGCAAATGTATATTTAATAAATGCTCAAAGATTGCCATGATAGCCATGCCCAACATTATTATGCTTAACAGTCCTTGGCCTCAATTGAAATCAAATTACTTACAGTGGCTCGAAGCTTATTCTGATCAGCGGCAGAGAAAAAAAGGAATTGCCTGCCATAAACGAACCATTCATTATTTTTCAGAAATTCCAAAGACCGATGGTAGGTACATATATTAACCACCAAAATTAATATATGACCCCAATACGGTGGGGTTTCCCCACCCGCTAGGTAGAGTTATGTAAAACAGTACCCTATTTTTAGGTCGAAGCCTATTATGATCAGTATAAATAAAATAATATATTTGCATTATAAAAACTTAAATAAGGATGTTAATACTTAGTATGATATCCGTTAGCCTTAACCACTTCCCTTAACCTATTATTCATGGAAGATACCAGCTTCCTGGTAGCTTCTGGGCTGATTCTGCTCCACTCATCCCGCAGAGCATTTTTGAGATCTTCTTTGCTGGATATGCTGTGCTTCCGGATGTTATTTTCCAGCTGAGCCCACAAATTCTCAATAACATTTAAATCTGGAGACTGGGCCGGTGGAATTATCATGTGGGGGCAGTTCCCGATGAGCCAGGACTGTACTATCTTGGCCTTATGCTTGGGATCGTTGTCCTGGTAGAACCGGAAAGTATCTCGGATTCCTAGCTTCTCGGCACTTTGGAGTAAATTTTTCTTTAGTATGTTGAAGTACACATTCTTGTCCATTGTTGTTACAAAAATCACAAAATTCCGAATCCGGCTGACGAGATACATACCCATGAAATGTCACTTCCTCCACCATGCTTGACTGTTGCCTTTACGTGTTTGGGATTCAGCTCAGTATTGGACTGTCGCCACACATAATTCCGTCCGTCTGAGTCAATAATGTTGAATTTGGACCGATCTGAACATATGACTGTGTTCCAGACCTTCAAATCCTTGTCCAATTGGTTTTTGGTGAACTTCATCCAAGTCCCTATATTTTTCACGTTTATAAAGGGCTTCTTCCGTGATACTCGGGCATTAAAGTCATGTTTGCGCAGAAACCTGCACACAGTTTCCCCACAGCACTTTTTCCCCATTTCATCCTGCACCTGTTGAGCCACTTTTGGAGCCGATAGCTTGGGATTTCCCCTTATTTTCCTGGTGATCCTTCGCTCCTCCTCTTCGGTGAAAATCCAATTTGGTGCCTTTCTGCCCTTGCCCTCAATCCGATTTGCGTCGACGAAGCGCCGAATGATGTTATACACAGTTGAGTTGCTCAGGTTGACCATTTCAGCTATTTTGCGATCTGAATATCCGGTTTGGAAGTGTTCCAGGATGAGTTTCCGTTGTGCAATGGTAGTCTGATTGTCCATAGTCCTTATTGGCTTATCGCACCCGATATGCAGGATAAAACTAAGCTGACTACGAAGGATTGGTCTATTTATACCGAAACTACTTAACTTTTGGTACAAAATCCGGGTTTTATGACACCCAGGTGTCCACAATGTACCTGATCATAATAGGCTTCGACCTAAAAATAGGGTACTGTTTTACATAACTCTACCTAGCGGGTGGGGAAACCCCACCGTATTGGGGTCATATATTAATTTTGGTGGTTAATATATGTACCTACCATCGGTCTTTGGAATTTCTGAAAAATAATGAATGGTTCGTTTATGGCAGGCAATTCCTTTTTTTCTCTGCCGCTGATCAGAATAAGCTTCGAGTCACTGTATATACATATATACTATATATGAATATTCTTTATTTGAGTCAGTTATTCAGTTATGAAAAACCACCGACACGTAAGTCAATTCGTTAAAAATAATTTATGAAATAAATGCAATTTTTTTAAAAAAAAAAAAACGATTTCAATTTGCGAACATTTTTGGATAACTGAAAAGTGTTGTTAATACTGAAAAAGCTTTGTTAACAAGTTGAATAATCCATTGGCTTTGGTTTTATTGCGGTTGCCGCATACCCCAGATGTTCGGAATGATAATGGAAGGCGCTGTTACTATTGTGGCGCCACACAGTATATAATTTAATTTTGCTATAATTCACCCTTAGCGCAGAGTAGCGCAGCCATTTGCCACAGTATTATTATGATTATTAGTATTGCCAATTGCCAATTGCCACGTTATTCGGATATGGGATGGGGGGGGGGGGGGGGGGGGTTGATGGGGCTACGTAAATGTTTCACTCTGTTTTGTTATTGCAGAATAGTAAAAAAAACAAGCAAAAAAAAAATACATATTTATGCGTAAGTTTAACCGCGAAAATGGAAAATTGAAAGTAAAAAAATATTTTGAATGTTAATTTGTAAATTAATAAGTGCTCAAAAATCGTATTCTGATTTAATAATGCCAACAATAACGGAAAGTCCATCAAATATGCATATCACTCGCAATGTTTACACACTGATGTAAATATATCTGTAGTTGCCACTATATAACTGTATCTGTAACTGTATCTGTAACTGTATCTGTAACTGTATCTGTAACTGTATCTGTAACTGTATATGTAAGTGTATCTGTAAGTGTATCTGTAAGTGTATCTGTAACTGTATATGTAACTATGTATATCTGTAACTGTATATGTAACTGTATATGTAACGGTATATGTAACTGTATCTATATCTGTATATATTGCAGGTGTATTATTTACGGCCAGCGATCTCCTCGATTGGCGTTATTTGAATTGTGGCACCACTAAAATGCAAATGAGACCGCTCTTCTAAAACGGGGCGTGGCAATGCGGGCATGCTAAATATGTAAAATCAACAATGTGTACACATTCAGGCCTAATCAATATTTGAATGGAAAACAAAGCCGAGTAGCAACCAGCCCAGCAACGTGAAGAGTTTCAAGATAATTAATACCTAGTTGCGAGGGCATATTAAAGTGGGCGTAGCAATGTTCCTGTGCCTGATGCTGGGCCTGGGCCCGGGATATCCTCGCCCCACCGTGGCGCTGACTCTGGCAGTGCTAATTAGCTTCTGGCCAACTGGCAGTCATGGCGCAGCGGCTGTTGACTGTACCGATTGGCTGAGTCCCAGTGGATGCAGCAACAACAATAGCGCTGCCACTGGCAAAATTGGCAACAATGGCAGCAACTCGCCGTTGGACCATATAAATAGTTCGATGCAGCCAGACAATCTGCTCGAAATGGATTTGGAACGGGATGGAGATATTTGGCCATTGGAGAGAGTCGTCTCCATCATTGTGCCCGTATTCTTTGGCATCATTGGCTTCGCCGGACTCGTCGGTAATGCGCTCGTCATATTGGGTAAGTCCCTTTGGTTTGTAACTTAACCGCAGTCGCCTCGTAATTGCACTTGCTCAAGCTCAACCCACTCCGACTCCCGACTGCGAACCTACCTCTTTTTATGGTTAAGGGCCCATAAAAGAGCGGTCTATAAACCCTGCTCGATACCCAGTTGGCCGATGACTTTTGCCAAATTATGCGTAATAATTGCAAATACTATTAGCCCGGCCCGTAATACATCCATAAACATGGCACCCACAGCGCCCGTAAAGGACCCACATCCAACTGGACTAATTGATATTTTATATGCCTCGCAATGCGCATACATACGTATATGCAACATTGCAACTTTACGTGCAGCTCGTCGCACAGCAAGCTCGTTTATTTTAACCAATTTTGTTGTACTTCCGCTTGAGTGCCACATTTTGAGTCATTTGATAAGCGAATGGCCAATAACTCCACAGTACAATGAAATTGGCCTTCTTTTACCCCTTATCAAATATAAATTAACGCAAATCAAAATGAAATATTTAATGTGCAATGGGACAACCCCAAGATAGCGATTACATTATGGATGAAACAATCACACAAATCAGTTGTAATATCATTGTGCAATCAGAAATGCAAAAATAGTTCGACAACAATATTTGATGCATTTCATGTTGTACTTTTTCCCCGTCTTGTGCTAAAGTGTGCATAACAATTTATGTGATCAGTGGACGTCTCTCAGTTCGGTGGCACTCTATATTCAAAGTTGGTAGCGTAATCAACAACCAAAATCCAATTATACAACGCAAAATTCAGTTACACGTCCCCTGAGTTAGAAATCCACCAAAAAAAAACATGATGTTTCTGCCATTCCCACTCCGCTTCCAAATTTTTTAGCGACCAGTCCAAAGATTTAAGTTCATTTGCGGTTTTTACGGCATACACTGAGAAAAATCAATTGTATACTATTCTTAACTACTAGAACATTCTACATAAATCCCTTCAATGTCCTATATTTAGTTTTATTCTGTTATTATGTCATATAGTGGTGAAATTGAAAACGTTTTCAATAAGAAAGAAATTGTTTTCGGGCTGTTCAGCTCAGTTGGTTAGGAAAACGCTTAAGAAAATCATTCAAGAGAAATATTTTCGAAAATAATTCAGTACAACGACGGAATATAATTTATATATTTTTTTATTTAATTTATTTATTTATTTATTTTATTATATACTAAAACTATTAAAGGTGAAATAAGAGTTTTTGAATATCAAGCAATGCAGAATTGTAAATTTTCCAATTAAAAACCAATTTGAAGCAGTCACATTGATGAGGAGCAATATTGTACCGAAATTATTCAATGCTATTGAAATCCCCAATCAAATCCTATTCAAATGTTATATGAGGTCAAATAAACATACTTATATTTTTCATGAAAGAAAAGAGGAACTGACAGCAGTCAAGCTGGCAAAGTGGCAAAATGGCAAACTGAAAACTCTGACCACGTTCATGTGCACGCTTGAGTGGCCAATTACAAATTTATAACATGATTTTCTATGTGGCAGCTACAAAATTTGTTGCAGCCACAGCCAGCCAGCCAGCCAGCCAGCCAGCCAGCCAGCCAGCTAGCCAGCCAGCTAGCGAGGCAGGCAGCCTCTCATTTTTCGGCAACCGCTACTGGTCAACATCATTGGGGACATGTCCTTCGTCCGTAATGCGGTCCTGTATCAAAAGGGATGCCAACATCATCTGACATAGGCCAATGCAAATTGAAGTGGCAATGAGTCAATGCAGATTCTTCGCTGTTTCGTTTGTTTTTCCTTGTCATCGTCAAACTAAAACATCATTTACAATGAAACAACAATTTGTACAATTTGCCTTTGGCTTACTCGAACGCTGTTCGTTTGAATATTTTGGTTTTTGTTTTTGGCCCAAATATGTGTTGGCAGATGTCAGAATCTAGTGGCATGTTGTTGTGTTGTGTGTTGTCAGCTGTTAACTGTCATCATAATCATGTTATTGTCATCTAAGATGTCGCTTTCGGCCACTAGATATAAGCCAACAAGCTGTTTCTCTTAAGTGGTTGTACAAATGCTTTTTGGGCAAGCCTTTGTTCGATGGACGTGAAAACCAACCCTTAACTCTTCTTAAATGGGTATTCAATAGTCGAATGATGATTTTACACGATTTTATTTAACTTTTATTAATTGCCTGTCCGTGACACTTAGTTGGGCTATGAGTTTTTAATTTTTTTATAAATTATACATTTATTTATTGTTTACTTGCTGCTTATGACGTAAATAAGTACTAAATTACAGCAACATGACTTATTAGTCGGATCAGAATCCATGATTTATGTGGCGTATATAAATGCGGCATTTAATAAACACCTGCCTCACCTTGAATCGAATGCAACACTTAAAGACAAACGTAACAACATAATCGCTTAAAGGCCTCACATTAAGGCTGTGAGTTGGCCATAAAACGCAGAGCAGAAACATATATTTTATGATTTGAGAGCGGAGTCAAGAGCAGACATTGAAGTTGATATTGTTGTTGCAGCTGTTTGCTTGGCCAGCTTGGCTAAGCTTTGACAAATTATCTTTCCATAAGCCATAAATACGCTTGCACTTACAACGAAGCCAGCTAAATCTCATTCATTCACACGCCCATCCAATAGCGATTACGCTGCTAATGGGGGAAGAGAAGCAACATCAGCAGCGGCAGAGAGGGGGGAGGGGAGCTGGCGAGGACAGACTATAATTTTGCTCATAATTTGCAATAAAACTCATACGTTCATTTACAAATCATTTATCAAAATGCCGCCCAGCCGCCCAGCCCCGACAAAGTGGCACTCAACATGCAACAAAAAAGAAAAGTCAAAGTTTGTAGGGAAGGGGGGCGGTGTCGGGCATAACTGGTGCCTGGCAACAGAAAGACTCGCAAAGCGAATGAAAATTGCTTTTGACTTTGACGCCAACACCTACAGAATGAGAAAAACAAAAAGCAGAAAAGTTGCAAACTGGTGAAGAATGCTTGACTAAATGATACTCAGGAGTCGATTTATTCACACTATCATTTTATAGTTCAATTTGTTAGTTGATTCAATTCTGGATGATAACAATTTTAGCATCTAGATGTGTTGGAAAAAACACACTCATTTAAATATCGATATTTATCGAAATTGCTTTTGTTACATGCATGTTGCCAACTTTATTATACGATGTTTTAGGCATTGTCATGGAACACGAGGTATAAAAGTGAAAAATAAGCGAAATTGTAAACTAACTGGCGTGATAACCGATTTTTCCTAGAATTTTCCACCGCCCACCCAATGTGCCAGCTTCAAGCGACAATTTCACGCGACTTCCCGTCGCGCATTGCGTTTGCTGTGATGTTACTGAAGGCTGCGAGTTTTTCAAACTTTCTTGATTTTCTTAAATGTGCAATTAGAACCATTTGGCAACTCTTTAAACAAATTACGAGCATACCAATTTTAGCCCTTTAGCTCCACACCACTGAAAACAGTTGATTGTGCAACTTCTTTGCTTAATCCACAATCTTAATTAATGGGGCAGTTGTCGACTGAGTTTTCTCAACATCTAACGCTTAAAAGATATTGTTGGATACTTAGGATAACAAGAGGCTTCAGGTGCTCCAAAAATTTATGCAAGTCCATCATATTCCTTAAAATTGGCTCTGATGTTAACTCAATATCGCACGGCCCACCTAATCGAGGTACAGATACAAAAAGGACCTTTTGTAACTTCGGCATGAAGTCTGTCTTCACTTATTTAACCAACTTTTCTTATTATCGGACATTGCTAATCAATTAAGAAAAATGAGAGTTGGACAGCCAAAAGAGTACCAGTTTTAGGTCTTACTTACAATGTTAGTGTGTATCTTGACGGGTTTCTTTCTCACATGGAATGCGGTATCGAAATGGCAACTTTAATTTTTTTAGCTGCTACCTTTGACTGGATGGTATTTTTTTTTTTTTTTGCATTTCTTACTTTTGTTGGCGCATGTTGCACCTGCACGCAAGCCCACACACACAGACACACACAAGCACACATACATATAAATACACTCACACAAAAAAAAACATGAGCGGATGTGGCTACGAAGATGTCGACTTGAGTCAAGGTTGCAAAACTTGCATGCAAAATGACTGCTGTTGAGATTCTTTTTGCCGGGCCACGATAGAGCAGCTCTAGAACACACATGCACAAGTATACACCCACACACACACACACACACACACGCAAACACGCACACCCACACACATCCGCGCCTGCTGTGAACTGACATAGTGTTCAAGTGTTGCCTTTCATCAGGTTGTCATGAACAGTTGCTAAGCGTCTTTGGTTCTGGGCCAAGCTAAAAACAGCTCTAAATAGTCGTTTTTTCTTCATATTTTTCCTTTGTGTGTTTAACTAAGAACCATTGAGTAGTTTAGGCCTGATTTTTTACGCCACATGACATTTTAGCAAAATGAAAAAAGTATATGAAGCACTTTGGAACACAAATAACTCAGTAAAATGATTATTAGTCAACACTGGTTCAAATATTAAAGTGTAACTCAAAATATTTAAGCAAAATATGTCATGCATATATAGGTGGAGGTTTGCATGTGTATGCGTTGTGTAAATTTACACAAAAATCCACAAAGCGCCGCACAAATTTATTTTACTGCGTTGAAAGTGTTCAAATTTATAACCAGCAATGAGCACAGCGCCTAAAAGCAGGCAACAAAAACAATAGGCGCACAAATGTGCCATATAATACCCAAGTGGGCAGCACACACCCGCACAAAAACACACACACACACACGCAGAAGCATATGCACACAATACCTTGGCAATTGTGCGTAACCAAGTCCTCCAGCTACCACCTAACGTCCTTCTCCGCAGTCTCATCATATTCATGACATTTTATGGGGCATGTGCAACTTTATTGTTTTTCTTTTCAATGCATTGTTTGTTTGTTGCCTGGCAAACAGCAAATGGGAGAAATCAAGCCTGGAGAGCCCCAATCGTGACGAAACCTTCGGTCAGAATATTTGCTATTTGTTGCCAAATTCGTGGAAAGTCTTTAATGCTTTCACCTACACTTTCCAATTGGGCAATCAATTTGTTGCAAATTCCATTTATCATTGCTTATCCGTTTTTTTGTTCCTTTAGTCCTTGGCAACAACTACCTAAACTATATATACTTTTTGTCAATGAGAACATGCTAAAAAAAAAGCATTGGATTGTTGCTACAATAATTAAGCTTATCAAAAAAAGTTTCAATACTTTTAAGATTGCTAATTTTTTTTTGTATTTACAACACTGGTGAATTGGCAGAGAATGCGTTTTTCAACACTTAATGTTCGTTTGCTGGCCTTTTGTGGCTGCTGTTTGTTTTGCGTGCTAAATACACAAACATGTCGACATTTGTAGACATATGTATGTACATATTGCTACGCCCACCCGCCCATCCGTCCATTCGCAGCACAACTTTTGTCAACATTTGCGCCATGATGGCCATATGGTTGGCAATTCAGGTATCCTTCCATATAAATACGAACAAAATAAAAGAGAGAAAAAAGAGACTGTGCAAGCAAACGACGTCCCACGTCCACGCTTTATTCATCCTTAGCGCCTTTCATTCAATGCAGATCCACACGAAACAGCAACAACAACAACTATAACAATAATGTCCCATCGAATTTACAATGCATCCAAAGTTGATATCAACAGATGAGAAAGAACGAAAAACAAATAAAATTCCGTACATCTCTTTATGGCAGTGCTGAAAGCATCTGCAACTTTCTCCAATTTTTCTATAATCTTTATTTTTATTTACTTTGTTATCTTCTTGGGCTGGGTCTTGGTTAAGAACTTTAGTAAATAAAAGTTTAGACTCTGATTGATTAATTGATTAATATTGGTTTTGCCGATGCTGGCGGTGATGATGATGATGATGATGATGATGATGATGATGACGAGGATGGGTCGATGTGGTTATTTACCATACAGATGAGACAAAAGGACCATTGTTCAGACCGTTGTAGCTGATGCTGCAAACAAAATATATATGACAAGCTTATCAAAAAAAAAAAAAAAAAACTCGAACTGAGGATAACACTTGTGAATAACAAATATTCCTAGCTCACAGAAGCTCTGGTGACGACCATCTGTTCCGTTTTTCCTTTTTTTTATTCTAAAAAAAAATTCGAGTACATTTTTATTAAGGATAATAAAGCAAACTAACAGTAATTGGAGAATTGACCAAAAGATTTATTTAAAATATTCTAAGTAGATATACGTATGTATATGCAAAATCGCGTTCTCGGCCAAAGTTGAGATTCATCTATGGTTGGGTTATTAGGATTAACCGTCATTTTATTTGCGACCGGACATGTTTCTGGGCTAACACAAACATGGACAGGAAGTTGCCAACAGTTAAAGAGAAGAGAAATGCGCAAAATGGACGAAAATTTAAATGAATTGTCCAACTTTGACCGAGTACTGTATTCAGTCCATTGTGATTGTAGGCTGCGTATGTCCTTATTTGTGTGTGTATGCATATTTGTCCTCGTCACAAACAAAAGGTCCTTGCGATTATCCACAAGCATGTGCATCTCGTTGTTAGTGTGCGTGTGTGTGTGTTATTGTGCCTTGAGCTTAAAGCGCAATTACAAATTTATGCATTTACAGGACATGGCCTAAGGCCAACAATAATTGCCACATAAAGCAATGCCAGCGACAGCTACTTACAACAATAGCAGAACGACCAGGTCTCAATTGCAGTGTATCATTTTAATTGAAATTATTTATGTGCCATTAAAATGCTCGATTGCACACGAATTGAGATTTGGTCATAATGTTGTCAGTGTACATTTTAATTGTTGAAATGCAATGACCGCGATAATAAGCCAGCTTTCATTATATTGACAAATTAATGAAATGAACTCAATTAAATGAGGCTCTGTCAAAGTTACTTTAATGCTACTACAAAATAACACCTTCCAAAACTTTAATGCAAAAGCAATGGTCATCAAATATTGCCAGGAGCGGCAGGACAATCCAACGATTCAATGAAAGAGACAATTAAGTTGCCAAATTAAACAAAAAAAAAAGGAAAATAACAAACCGATAAACAAATATTTATGGTCCGATTCCAAGTACCACTTAAACTAAAAAAAAAAATGAAATTTCATTAGTTGATTGTGCTGTTGTCCCCGAAATGTAATTAACAATTAATTGTAGACGAACATGTTCGAGAAAAATACAGCATTTGGAATTATTCACCTCCTGAGCTAACGAATTTCGAATTACTTTCGAGAAAGTTATACAATTTTAAAAACAAAAAAACCCCATTAAAATTAAGTACTTACGAGACTGTTGTAAAAGTTTCAATATTTGCTTGAAATTATTATTGTAATCAAAAAAAAAAAAACAAACAAGCATTCAGCCTCATCATAAATATCATTTTATGTTTAGATATGAACAAGTTTTTTTTTTAATTAATAACCGAAGTGAACTGAAAGAGGCAAAAACCTAGTTAACCTAGTTTGGGCTTAATATGAATTGCTGATAAGCCATGTACAAAATTGGCTTATACATTTTTGCTTGACACGCCCACTTCAAATATTAATATATTTAGAGCTAAATTGCCCAAATTTGATTAATATATATATATATATATAAATATAAATAAACTAGTATCAAATTTCACATATTTCGGCTGAGATAGCTAGCCAGATTCGACAGAGATCAAGCAACTCGCTCTGGCAAACTCAGCTTCAGCTTGGAAACTTCTGTAGAGAGAGTGAGAGGGAGAAAGAGAGAGTGAGAGTGAGAGTGAGAGGGAGGATAGCTTGCAAGCGAGAGATAAACCAAACAACAACAACAATTGAATCCAAAGCACACCTAAAATACATCAATATTTGGCCTAATGTCATACATTAAAGAGACATTAAAGTTCCATAAAAGAAAATTTATAAGGCAAGCTGTAAACATGACCCGATGCCTACATCCGCTCTTTATTGGTGTGTGCCTGTGTGTGTGTGTGTGTCTGCGTGTGTGTGTGTGTAATATGGCATTAAATAACAGCGTTTTTTTGCGCTTGAAGAACTTTTGCAGCCATGCTCTTTTCCCCTATTCTATTTCTATTATATAAGTATATTTATTTTCTGCCGCCTGCGCCATAAATTATGCTACACTTTATTATTTTGTTAGGCCAGCTACAAAAAAAACTTCATCTTCAGCTCAGCGCCATTTGATGGCAAGCTCGTAGATACTTTCAACCTGACCCTTTTTGCCTTAACACAGCCCGCCCACAAAATGTCAGTCATAACGGCTTACTTGTTATCAGCAACTGTCTGTGTGGTTGCTACTATTGCCGGGTCTGTAAATACACATGCATATTAATTGATACTGGACTGCATTGACTGACTGGCACTACTCACATTATCTTGCACACTTTCGCAAAAGTTTTCATATCCGGGTGTGCCTTAAAGCTGACATCAGCAAATCCACAAGGTGTATTTTATCGAAGCCGCCGGTTCGTCTGTCAACAGCGATTCCAGTTCGGCAACAGCCTCTCTCTCAATTGGCTTATCAAAAAGTAAGAGCAGCACCTGCAAACAATCTAAATGTGTATATATGTATATACAATATCATTATATAATAATATCAAATAGTAATAGCAAAATTGAAGCTCGTATGCCACACGTATGCCACCTGGGCAAAGAACAAGCCAAGCAACTTGTATTTATTGTTCAAATTTTGAAAGGTTTTTTTCATTTTTGGTTGCTGTTATTGCTACTGTTGCTGCTGCTGTTGCTACTGTTGCTACTGTTGCTGCTGCTGTTGCTATTGCTGTCATCTTTTATTTACTTTGGCTCAGCCAACTGCTCGCAAGCAACGTCCTGTGCTAAAAATATTTCAAAGGAAATTGATTTGCGGCAACAACAGCAGCCAGCAACAAACAACAAATCAAACCACAACAATGCTGCAAGTTGACTAAATGCCAAAACTCGACTTGGAAAACCCGCCTACCAAATCACAGAATATATTAAATTTGAGTGGATTTTGCATATAATATATATAATAATATATATATATATATATACATATATATATTATTTGTAGCTGATTAATGAGACTAAGCTAAAATCTGAGCTACATCACAGGCTGAACCATTAAAGTGCAGGGTATTTAAAAATAATCATTTCATATAATAGTAGCTTATCGTCGCGACGTTTCCTTTTCCAAAAATTATTCACCAGACTGCACTTTCAGTGAGCCCCCAGCGCACACACACCTGCTGGCATCCACACACACGCGCACACACACACGCGCGCACACACACACACACACAGAGGCAACCATCGTCCCGCTGACAGCACTATGCCTTGCCTTGTGCCTCTGGCTGCCATTTTGTTGGCACTGTGCCACATCAATCCATTGAAGTGCTCATATCAGGCATGTACGACGGCTCACCATGCCCCGCCCCGTCAACATTGCATGCAACTTGGCGTTGGCTTTTGTTACAGTGACAATACACCGCAACCAGCCCGTTCCTGTTCCCGCTCCCCATTCCCATTCCCATCCCCATCCCCATGCCAATCGCCATCCCCGTATCCCGCACCTTGCTGCTGCAGTGAAGCCACCCGCTGTGCATCTTTTGAGCAGACCTACATAAATTGTTTGGCTAATTGCAAGTGGCTCTCGTCTGTCGTCCGCTGCTTGTTGCTGCTCAAGAAAATCGTGGAGCGACAACGGCAACAACAAAGAGCATCGCGAAGGAGCAACAACAGCAAACAACTACAACAACAAGGCCCAAGAACTGCTAGAATACAATGCTGTTCCTGCGACAGCTCCACTTCCAGCTCTAAGTAGTTTGTGGGGGTTGCCTTTGTGCGCGTAATTGGCAGGAAAAACTTGGGTATTTGGCCCAGCAGACTGTGCAAGGACATTCTGCACAATACGTTGTCAGGGAGCAAGAATCAGCTTCAAATTGGCGTGCGTCATTTCAATTATGCATTTGGCTATAGCTATTAATAAATATTATATATATATACTATATATAGTTGAGCTATTGTTTCTGCTCATCAACAATTCTAGCGAAAACGAATGACGATGCAGTCTTGGCAAACATAATGGCACAGTTCAAAGGAATCGTACTTAAGTGACTAATAAATAGCTGAGATCGTTCTAGGTCAGGCCAGCCAACGAATCGATGTTCTTTGACGACAACCAATTTAGATAAAGCTTAGATATGATTGCTATGAGACATGAAGGATATCCTTACTGTAATAATAATACATTGAAAGTGTACTCCAACATTATTAAACCTATAAATGGCTGCAATTAAAACTTACTTGGCTAAGTAGTAAGAACACACAACTCAGAAACGAAGAAATACAGAGGCGAAAACGGAGCTGAGCAGAGGCACCAGGACTCCGACAAGCCAGATGTCTTTTAGGTGGCTATAATCAAAAACGATTTAAGCAAGTAATATCCATGGGGAAGAGCAGACTTAGGATACTCACCGGTCTATTGACAGAACACTGTAGACTGAGAAGTCACCTAACCAAATTAGGTATTTATAGTAGCGATGTATGCAGGGAAGAGGAATCCCCAATGCACATCCTAGCAGAATGTGTCGCCTTAACTAGGAAAAGATGCAGCATACTAAGCAAGCATATCATGAAGCCCAAGGAAATAGAAGCCCTCAACCCAACAAAGATTCTAGCATTCGTGCAGAAGCTGGAGGCTTAGAAGGGGGCACAATAGACCTTAAAGGTCGCAGTGCTGGTGCCCCAATCATAATAATAATAATAATAAAAGTAAAAAGAATCGTTTTGATTATTGTTTGGGCTTCAAGAAATAATTTTTCGAAGTTTCCAGCCCTTAAATATGGTATTATTCAGCAACTTGACGGACTTTGTTTTGTAGGAGTATGTTAGCCTTGGCAAACAAGTGGCAGGCTAAGCAGACTAGAAAAGATAACTTAAATCCATTCGATCTGTTTTCCTGTGATTTTCTTTGTTTTCTTTGCCCGTGGCTCTAAATTGTCTCAAACAAATGTTTCCATATTGTTTTTCACTTTTCAATTGCTTTTCCGGCAATCGAACAATAATTTGATTGGTTTATCTGTTCGTTATTTGTTTGTGGTGTAGCCAACCGTAATTTACGGCAGGCTTAAATGTATTATTTGAAATTACATCGAAGTGTGATTATTTATTACGAAATGGTCAGCTAGTATGCTGGCTTAGCATTTAAATTGATTTGGTTTCTGACGAGTGTCATGAATAAATCAAAGTAAATTAAATTCCTTATCAAATTGACCCAGAGCTTAGCAAATGAATTGAATACGTAAACAAAGGATCAGCACTCATGTGAATGCAAACAAAGGAGGTGCTAATTACTAAATACTTTCCATTTGAACACTGTCCCATCATAATGAATAACAAACACACAACCAATTAACTAAAGCCCAAGGCTGTGGGATAATAAACAAATATATCCTGCTTAAAGGCTTACTGGCAATGCAAACAAGCTGTCAGAACTAGCTGCCAAAATATTAACAACACAAACCTGTATTTTCGAGTTGCCGATGATGAAATTCCCTAGCAGATGTATGAGAATATTGTTAAAAATTCTTAGAAAAAATCATTGAGCACTTTGAGTTCTTCACTTGAGAAACTGAAATAATTATTCTGCAAGAAATGCAAAATTCAAAATATTAATCAAAAAAAATATCGAAAATGATTGCAGCTAGAAATAAATATTTTTGCCGTGTTGGGAAAGTTGTTGGCCGATAAAAGCGATCTTAAACACTAGACTTATAAGTTACTCCCTGCTAGTGCAACTTGGCATAATAATGCCGTATTAATTATTGAAATTACATTTTGCATATTGTGGCATGGATTATGCACCACAAATATGCCTTTGTCTATGATTTCCTGCAAGCAGCAGGCGCAAGCAGGACTCTGATTTAACAGGAAACACCACATTTCTCACTAATGAACTATCTCTATCTCTATGTTTATCCCTCTCTCTCTCTCTCTCTATAATATATATGTATATATAATTTGCATTGTGTTGCAGTGGTGGTCGTTAACCAGCAAATGCGCTCAACCACAAATCTATTGATTATAAACTTGGCCGTCTCGGACATACTCTTCGTCATCTTCTGCGTACCATTCACCGCCACCGACTACGTTTTGCCGGAATGGCCATTTGGAAATGTGTGGTGCAAGTTTGTGCAGTACATGATTGTGGTCACATGCCACTGCAGGTGAGTGCCTCCAATCCATACAAAATCGCCAAGCTTAATACAGCCAGTGCATCTGCCATTCAGTGTCTACACCCTTGTCCTGATGTCCTTCGATCGCTTCCTGGCCGTCGTGCATCCAGTCACAAGCATGTCCCTCCGCACCGAACGCAATGCCAGCCTGTAAGTAACAATGTTATCCAATTGTTCAAGTAGTCGTAACCACATCTATTAGTCTCTCTGTGGTTCAATGCAAATTTGGGTTCGGCTTGCCGTATTGTTTCAGCTATGACCATAGGCTTCATTAAAGATTGAAATACGCTTATCATTTTGCATATGTGAATATGTGTGTGAAATCGAATCAAATCAACTTAACTTTAGCATGAAAATTGTGTTCTTCCTTGCTCGAGTATGAACATGTGACGCTCTGAGATGCTGATAGCTGGCCCATGCAAGCCAGCCTTGTTCATCGTTGTGCCTGCCTCTGATGTTTAAATTCACAACTGCCGTTTTTGCTGGCGACAATTTGCCGGTAGCTGGCGTCGCGACGTTCGCCGTTATCCATCCGCTTCCTCAGCACGTTCGCCGTTATTTTCAACCGTCTGCAGCTGTTAGGTGCCGATGCGGACGCCTTACCAACGTTTTCCGTTATTTTCAACCGTCTGCAGCTGTTAGGTGCCCATGCGGACGCCTTACCAACGTTTTCCGTTATTTTCAACCGTCTGCAGCTGTTAGGTGCCCATGCGGACGCCTTACCAACGTTCGCCGTTATTTTCAACCGTCTGCAGCTGTTAGGTGCCGATGCGGACGCCTTACCAACGTTTTCCGTTATTTTCAACCGTCTGCAGCTGTTAGGTGCCGATGCGGACTACTTACCAACGTTTGCCGTTATTTTCAACCGTCTGCAGCTGTTAGGTGCCGATGCGGACGCCTTACCAACGTTCGCCGTTATTTTCAACCGTCTGCGGCTGTTAGGTGCCGAAGCGGACTCCTTACCAACGTTCGCCGTTATTTTCAACCGTCTGCAGCTGTTAGGTGCCCATGCGGACGCCTTACCAACGTTTTCCGTTATTTTCAACCGTCTGCAGCTGTTAGGTGCCGATGCGGACGCCTTACTAACGTTCGCCGTTATTTTCAACCGTCTGCGGCTGTTAGGTGCCGAAGCGGACTCCTTACCAACGTTCGCCGTTATTTTCAACCGTCTGCAGCTGTTAGGTGCCCATGCGGACGCCTTACCAACGTTTTCCGTTATTTTCAACCGTCTGCAGCTGTTAGGTGCCCATGCGGACGCCTTACCAACGTTCGCCGTTATTTTCAACCGTCTGCAGCTGTTAGGTGCCGATGCGGACGCCTTACTAACGTTCGCCGTTATTTTCAACCGTCTGCAGCTGTTAGGTGCCGATGCGGACGCCTTACCAACGTTCGCCGTTATTTTCAACCGTCTGCAGCTGTTAGGTGCCGATGCGGACTACTTACCAACGTTTGCCGTTATTTTCAACCGTCTGCGGCTGTTAGGTGCCCATGCGGACGCCTTACCAACGTTTTCCGTTATTTTCAACCGTCTGCAGCTGTTAGGTGCCCATGCGGACGCCTTACTAACGTTCGCCGTTATTTTCAACCGTCTGCAGCTGTTAGGTGCCGATGCGGACTCCTTACCAACGTTCGCCGTTATTTTCAACCGTTATTTTTATGGCAACTAACACCCAGATACATTTCATTTATCAATCTGTTACTCAACTTAAGCTAAATATTTGAGTATGATTAACGAATTTGAAATTTGTATCAAATTTTGAAGCGCTTTAAAATAAGCCTAAGGTCTTAGACTAAATATAAATAAATTAAAGTATGCTTTAGTTAAGATAAATGTAGACGTTCAAATTGAACTGGAACATGGCACCAATTTAAAGTTTGTTTTGTTTTTTTTTTTGCACAAACAGTGCCATTATGTGCGCCTGGATAACGATTGTAACAACCGCCATACCCGTTGCCTTGGCCCACTCGGTGCGGATCTATCAGTATCATGGACGTGCTGGCACCGCCTGCGTATTCTCCACGGAGGAGGAAGTTTGGAGTCTGGTTGGCTTTCAGGTAAGTCAAGCAATTGATTGGGCGTTATGTGGCCTCTAATCTGGGTGCGTTCTGGGTTCCTTCATCATTCACCTGCCGGCACACTTGTCCTGATCTCTGATTAATGTGCCTGCATTATTCATGCCTTTCCGCCAAATTTGTCACCAGCTCGCGGCGCAACACATGAAATTGTGTAAAATGAAATTACATAAAAGCTACTCGAAAGGCAGACACAGACCACATACACAAACACACACACATAAACACATTGGTGTTGTTGAGGCAAACATATGTATATATTTGCCATTGCTTGGCAGCAGCTTGCAATATATGTATTTGCCACTTAGCACACTCGCACACAATGCCGCATAGCTGGTGTGATGAACACGACAAGGACAACGTCGTCCTGCTGACAGCTTAGCGCCTGGATTGCCAGCCAGCACTGGAGACGTGCCACCGTTACAATAGTATGCCACATGTAACCAGCTGCATCGTGCAACTGGCATTGTTAATCAGCCGTGCAAATAATGCTTTTGTGCATATGCGACTCCAGCACAGACTATGTTTCTTGCATCTAAAGCAGTGTTGGCCAAACACACATCGCCGACTATTGTAAAGCACGCAAATACATGTGAAAGCTTGCTACAAGGCAAATGCTGAACGCTCACCAACACAGACGCAGAGCACACACACACCAACAGCCTTAGCAGTAGTCATTGTTTATAATTGCACACTGCTATTGCTGAAATCATGTGCATCTACACGCAGTCAGTAAAAGCCATCATCAAACATCAACAATTGTAGCAATTTTGCACATAAATGAAAATAATAGTAATAAATATGAAAATTGTGTTTGCAACTCGATTCACATAGGGTGCAACACATTGTTGTTGCTTAGCAACCGAAGACATTCAGACCAGACCAGAGAGAGCTCCTTTCGCAGTATTCAGTCCAAGATAGACCATGGCATCGCAGCCAATTAACAACTTTATATTGTTGAGCTACACATATATATATATATATATATGTATATGTATATATATTTTAGCAGCACAAAAGGGGAGTTCACGATGTCTAACAATGTGTGCCTCTCAAGTTTTGCTAGAAAAGAGTTTTTCATTTCAATGCATAGTTTTGGTTTCCATTTGATATGATTAAAGCATGTTATGCTTTTCATAAATTGATTTATTAAAGTTGATTTTATGATTTTCTATACTTTTGATTCTTCAATATAAACTCCCGTTGCAAGGTACGCCCCAGCTTTAAGGGGCGGGGCGCATTCCAAGAGGCACGATGGGCTCTTAGCACCTTGAGCAGAACAGGCGACATCTCGCCGGAGTCGAACAACATGTTGGCGTGTCTCGGAAATTCTATGCCGGAAGGATGTTACACAGGAACCCACACTTGTGGCCAATGAATGAGCGCAATAACAACAACAACAACAACAACAACATCAGCAGCAGAAAAAACACAATCAACATGACCACAACAACAAGATTGACCTACTGACTGCAGTTGTCGTTTGTTTGTTTGTCTGACGGTCTGTTTGTTCCTCTTTCTGTGTGTGTGCGTGTGTGTGTGTGTGCGTGTGTGTACTCATGTGCTAATATGCACTTGTAGAGCTCGCTTCAAATGCTACTCATAGAGCAATTTACACAGCTCGATTCGCTGACTTGGACAAGGACAAGTACAGTAATAGTAACAGGAATAGGAACAGAAATAGCGAAAGAAATGAGATGCTGCCTCGATATATTGTGCCGTCTGACAGAGCATATAAATCGCAATTACTATAAGCGATAAGTGAGCAGTCTCGATCTGCAGATACTCTGTAATCGATAATCGAATGGATGGACAGCAAAGTCGATTCGTTACGGAACGCTGATAGACACGACACAATTGGATTGTTCGATTATATAGCTATTCGATCATTCAATGTTTACTTATAGTTATATCATAATTTTTTAACTATATTTCAATTATTTTTCTTAACATCAAAACTAAGCTAAAATAGACCAAAAAAGAATTGGCAAAGTGAGAAGATATGTCGAAGAGTAAAATGATGCAAGGAATCAAAGGGAAAAATGATATAAAAATAAAGCAGGGTATCAAAAGTGCGACTCCATGTGTCACTGGGCTGCTTTATAGTTGGATATTTTATTTGGTTTAGCTGTTTGGTTTCGTTTGGTACCAATATTTTGTTATTGTGGGTATTGTTGTTGCCAGTTGACAAACAGTTGAGCATTTCGCTGGCAAATTTGGCATTTCCATTTATTGCCAGCGAGCACATAAAAATGGATCAAACTTTTGACGCCTAGGAGCAATGAACAAAAACTGTTGACATCGTAAATAAATAATAAACTGAAGCACAACAAAGGCAAAGACACGCCTTGTATCTGCCCCGTGTGGCATGCGTGACCACAACACTCGCTGGCTATGCTCAATGGGATGTTTCGTTTAGTTGGTTTTCCCCAAAGCTTAGAAATTGAAAGCATTTCACTTGAATTAGTCGCGTTGCTGACATTTCTGCATTCACCAACAATCTCTAACGAAGTGCGTCTCTTAAACCATTATAAATTCATACTCAACCAATCAATATAAAATAAGTTTCATTTATTTTCATCAATTTATGCAGCAGGAATTTCAGTTTAATCAGCGGGTCAAACCATGAACCATATATGATTTGGGAATACTTTTAGATCCCAAGCTTAAGTTCGACAAGCATGTTTCTTCCTCTGTTAATCGAGCCTTTGGAGTCCTTGGTTTCATTATACGCTTTGACGATCCCTACATTACTAAAACTCTTTATATTTCACTTGTGCGTCCTATTCTGGAATATGGATCTTGTATATGATCACCCAATTACAAGGTTCATCAGAAAAGAATAGAATCCGTACAAAAATCATTTCTATAGGGGTTTTCTTTGGAATACTAACATTAGCTTACCTTCTTACCATTGTAGACTTTTATTAATTAATCTTCCTTCTCTTTCTGATCGTAGAACAATGCTTGGTGTTATTTTTGTACACAAGCTTATAAACGGTGAGATTGATTCTTCGGAGTTAATCAGCCAACTTAATTTTACAGTTCCGATCAGAAATACAAGGAATTTTCTGCCTCTTTCTCTTAAAACTTGTAGTTCCAATTTTGCCATTCACAACCCATTTAGAATCTTGTGTACAAATTATAATACGCTTTTTCCGTTAATATGTTGTACTTCCTCCATTAAACAGTTGTCTTATCCTAACTTTCTTTCAATTCGCGGTTACGAAGTTCGCGTTATGCGGCGCACCCCTCAGTCGGTTGGGTGGGGAGGTGGGTTGCAGTTTTGCTTGGAGCCCGAGCCCGTGCTTGGTATCGTTGGGCCACCTGAATGCGCTGCTCGTTAGTACTTCAACGTCCAAATTATCTAATATAATTATATAATTTATGCAGCCGTTTCAAAAAATTAATGAATAAATCATAATAATAAGGAAAAAAAAAAGAAAAGAAAATGTTATTTTTACGGCGTAGAATTGTACATTGAAAGTTGTTCGTGTGCTGGCGAAATGACTAGCGAATATATTTGAGGATGTTCTTGTGCTACTTTTACAGCGATTGCCTTTTCGAATTTATGACGCTGAACACTTTAAATGATAGGCATATAAAGCCTTAACTATCAATAAAGTTTGAAGCGGCATAAAACTTCGTCGACAAACTGGGCTACTTCAAAATTGTAAGCTACAGCTGCAGCAAACGATCCAGATACAGATACAGATACAGATACATGCAATGAAATCTAACTACTACATTATGAACTTAGATGGCCCTGTATGTTGATGAGGGTGTGGAGGAGGGGCAGTAGTTGACAGTGGCCAAAGAAAAACTTGTAGGCAAAACTTTTTTGTACGCGCCTTTAAACTTTACGAGCCGCCCAATAAAAAGCCATAAACTGAAGAGTCTGCCATATGATATACGAATACTAGACAGCGGCAGGGGCAGTGGCTAGAAGTGGCGTGGTTTTGGTGGGTTTGGTGGGGGGTGTGATGCTGGGGTGGCATCTGGGACCGAAGCGGCTCGTTAATATTTGCCGTGCTCAAATTGCGCCTGGGATTTGGCCATATACAAGCCGAGCAACTGTCGCGCCTGCTGTCACTCAACCAAATTAATCAACTTGAGTTCGCGATGCCCTCACGCACTTTTATTAGCATTGTTTTTGTTGTTGTTGTTGTTGTTGTTGTTGTTGTTGTTGTTTTTGTTTTTGTTTTTGTTTTTCTGTGTAGCATAAAGCACTGAAATTAAAGTTGTGCACAATTTTCGCATGGACACATTTCACGCGGTTTAAATTAAGCACTCAATTGAGTTGCGAGGCAACTTTATTTGCATGTTAAACAAATTTATGAAAATAACAATTAAGTAATAATTAAAATAATTGGGATATATTAATTTGTTAGATCGGTTTCATCACGGTTTATGTCTATCTCGATCAAGAAAATTGGGAATCTTGGAATGCAGCAACTGACTCGGCTCGAAGTCAGCATGCCGCATTCCATGCTCCTCAGCAATTGGCAAAATAAATACAAATTTCGATGTCAGCAGATTAATTCCAGTCTACAAGACTATTATAACGGCGGCTTACCTAAGATGTTAATGATCAAAAATATTAATCTCTATAATTAGTGGCAAAATGTTCATATAAGCGAATCGGAGTTATGGAGTTTAGCGTGACATAAAACGTGTCATGCCACAGCCAGGGGCACAGTCCATTGTATCATTCGTGTATGCGTTCATAAATAACATCATTTTCTCGTTAGCATTAAGTTGGCTATCATCGCCATCGTCAGACATTGTCATTGCGAGCAATTTGTTTTTGCAATTTAATCTTTAATTAAGATGTCTGCTTTGGCAAAACACATTCGCATTCGCATTCGCATTCGCAACATTTTGCTCATTTTGTTCTCTCTTGCACTCAGACATGCTGTGTAAGACATTGTTATTGCTTTGGCTGCTTCAGTGGCCCGCCTGCTCCTTGCATGTCAGTTGAGATTATGTTGACATCGCGACGTTGGCTGTCGACGATAGCACGGCACATGTTCATTGGCCGTGGCGCGTTATCCAACCAAAGTGATTTCAATTCCGGCGCTGTCGGCCATTTTGCCATATGAATGCCGCCCAACTCCCCCCCCCCCCACCGACCCATCGTTGATGATGGGATGGCTGTCTGCGATTATTATTAACAATTGTGCCAAGCGCGTTTTCCGTTTGCCTCGTTTCATCTGGCTTTTCCGTTTTCCGTTTCATTACATCTGCCCACCTTTGTGCATTTTCTGTTTGTATTGGTTAAGCATTTCATTGAGATTTACAATGTGCCGCCTACACGAATCACTGCCACACAGACCAACACCCCCCCCCCCCTCCGCCTCCGTCCACGCCTTCGACCCGCCTCAACCAGATCCATATCGGTTTCTGTAGTTTTTCCCCAAATACCAGCAAAACATTTTTCTGCCGCTGCTGAGTGTGTTTTATTGTTTTTTCACCCAAACCAACCGAACCTGCCCCGCCCCGCCCCGCAACGCCCCGCAACGCCCACCTCCCAACCGTCGTCGTCGCTGTCGTTCTCCTCCCTTTTGTCCCGTTTTAATCATTTACACTTGGCTGGCGGCTTTATGCCAAGTTAAAGCCACTTGAAACTTAACGCGCCTCAAATGAGCTTCATACATATACATTTTTATGTACGCAGGTATGTATGTAGATATGTATGTATGTGTGCTTGTGTATATATATATATATATATATATATCGTCCTAGTGCATTGTGGTAAATCATCGGATGGGTCTGTTAAAGGATTATTTTAATACGATTTACATTTAACACCAGCTGCAAACGGCTCTTAAGCAGATTAATTATGTGGCAACTTAAGCTGTAAGATATATGTATATATGTCTATATATGTGAAAAGCAGCCGATTTGTGCTGCAATTCAAATAAATTTGAATATCATGCAATCTATCAACACTAAATTGATTGATTACAGTATCTGATACTTAACAATTGTCATTTGTTTTCGCAATTTACAATATGACATTTTTCGCCTCTTATTTTATGGTATCTATCTACTATATCCCTTTCCGAGTTTAACCTCTTAAAGCTATCTACTAAATACCTTTCCGAGTTTTACCTCTTAAAGCCCACATCAAGCTCGATACTGATATGCAGGGTAGGATACTTTTTTGAGCGTTATTCATGTCCGATGGAATTAGAATGAAATGGCAGCAGCTGGTGGCAAGGCAGGCTTTCACACCATGGTGCCTCTCGGTGCGTGTGACTGTGCCTGTGCCTGATGCCTGGTGCCTGGTGCCTGTTCCTGGTATCTGGCCAGCCTTACGGGTCAGTGCTTTTGGCAATTTCCAATGCAAAAACAAAAGCCGCTGACATGACAGCAGATGGCATAGCAACTTCACGGCGTGCCAAAAACTTTATGGCAACAACGTTGATGCCGGTTTGGCAAGAATGGGCAAGTAGTGGCAAATTTGAGGCTGAGGATGACCGCTACTGTGTCCAACTGTCGCCAGTTAGTTATCCAACATCCAGCATTGTCCCTTTTATATTTATTTTATGAAGCTATTCGCAAGTGATTTTATGTTGAAATTAAGAGCAGACGGAGTGTTTTTTATGTTTGCAACAACAACAAATAAAACCAAAAAAAAATGCCAAATGGAAATTAGCAAAACAGATATAGAAATAAAGTTGGAGCAAAAAGGCATGCCGGAATAAAACATCGATACAATTTGAAACATAACTAATAGTCGTAGTAATCAAAGATGAGGTAAGCTGGTAATAGTCATGGCTAGATTAGAATTGGAATACTTAATTATATTAAAACATTTCTAATGCCCTATCCGAAAACTTATTTCTTGGTATTTTTATGAAATATTTACAGCAATGACATAAACAATGCGTATTTGCTGTGAGCAAGTGGAAAACTTTTGCAAATATTTCAATTGCAGCCATTAACAGCAGTTAAGACTGTACTTGGCAAAGTTGTTTGGGGATTTGTTGAACGATGATGACTCGATTCGATTGTTAATTGCATTTGGTTTCTCTCGTTGCAGGTCTCATTCTTTCTGTCATCGTATGTGGCTCCGTTGACGCTGATTTGCTTTCTATATATGGGCATGCTGGCCAGATTGTGGAAAAGTGCTCCCGGCTGCAAGCCATCGGCTGAATCCCGGTGAGTTAAGGAAACTGCACAAATATTACGCATACATCGCAAGCGCAGCATTACATTTTATTATTGATATTGGAATTGGAATTGGAATTGGAATAAGCAGCCACACTTGATACACACGCACACAGAGGCAGGTGCAGCTGCCTCATGCGGCATGATGAATACCTTTTTATTACACAGCACTCTGAGAACTTTGTGCGTGTTGCTCATACATTTTGTAAAAGCCTGTTCTGCCTTGTTTGTTATTTACCTCAGCAACCAACCACCAACCACCAGCCGCCACTAAACTACTAAAGCACCACCCATGCCACACCCACTGCCTGATGTAATCCAGTTCGCCTTGGCGCTGTCTCATTGCATTTGAGATACTTTCAATTTAAAACTGAGCTGAGCCTCTTTTGCTCGACCAAATCTCATAAAAAAAAATTCCCAATTTTGAAATTATTCTTGTTTTTTTTCGACGCCAAAGAGAGAAATATTGATTGAAATCTGTAGATCCTCGAAAATAAAACACAGATTGCTAAAACATGAATTTCGAATTAGATCCGTATTAATTCAGTGCTTGTGCATAAGCAAACAACAATTGATTTATGAGCAGATTAGCTCCGGTCTATAAGCAAAGTTACCATCATCATTTCAGTCCTGTCTGACCCATCAGTTTATTATCAAATAGATCTGAGTCGAACATTAAATGATTCACCATCTTGGCAATTAGAATAATTTCCGCTAATAATTCAATGTTGAGCGCATCCTTAATCAAAAAGTTGTCGAGGCGCGAACAATTTGTGGCGCCAGCAAGTTGATGAGGGTAATGCAACAAGGCAAACAATAAAGTAATGGGTGTCATGCAAGCAATCCTTTTCACTCGCATACCACACAGCCAATTGACTGGCTTCTGTTGTTGTTGTTGTTGTTGTTGTTGCTGTTGTTGTTGTTGCTGTTGTTGCTGTTGTTATTCAACTTTAAAGCGTATCCCATGCAGCGTATGCGTGATATGTCGCTTTGTCGTTACCAAACCAAAAATCCAATTTCAACTTATGCCAACGTTGCTGCCACACTTATTGTGTATGATTGTGTGTGTGTGTGTGTGTGTGTGTGTGTGAGCGTGTATACATATGCAAATTGCGTTTTACGCCGCGTGGCACACTCTGTGAACTTGACATTGGCAATATCCGGAATAAGTTGGAGCTTACACAGAGTTAGTTTATAAAACAGACAGACAGACGAATGCCAAACTCAACTACAGCCATATTAATTTTCTCTCATTTCGATCGAATTGCGCTGAAATTCTACAGACATTTCCATATAATTCTCTCTCATATTTTTGTGGATTGCAGCAAAGGCAAGCGACGCGTTACCCGCATGGTTGTTGTTGTGGTTTTGGCATTTGCAATTTGTTGGCTGCCCATCCACGTAAGTATTGCTCAACATGCATAATTTATTGCCATTGCCTTTTTTTTTTTGGCCAACATGTTCAAATTGTCGACATTTCCCGAGAACACAACTCATTTTCCATTCAAAATTGTCATGTGCAGTCGCAGGCATCATTTTACCGAGCTGAAAGTAACAAAATCCATTTATTAAACAGATTGTCAAATATGAAATGGAATTATTTATATTAGATCTAATTCCAATCGTTTGGTAATTAAATCTGTGTGTGTGGAAAGTCAACGAGCATCATTCATTTTACTCATTTCGCTTTAGTTATCGATTTTTCTTTATTTCCTCACTTTCACTTATCACTTTCTCTGTCAGTCTCAGTGTCAGAGTCTTTTCTGGGTTTCCCCAACTCTTGCCGAAAATGTTAACCATTTTGCAATTTATTATGTCCTTTATTTTATTTTTTAATATTTTTAATTTTACTTTTTAATTTCATTTAATTATTATTTTTATTTTATTTTTTAATATTTTTAATTTTACTTTTTAATTTCATTTAATTATTATTTTTATTTTATTTTTTAATATTTTCAATTCTACTTTTTAATTTCATTTAATTATTATTGTTTTTTTAATTATTTATATTTTTAATTTTACTTTTTAATTTCATTTAATTATTATTTTTATTTTATTTTTTAATATTTTTAATTTTACTTTTTAATTTCATTTAATTATTATTTTTATTTTATTTTTTAATATTTTTAATTTTACTTTTTAATTTCATTTAATTATTATTTTTATTTTATTTTTTAATATTTTTAATTTTACTTTTTAATTTCATTTAATTATTATTTTTATTTTATTTTTTAATATTTTTAATTTTACTTTTTAATTTAATTTATATTTTATTGTTTTTTTAATTATATATATTTTCAATTTTTCTGCTTAATTTTAATTTCATTTAAATATTGTTGTTATTTTAATTATTATTTTGATAGCTATATAAAATATATAATTTAATTTAATTTAATTTGATACTTAATTTAAATTTTTTATTTATTATTTTTTTTTTTTTTTAACTGTGAAGTGTTTTTAGTACACATTCAATAAATAAAAAGATTCTTAAAAATTAATAAAATTAAATAACTAAAATTAAATTAAATACTTACCTATCACATACAACATTAAATTCTGATCAAAGTCAGCTTTTGCTCCTTAAAAACATCAATTTAAGCTGTGAGTTGCTTGCTCACTGGCAGCTGTTGCTGCAGTTTGAGCTAATGTGCAAATAGAAGCCGATGGTGACTAGAACTGAATAAATAATGAATACACTCAAACAAACACTCAAACATACTGCTCAAACACGCAGACATATGTATGTGTAATTGCGGACGTCATTAGACAGCAAATTGACATTTCCGCTTAGTAAATAGTTGCAATTTATTTGGTCGAGTGTCTTACAGTAAGTCGACATACGGACTTATTTGTGAAATGCTTTTGCATAAAATCAATACCCATACGAATTGCAAACGCAATGGACAATGGGCAACCACAAATTGCGAATCGCAGAGCAAGTGCAGCGGAGTGGCGACTGAAACTGATACTGCAACTGAAACTGAAACTGATATGCACAAATTGTCGATATCTAAAATATATGTTGATTATGTGTTGCAGGTTATACTGGTGCTGAAGGCGCTCAATTTGTATGGTGGCACACATCTAACGGTTATCATACAAATAATATCCCATGTGCTGGCCTACACTAACTCCTGCATCAATCCCATACTCTACGCCTTTCTATCCGACAACTTTCGCAAGGCATTCCGCAAGGTGAGCATTCCTTGTGCATATGCATAAGTCCATGACAACATGTTCTCTATCTGTCTCTCTCTTGCTCTCTGTACGTTGCAGGTGGTGTGGTGTGGCAGCCCGCCCCCAATTGTGACAAACCAGCAGATGACAAAGACCACAAGAACTGCAACCGGCAACGGCACGTCCAACATTGAAATGCTCTAAGTTGGTCAGTTGCATAACCTCAATCTCCAATTTTAACTCTCTCACTCTCTCTATCTCTCTCTCTGTCTCTCTGTTTCAGCTTGCAGTTCTTAGATCTGGATTATATATATATATATATGGCATATTTGTGTAAATTACGAGCTCTATATGCGATTACAGAGTTTTAACTAAAATTAATGCACTTATATAATGCGAATATAACAGACTATTTCACACACACTTACACACGCACACACACACGCACATTTGGTGTTATTGAACCACAAATACTCAAAATCAAATTAAATGGGTTACAAATACAGGAGTCCTATTAAAAGTAGTATTATTACTATTTTGTTCCTCTTTCAAAAATATGATGTTTCCAAAAATGATTCCTATGAGCTCAACGCTATTGAAACTATTCAACAACAACATCGGGAACAGAATTTCCACATTAGGCAAAAATGTAGATACAAAAAAATATATATTTAACTAATAGCACTCATATTGGTCAAAAATTGTATATATATATATATTTTCTTGGTTTTTTTTTGCATTTTTTAACAATAATTTCTGGTGAACTCTGTTTCGAATTTCATTTTAAACTGAGTACAACATTTTCCATTAAGTTAAGTATATATATATATATATATATATATATATCTTAACAATGAATCCATGCTAAGATTTGATCTGATTCGATTAATTGCAGAGTGCATCCTTTTGCAACTCCTTTGCTGAATAAGCAAAGATCAACAGCTCTTTCAGCAGATTAAGTCCAATATCCTTGCCATATCTAATTATTATCATAAGCTCTAATTTATTTCACTTCTGTTTTTTTTTTTTTTTGTCTCTTTCATTTAAATTACAAAAAACAAAACAAACAAAAAAAGAAGCGGAAAAACTTTCGCTTGCCTGTTTGTGATTGGGATTGATTGTGAGATCAGATAATTAGATCAATGCAATTATATGAATGTGTCAAGAACTATGAAAATGCAAATATGCCATTGGCTAAAGCAGACGACAACTAACTACATACATACATATATACATACATACATGATGATGTGTGTCCAAACAAAAACAAATACAAAATATAGTTGGTAGTCTATAGAGTCGCATTAAATTGATACAATTCAATTGTCGCAATTACATTTTCATAAGAATTACTCCAATCTATGCAAATTGAAATTAGTTATGTAATTATGTAATTATGTGTGTGCGGTAGATTCAATGACAGCGTTTCAAAATCCATTGAAAAGTCATTCAAAATGGATTCAAATAAAGCTAACCAAAAATGTTAATTCCAAAATTCTGTGTGTCTCTAGACTAGTTTAAACTGTACGAACTTACACACACATACATATACATATACATATACATATATATATATATATATATATATTGTGTGTATATTTGGGATGAGGGGGGGTTATGTGATTTACAGAATGGAAGCGAATTATGATAAATGTTGTCGTTGATTAATCCAAAAATTCGATTGTTAAAAGTGTGTTGTGCAATTGTTGCAAGATCCAATGAATTTAGTTGCCTGTTGCAAGAGAAGATATTACATAAGACATAGGTGGCAACAAATATTACAAACTAAATGTATACAGTTAAGGAAAACAACGATTAAATATGCAATAACCAAATACTTGAATGAAATGAACATTTTCTTAATAAGCGTCAATAATATGATTGTACTACTCGTAGAATACTATTTCAAGAGTACTAGCACAAGAGTATCAATTTCACAATTGATTAATTCCAATTATTAAATTCAGTTTATAATATTTTTTGGTTATTTTTTGAATTTGAAGCGAATGAAACTGTACAAGTATAACACTTCTGTATTTACTCATAAGCTACATATGTTCTGCCATATATTTCAATTCCTGTCTAATTTCCAATTTGATGTGTTAAGCATCTGAACTCAAAAAATGATCGTAGATCACTGCAAAGTCACTTTTGAGTGCTTCAATAAATAGTTCTTACAAATCGTTAGTTGTTGCTTGGCAATTTACCTGGATTCGACTTTAATTTTCAGTTAGTATTAAGCATTGTTGTAAACCAATCTTATTTCAAATAAATTCAAAAGTTTTTAATTTAAAATCCAATCCATTTTATTTATCGAGGTTCTCCCTTAGGCAACGTCAGTCCAGATTTATGTAACCATTTCCAGTTTCCTTCTAGCTGAATTAAACCTAGAAATACCATATTGTTAAAAAGTGTTGAATCGTTTTATTCAAATTGATAAGAACAAAAAATAGCAATACCATTAAATAGGCAAAGTGCATATATATATATATATATATATGCATATACATACATATATATAGCTACGTAAATGCTATTAAAATTGACTATTGCATAAGGTTTTAGTTTTTTGGTGTTTTTTGTCATTGTTTGTTATCGTTGCTTCGGCATTGCCGAATTAAATGATAGATTAAGTAAAATATTGAAAAGGCAAACAATATGCAAATACAAATAGAAAAACAAATACCATAAGTGAAGAATACAACATGTGGATATATATTTGCATATGTAACCTACTGCATTCCTAGCACAGTTGTGGAATTGAACAATATTTGAATTGAGACATTTGCAAACCAACAATAAACAAATTCGAATTGAAATATTTTAGAAAAAGCCCTAAGGCTAAGCCCTAACTATAAGTGAACAATTCTGATCGAAGAAATTGATTGTAAAATATTTTAAATACATATATATATATATTTTTTTTCTGATGATAATCTGAAACTCCATTATCTTTACGTACTATATATATAAGATACTTAGCAGTCGCACTAGTGCAATGCACACGCGCATAAAGTTAAGTCAAAAACCAAATACAAAAAACAAACAACAAAAAACAAGAAACAAAAAATTAAAGGAATATACAAAAATTGTACTTGGAATGCAATTTGCATGGCTAGCAAAATAACTAACAAGCAAAAATGAAAGCTAAATTATTATATTTGAATATGAATGTTTATACCACAAGTTTAATTCATGTGTTAATAAAACTACGAGTACATGTATTTACAAAATGCATATGAATGGAAATAAATGCAACAAATATTTGCATAACTATTCCTTGGTTTGTTTGATTCATCAATTCGAAAGGTTTGAATGGTGGCAGGTGGCAGGTAAGCTTCCATACATAAATATATATTCTGCCACCAAATTATTTCTTCCTTTTTAACAGATTTCATCTTTCAACTTTTGGCTCACAATAACCAAATATTGGTCTAATGGACTCCAAACTCCAAAACTGGTGCAAGTTAGTTTTGCATAATTATTTTGCTTGAATTTCTGATTTGATTTCTCAATTTAAAGATGGACCAAAAAATGAGATAAGCAGGAACTAAATATATGACATATATATAGATCGGAGTCGTCGTGATCGGACCAAATCGGTAGAAAGAAAGAAAGCAGCATTCAGAGCAGGTGAAGCTGGATACAAACTTATTTCAGAAGATAATGTGAACAGGGTCAGTAAACATGGCAGATTTGCTCTCCGGCTATACATGATCTGCGGATTGGACGTCCCTGTTAACTTTCACGAAATTGAAGATATCCTGCATGAGGCCCGCTTGAGGTCCGTGACAATGAGCAGCTGAACAAGGCTGTGTTATGTCGTAGGAACTGCATCGGTTTCCAGATTCTCGTTGCAATACAGACCAGGCACCAGGTAACAGGTAACAGGTACTCCGTGTCCGTTAAAAGTTGCCCCATTTCGCATAGCTGCATTGACTGAGAGTTGACTGAGAAAAAATAAATATAATTATCATACTTAATTGACAACATTTTCAACTCAAGCATACCCGATGGCAGATATACATTCGTTTGCTGACAGTCCTGACAGTTTTTCAAATTATGCTCGAAGTTGACATCCAATGAACGACTCTTGGGTTCCCTGTGGCATGTGGGATGTGGGATGTGGCATGTTTGGCATTGAGTCGAATCAGCCGTGAATATTGTTATTCTTCTGTTACTATTAGGCACTGTCAGCTGTCAGCTCCAGTAAGCCCTGCGAATTGTGGTTATATTTAGGTATATATATAAATTAAACTGTTCCTTTCGAGTTTTTTACAATATTATTTGTGTGTCGCTGTAGCCCAAAGCGATCACAGTGGATCTCCACTGTCCCTTGTCAACCGTTTAAATTGCACACACTATAAAACAAATTTGCATATTGATATAAACAAAAATAGCCCAACGTTTTTCTTCTTACACATATACATATACATATACATATACATATACATATACATATTATTATACATATACACACAATGTAATCACGAACACATCTAGTGATGTACAAAAACATCGTAACTTTTCTGGATATTTAACACTTTTTGTGTGTAGTAAATGCAAAAGGATGTAAATGCCAATTGACCGTTAGGTGTACATTGTGCATAAACTAACTAAATATTTATATTTTTTGTGAATATATATATATACGATGAACGATATATTTGTGGGTGAATGCCAATGCTCAGATTGACACCTCTGCTTGTTATCGATAGAATTATTCGTTATCGATTTATTCAAAGAGAAACGCTTTTCCACATCCATATATAAATATAAATATAACTTGCCGCCATGCCCAAGGAAGGAAATATGAAAAACAGCGCAGGCGTGGATGCAACATCGCTCAAAGCGTGCGCCGGCTATAAGAGACCCCTAATCGAATGCAGTACTTGCAACAGCAAATGTGAGTAGCAAATAAAAAACAAACTAAAAAACGGTTTGCATACAAATGTAGTAGTAGTAGTAGTAGTAGTGTATGTGTGTTCCAACTACAATTGTGCTTTTTGTTTTTTTGTTTTACAGGGGACATTAACAGTTTGCCATCTATGTTCGCGAGGCGGTACAGGTCGAGGCGCGCATCTGTCGGAAAATGGAGGTGCCCAAAATGCTCACACAGACGATTGACGAAGGTGGTCGAACGTCCTGCACCCGCTGTCTCCGGCTCAACGGAAAACAAGGAGAATCAGCAGGAGCAGCCGACTGAGTTGCCAATGCCAACGGCGGTAAAAACCTGGAGTGTTGACCAGGTATTCGCCTACATCAAGAACTTGCATCCGGACCATGCCGAACGCTTCAAATTCCACGAAATTGACGGGAAAGCTTTGATGTTGCTCAAGTTTAAAATGATCATCAAATTTTTTTGTCCTTTGGTTGGTCCGGCGCTGCGCCTGTACGTGACAGTGCGCAACTTGCAGACTGCAGAGGAGACGATTGGTTCCTAAGTTTCTAATTTTGTATTTTTGATTGAAACTAGCATTAAGTAACTTTAAGTCAATGCGAACTAATTTGGATTAATGAAGTTCCACAATTTTGTTTCTCATTCGCATTTATTAATTCATTTTCGTACAGCAATTAAAGTAGATTAAGTGAATTCTCAAGTCTTTTCTTTTGTTGTTGCCAAATTTGGCATTATGTGGTTGTGCCCTGTCATATGATCAATATGCCGAGTTATATATGTACATACTCAATTGGGAGTTATATCTTCAAAATTGAATTGCGTATGGCAAATGAGATGCCTTATGCGAAACTTAGTCTCCATCAGTCATGGACAGACTGTTGTTTGCTGATTACCTTATGGGTTCCTTCCTACCGTACTCATAAGCTACATATTTTCTGCCATATATTTTTATACAGTAATTTCAATTCCTGTCTAATTTGCAATTTTATGTGTTAAGCATCTGAACTCAAAAAATTATCGTATATCACTGCAGTCACTTTTGAGTGCTTCAATAAATAGTTCTTACAAATCGTTAGTTGTTGCTTGGCAATTTACCTGGATTCGACTTTAATTTTTAGTTAGTATTAAGCATTGTTGTAAACCAATCTTATTTCAAATAAATGCAAAAGTTTTTCATTTAAAATCCAATCCATTTTATTTATCGAGGTTCTCCCTTAGGCAACGTCAGTCCAGATTTATGTAACCATTTCCAGTTTCCTTCTAGCTGAATTAAACCTAGAAATACCATATTGTTAAAAAGTGTTGAATCGTTTTATTCAAATTGATAAGAACAAAAAATAGCAATACCATTAAATAGGCAAAGTGCATATATATATATATATATATATATACATATACATACATATATATAGCTACGTAAATGCTATTAAAATTGACTATTGCATAAGGTTTTAGTTTTTTGGTGTTTTTTGTCATTGTTTGTTATCGTTGCTTCGGCATTGCCGAATTAAATGATAGGTTAAGTAAAATATTGAAAAGGCAAACAATATGCAAATACAAATAGAAAAACAAATACCATAAGTGAAGAATACAACATGTGGATATATATTTGCATATGTAACCTACTGCATTCCTAGCACAGTTGTGGAATTGAACAATATTTGAATTGAGACATTTGCAAACCAACAATAAACAAATTCGAATTGAAATATTTTAGAAAAAGCCCTAAGGCTAAGCCCTAACTATAAGTGAACAATTCTGATCGAAGAAATTGATTGTAAAATATTTTAAATACATATATATATATATTTTTTTTTCTGATGATAATCTGAAACTCCATTATCTTTACGTACTATATATATAAGATACTTAGCAGTCGCACTAGTGCAATGCACACGCGCATAAAGTTAAGTCAAAAACCAAATACAAAAAACAAACAACAAAAAACAAGAAACAAAAAATTAAAGGAATATACAAAAATTGTACTTGGAATGCAATTTGCATGGCTAGCAAAATAACTAACAAGCAAAAATGAAAGCTAAATTATTATATTTGAATATGAATGTTTATACCACAAGTTTAATTCATGTGTTAATAAAACTACGAGTACATGTATTTACAAAATGCATATGAATGGAAATAAATGCAACAAATATTTGCATAACTATTCCTTGGTTTGTTTGATTCATCAATTCGAAAGGTTTGAATGGTGGCAGGTGGCAGGTAAGCTTCCATACATAAATATATATTCTGCCACCAAATTATTTCTTCCTTTTTAACAGATTTCATCTTTCAACTTTTGGCTCACAATAACCAAATATTGGTCTAATGGACTCCAAACTCCAAAACTGGTGCAAGTTAGTTTTGCATAATTATTTTGCTTGAATTTCTGATTTGATTTCTCAATTTAAAGATGGACCAAAAAATGAGATAAGCAGGAACTAAATATATGACATATATATAGATCGGAGTCGTCGTGATCGGACCAAATCGGTAGAAAGAAAGAAAGCAGCATTCAGAGCAGGTGAAGCTGGATTCAAACTTATTTCAGAAGATAATGTGAACAGGGTCAGTAAACATGGCAGATTTGCTCTCCGGCTATACATGATCTGCGGATTGGACGTCCCTGTTAACTTTCACGAAATTGAAGATATCCTGCATGAGGCCCGCTTGAGGTCCGTGACAATGAGCAGCTGAACAAGGCTGTGTTATGTCGTAGGAACTGCATCGGTTTCCAGATTCTCGTTGCAATACAGACCAGGCACCAGGTAACAGGTAACAGGTACTCCGTGTCCGTTAAAAGTTGCCCCATTTCGCATAGCTGCATTGACTGAGAGTTGACTGAGAAAAAATAAATATAATTATCATACTTAATTGACAACATTTTCAACTCAAGCATACCCGATGGCAGATATACATTCGTTTGCTGACAGTCCTGACAGTTTTTCAAATTATGCTCGAAGTTAACATCCAATGAACGACTCTTGGGTTCCCTGTGGCATGTGGGATGTGGCATGTTTGGCATTGAGTCGAATCAGCCGTGAATACTGTTATTCTTCTGTTACTATTAGGCACTGTCAGCTGTCAGCTCCAGTAAGCCCTGCGAATTGTGGTTATATTTAGGTATATATATAAATTAAACTGTTCCTTTCGAGTTTTTTACAATATTATTTGTGTGTCGCTGTAGCCCAAAGCGATCACAGTGGATCTCCACTGTCCCTTGTCAACCGTTTAAATTGCACACACTATAAAACAAATTTGCATATTGATATAAACAAAAATAGCCCAACGTTTTTCTTCTTACACATATACATATACATATACATATACATATACATATACATATTATTATACATATACACACAATGTAATCACGAACACATCTAGTGATGTACAAAAACATCGTAACTTTTCTGGATACTTAACACTTTTTGTGTGTAGTAAATGCAAAAGGATGTAAATGCCAATTGACCGTTAGGTGTACATTGTGCATAAACTAACTAAATATTTATATTTTTTGTGAATATATATATATACGATGAACGATATATTTGTGGGTGAATGCCAATGCTCAGATTGACACCTCTGCTTGTTATCGATAGAATTATTCGTTATCGATTTATTCAAAGAGAAACGCTTTTCCATATACATATATAAATATAAATATAACTTGCCGCCATGCCCAAGGAAGGAAATATGAAAAACAGCGCAGGCGTGGATGCAACATCGCTCAAAGCGTGCGCCGGCTATAAGAGACCCCTAATCGAATGCAGTACTTGCAACAGCAAATGTGAGTAGCAAATAAAAACAAGCTAAAAAACGGTTTGCATACAAATGTAGTAGTAGTAGTAGTAGTAGTGTATGTGTGTTCCAACTACAATTGTGCTTTTTGTTTTTTTGTTTTACAGGGGACATTAACAGTTTGCCATCTATGTTCGCGAGGCGGTACAGGTCGAGGCGCGCATCTGTCGGAAAATGGAGGTGCCCAAAATGCTCACACAGACGATTGACGAAGGTGGTCGAACGTCCTGCACCCGCTGTCTCCGGCTCAACGGAAAACAAGGAGAATCAGCAGCAGCAGCAGGAGCAGCCGACTGAGTTGCCAATGCCAACGGCGGTAAAAACCTGGAGTGTTGACCAGGTATTCGCCTACATCAAGAACTTGCATCCGGACCATGCCGAACGCTTCAAATTCCACGAAATTGACGGGAAAGCTTTGATGTTGCTCAAGTTTAAAATGATCATCAAATTTTTTTGTCCTTTGGTTGGTCCGGCGCTGCGCCTGTACGTGACAGTGCGCAACTTGCAGACTGCAGAGGAGACGATTGGTTCCTAAGTTTCTAATTTTGTATTTTTGATTGAAACTAGCATTAAGTAACTTTAAGTCAATGCGAACTAATTTGGATTAATGAAGTTCCACAATTTTGTTTCTCATTCGCATTTATTAATTCATTTTCGCACAGCAATTAAAGTAGATTAAGTGAATTCTCAAGTCTTTTCTTTTGTTGTTGCCAAATTTGGCATTATGTGGTTGTGCCCTGTCATATGATCAATATGCCGAGTTATATATCGTACATACTCAATTGGGAGTTATATCTTCAAAATTGAATTGCGTATGGCAAATGAGATGCATTATGCGAAACTTAGTCTCCATCAGCCGTGGACAGACTGTTGCTTGCTGATTAGCTTATGGGTTCGGTAGGAAGGAACCGGGAAGCACCTTCTGCCTTAAACTTACTGTTCCACAACTTTAGTCAACTTGATTTGTTCCCACATTGCCCAACTGCTTACTTTCATTTGAGTGGCATTAAAGGATAACTTTAATATTTATAATATATTTAACAGCTGTGCTAAATTAGCTTTCGTTTTTATTGTTTAACCAAAGATATAGCTTACTTTATTTGCGTTGTTCTAACCTGAAGAGGTTGCAATGCAGCACTGAGCCAGCAACTGTGGCAACACCAAAAGGCAAACAGCTTTCCACTTGGCAACCGAGCTGCGCTGAGCTGATTTTAGCCACGTAAATTGGCAACGTGTGTAAACAGTGACATTATTTAGCCAAGCAATTGCAATAAGTGTGCGGAGCAAACCTGAGAACGAACCGCTCCACTTGACCATACGACGCCGAACCGTGACTGAAAAACATGGAAAATGGAAAATTCAATAAAAATATAGTTTAGCTAAAGCAACATTTTCACCTAATATTCCAAATGTTCAATGTCCCAAGCTCAAAATATTCGATTGATGACGAAAACGTTTTCTAAAACTATAATCAAGAACTAAACTAAATTGTTGGGCTAATGGAAAAAGATCTCCATTTGTTGTAGTTTTGAATAGAAAATATAATAACAATAATAATAATAATAATAATAATAATAATAATAATAATAATAATAATAAGTTAGAAAATCTTCAATTTTGGTCAACTTGAATACCGAAATTGGAAATTACCCAAAATCAGTTGAGTGTGCAACAGGAAGAGACCGCTATTAAAAGTATAGAGCTATCAATGTTAGAAGGGGATACGTCTCTTGGGGCAACTTGTTGCACTGTGGCTGCTGCACAATTTATGCGAATTTGCTAATGAATAGCTCAGCACACGCCAAAAAGAGGTGTTTGGGGAGGGCGGCCAGGAAGGCAAATGTCCTTTTCGCTGCTGCTGCTGCTGCTGATGATGCTGCTGGACTGTGGCCTGCCAGATTTAACGATGCAAACAAAAATAATCGTAACGTGGTCAATTTTATGTTGTTTGTTTATCAGCAGCAGGCAGGCAGGCAAGCAGGCAGGCAGGCGGACGGGCGGACGGGCAGACAGGCAGATAGGCAGACAGGTGAACAGCAGAAGCATCCTGCTTGAGTTCGAAGCCACAATGAGATCGTCCGGTTCGTGTCCAATTTGTGCTTGCTTGGTGGGGGGTGTACCGCAAATAAACAAGCCAATAAGCGTCATACGACTAGCCATGTTGCCGTTGCTCCTCATTAGCCGGACTGGGTTAACCCAACTTGCATATGAGTGGGCGCAATTTGACCGCTTGTGCGGCTCATGCTCAACTCATTAGTTCAAATAAAGCGCAGCAGAAAAGGGCGTTTCGCTTAATTATGCAGAGACCGCCGCCAGTTGGCCGACTCGGTTATATTTCAAAACCGTTGAGCGCAGCCAGCAAGCCGCTCAGTCGCCCAGTGTCCACCGTGCGAGCCACAACATAAGCCACAAGCCCAAGACAGCCCAGCCCAGCACAAGCACAACGCAACAACCAGAAGGAAAAAAAAAATACAAAACTAAGGAATGAGCCACCTCGAGGGAGAAACAGTTGCAAGGCCCCGCAACTGGCTTCTACGCGCCGCTGTTTTAATCCTAACTCTACAGCTTCTGCAGACGCCGAATGCCCTGCAGCACACCGAGGAAGGGCTCGAGCTGCTCTTTCGCGAGCGGTAAGTCAGTGGTTGCCCCACGACTCGATACCACATTTCCTATTTGCCCACAGCTCAAAATTTGAGCTTCTTGAGTTGACTTCTTCAAAACTACATCATTATTTATTGGTGCCAGATAAGTTTGATTTGTCCACCTTCTTTTAGTTGATATGCATTTGATTTATGAAAAATAATAGTTATAGTTGTGATTGTGATTGTGATTGTGACATGATAGCATCTCGTTGGTATACCCTGAACCCATTCAAAATGGGTAAAGTGGGTGTGTGTGTAACAGGCAGAAGGAAGCATCTTCTTGATCAGGGTCAATAGCCGAGTCGATATAGCCATGTCCGTCTGTCCAGCGCATTAAATTTGGAATATAGACTCTCGTATACCCGGATCGCAGATCATATTTGCTTTATTTTATCAATAACTGCCTCCGTTTCTCAAATATCGATACTTATCGATTGCCACTAGCTCAATTTTAAAGGCAGAATCTTCTAATTAATACATAATATGCAAAGGTATGTTATCCAATAACTGTCCAAATTTCATCAAGATCGGATAAGAATCACCACCTGGTAAATTTGCCAATAAAACTAGAATATATTTAACAACTGGGTTCAGGGTATATCGTAATCGATCTCACTCGACTACAGCATTCTTACCTGTTCGATTTTGGTTTTTTCTTACGCAAACGTTGCAAGATCCAAAAATCTGGATATCTGCACTTACAAAAATTTCATTTTTATACGCATTTAAAATCCAAGACTAGACAAGACTACTTGACTTAAGTAATACTTCATTTAAATACGGATTTCTTAATTACATCCCTTAAGGCTAAGCTATATTTGATCCACGTAGATGAATGCGAACGTGACATTTTCTCACTTTAACCTCACTATTATACACATGTTTTTCTGATGGTGTATATATATAGTATAGATATATAAGAAAACTGCAAGCATGTAGTGCCTATATTTGGGTATATTTCAATATATTTATATATAGATATAGTATATATTTATAATACATGCGCATATATATATATATATAATACAGTAAGCTTGAGATGCGTTGAGCATCGATTTGAATATAACTATTTTGCGATTACATATATCTTACAATAAGAGATCTGAAAATTGTATATAATCGAATATGAATCGGATCTTTTGTTAGTCAATCACCAAGTTAATCAATCAAATAGACTAAAATCGAGCGAAGAAAATACGACACTAAATCCAAACATCGCCTAAATTCAACGATTTCGTACTGTGTATTAATATTTGTATACTTATCTCTATCGTTCCATTTTAGATATATTTATTTTATATATTTATTTTATATATTTATATATATATAGTTTATAAGATTAATATGTTCAGGACAAACCAGTGACTTTATTAATACGATCAACTATTTCAAAAATCGGCCTATTTTCAAGAATAACACTAAAAAATAATTACTAAACAATCTTGAAAATTATAAAACGAAATTCATAAACGACCAGAAACATTATTAATACAGTTCATTAACAAGACAAAAATAATAACTGGAAAATCAGCTATATTATATAGATATATATATATATATATATATATATATATGTATGTGTGATATCTCATAAATTGTATATGTGTAGATATGATAATAAGATATGTATGTGAAGTTGATCTAATCATTTTGCACAGTTCACAGTCAGACTGGGAGAACGTTTGGCACCGGGAGGCGCATTCCCGATGCCGGGACAAACTGGTCCGTCAGCTCTATTGGGCCTGCGAGAAGGACATTTACAGGCTGACGCGACGCAATAATAAGCGGAGCGGCAGCGGCAACGGCAACGGGATCGGAAACGGGGACGAGAACTTTACCAAGCGTACCTTGGACAATCGTGAGTAGCCCAGTTAGCTTCACCTCCACATTGATGGAGCTGACCCGTCTAAGTGCTTCAACCATCCACAGCGTCCAGCATTGGTGCGGCTGGCTCCACCTGGCTGCATGTGAATGTTGCCAACATGCTGTTGCGTAGCAGACGGACGGGTGCGCCCTCAATTACCAACGAGTGTTGCACAAAGACGGGCTGCACCTGGGAGGAGTACGCCGAATACTGTCCCTCCAATAAGCGCCGTAATCACTACTGAGCTCCTTCAATTCGTGTGGCTGCTATTATAGACTCATAATACTATCTATTGCCTATACAACTATCTATCAAATAAATAATAATAATAACATTAAGTTTTTTTTTTTTTTTTTTCTTGCAATTTCTTTGTCTTTTGCATTGATTGTAGCTTAATAAAAATGTTATGCCACAGAAATCCGTTTTAATTAGTTGCGTTTAAGAAAACAAACAAAAAAAAAAATTCGTTTTTCGCTAAACTAAATTTGGATTTACATTTTGGTTAACAATACTACTACGTAAACGGGGACTTGACAACTTTGTAGATTATCCTAAAGGGTAACGGGCCTAGATTATTTTCCGCCTATGCATTCTTGTTCAATTTCTGGTATTGGGTAGAGCCTCGAATTGAGTTAGGAGCCAACCGAGAGATAATTGACAACTGAAATACAAATCTTGAACTTCAAAATTGAACTTCTTGACTTGGCGTATAACTGAACTTAACTTTCAAATTACAAATTTTAACAATATCAATATCAAATATATAAATAACAAAAGATTTGCGACCATTTGACAACAAGTGAAGATGAAAGGGGACGGTCAAAAAAAATGATATTGTAAATGTCTACATTAGTTAATATATTTGGATTATAGTTGTTCTGAACTCAATATCTGATGAGCAGATGTGTGTGTGAGTGTGTGTGTGTGTGTGTGTGCAACTCTAAGAGCTAACTAATTATATTTTGTTGTTGCTGTTGTTGTTTTTGATAGATTACGATTAACAATCAAGATCTGCTTGCTCCACATGCAAATCGTTGTTATAACTTTCTTCGATTATATGATCTAGAATCGCTTGTTCTAGCTGTAGCTAGTGAACAGCTGTCCTTTTATAAGTAATGTTATCTGTTTCAATTAGAACTGTGTCCGACATGCACACGAAGTGCATGGTACATGTAAGCCTACTCTTAAACACAACCTACATAAATAACTACGATTATATATATATATATATATGTGTGTAAAGTAAGATAAAAGCTAAACAGATTTGCACTGCTTGTGGCGCCACCAAAAGGAGCGAGGCATATTTGCAATCGTACAGCAGCGAAAGAGACGGCAACAGCGTGCAACAGCGTGCAACAGCGAGATTATAATCTATATAAATATGGCTTAGAATATGGGGTATATTGACTAATTGCGGCTGTTGCTCGCATCGCCATCCTTGCAATCCTTGCGCGCCTTGCCGCACTTGTCTGTGCCACTGGAGGACTGATGCTGCCGCTTAGAGCCATTCGCCTGTCCCTGATCATAATGCTGATCCAGCATCTCCAGCAGCGATAACTGACGCTTGCCACTTGCAGCAGCTCCAGCTCCAACTGTATTTTCCGCGTTGCTGTTACTGATTGTGGTGGTGGTGGTGGTGGTGGTGCTGCTGCTGCTGGAGGTGGTAGTGGTGGTGGTGTTGGTGGTGGTGGTGTTGGTGGTGGTGTTGGTGGTGGTTGTGTTGGTGGTAGTTGAGTTGCTGCTGTTGCTGCTGCTGCCGCCACTTTCCAAGCTGGCCGCCAACATCATGGCATTTGCCTGCTCCTGTTCGGCATCAACATCATCATCATCATCATCATCAACATCATTATCGAAGAACAGAACACCGCCATTGGTTGGCGAACAATCTGAGATATCAGCAAATATATCAGGACTTTGTGTCCTTGCAGCTGTTGCAGTTGCATTTGCAGTTGCAGCTGTTGTCGATGTGGTTGTTGTTGTTGTTGTTGCAGTTGGCGTTGGTGTTGATATTGCTGTTGGTTCTTTGGCTGGTTTCTTGTGCTTGTGCAGCTTCTTCAGCTCATTCAGCACAAAGGCGTAGAGTGACTGGTCGTCGCCGTCCTTCTTGTAGCGACGCAGCACCCCGTACAGTTGACGCACGGTGGTGCCATGCGTCCGGAAGAGCTGCCAGAGCACATGCAGATCGTCGCGCAGATGGCGATTGCCAAATGTGTAGTAGGCCAGGGGACGGCAATGGTGCGCACAGACCATCATCTGGATGAGCGCTTTTAGGTGCGGGTCGCCGCCAAATGCGCCACAGCCCCAGTTGCCGGTGGCGACACCCGGCGCCGGTGTGACCAATCCATGCCTGAACCCAATGGATGCCTTGTTCAGTTCACGCAAAATGAGATCCTCGCGATACTGATGCGATTGCAGTGCCTGGCCAAAGCTGAGCGCATCAATGGCCACAATGGCACTGTGGCGGCGTCTCGAACTATCATACGGCGTCCGATCCTCATGATTGCCCGCCCAGACAAAGCTGCCCGCATAGCCGGTGTAGTTGCTAAAACGTTCGCTGCCCACCATCAGCAGCGCCTCCGTTGGCAGCAGGCACTCGGTGAACAGTTTCGATATCAACAGCTCCGGGCAGATAACGAAACGAATCTCCTCCTGCACACAGCCCTGTCCGAGAACGCCACCGCCGAGAAACTTATTGGCAAAGTCCACCTGCAGCAGGCCGATGCCTTCGTCCTCGATGGTGCCACCGGCATTTATGTGCATCGGTATGCTCGAGAGGGGCGCACCGCTCAAATACCAATTAACCTCATCCTCCGGCTTGCCGCAGAGCCGCACAAATGTGAGGCAGCCCGTGGGCACATTGCTCGCATCGCGCTCCGTTGGACAGACGCGACGAAAGTAATGGAAAATACACTTCAGCTTCTCCAGCACAGACGCACCACTCGACTGATACAGCCTGCGAAAAATTTAAGATTACACCGATTACACATCTGAATATATATGAATAAATATATGGAAAACAAATTGGACCTGCTCACATCCAAAAATGAGGTTACCTATTGAAATTGATGTCCGGAAAATTGCTGTACTCCGATTTGCGTTTGAGTGTGTTGCGACGCGGATATGTGCAGAGGAATGCATTGGCCAGCAGGCAGGAGATTTGCTCCTGGGTCAGTGTAAGAGCAGTTGTCTGATTCTGCTTGAGCAGCGGTATGGGCGCCCGGATCAGCTCCGGGAGACGCAGGGCCAGTCGACTGATCCTCGGCAGCAGATCCTCGAAAAAGCAACGCGACTCACTCTCATCCAAGTCCTCGTTGAAGAGCTTATGCAGCGCCCGAAAGCTCCACTGGCCTTTATACGTTGTATTGTACGAAAGGATCGCCGCCTGCAACTGTTTGCTATTGCTGATCGGACGAAGCAGGGCACGCTCGATCATGCCCCAGCGTGACTCGATCTCCGATGTGCCATCATCGGTTTCCACTGGATATTTGCTCTCAGGCGCACACGGCAGACGCACATGCTCCGCATCCCAGCGATGTGTGGCGCGTAGGGAGCGAGGTGGCACATTTGCCGGCTCGCGTATCGGATGCCGGTGGAGCACCTTATGATTGCTGCTCGGCTGCACAGCGCTCAAGTGTTCCAGCTCGAAGGGATGCAATCCCCGATGAACGGCTTCAATCGGCTGACAGCGCCAGTGCCACTGGGGCTCCGTTTCGCTGTCGCTGCCTGCGAGTGAAAAATAGATTAATCGAAACACGCTCCAAGTTGGACGAGCTTACCGCTTGTGTTTCCTTTGGGGCCGTCTGTATCCGTATTGACATCGGCTGCATCTATTTCCATGCTGCTGCTGCTTCTGCTCTCTTTGTCGCAGTTCATTCGACCGTCAGCTAGTGCTGCACAAATATCGATTTTTGTCCATACCGATGTTACGATGTTTCTTTGGCGAGTGACAGCGATGTATCGATATACCATGTTTAATAACAACGAATTTTTCACAAGTTCTCAAACGATTGTTTATTTCAAATTTCAATTATTTATTTTGACTATACTTGAAATGTTATAATTATTATAAATATGACTTGAAGAATTACCATTTCCAAGCCCAACCACAGTCAAAACCCATTTATTCTCAAATTTGTGTAGAAAAGCGTGCAATCGATAGACATCAAGAGACAAATGTGAGCGGCAATTTGCGCGTTAAAGTTGAGATATGTGCGCCCGCCAAACCTTTGAATTTACAAAAACGTTATAGAAATTATTATTTGGTAAACAAATATATGTAATATATATATATATATTATATATATATATATTACTGCAGGATGCAGTTGAATTAGCTTAATTGTAAATTATTGCACATGTTTATATATATTTATGTATATTTGCACACAAATTGTATATAAGAACATACATATGTATATATGGCATGTTAAGTGCTTTTGCAGAGTTCAACACACCTTTATCGCTGTCTAATCAGCCGCATTAGGCAAGCTGCGCAGTTTGTACGTACAAGCATACGTTTTCTAGTTGTTGGTTTTTGGTGTTTTGGGTTGTTTATTTGAAACTCTTTCGCGGTCCGCTTTGTCGTGCGGAGCGACGCGTCGCCTCGCGTCGCGTCACATGGCAGTCGTCAATGCGTAAACAAATGAAGACAGCAAAAGAAAGCAGCAACAAAATTATCACAGAAATTTCGTCGGCCCGCGAATCTCAATTAGGTTTATTGTGAGTGGGAATGCATACATACAAACATACGTGTGTATGTTAATATGTGTGTGTGTGTGTGTCTGTATGTGAGGATAGCCTTCAAATGTACGTCGCAGTCGCCTTGACCATAACCTAGAAATACACATACCCGTTGCGGCTCTCTCAGAGATTATATTGGTTTGCTTGTATGCGTTTACTATTTGGCTTATGTGTATATTATTTGCGTCAGCTGAGCGTCGCTGCAAACAGGTACGTAAACGCAGTCAGCTGCGGCGTCAGCGGGGCCCAATCAGGTGCCAAAAACAAATGAAAACAGTGAAAGCAACAAAGCAATGAGAAGTGCGCCAGCCAGCATAAGGAGACACAATGGCACAACGCAAGGCAAGGCACAGAATATTGAATTCGAAATGTTACTAAACTTTTCAAGGTCATCTCAAGTATGAACTACTGACGTCGACGTCAACGTTAACGTCGGCGCAGGCATCGCTGCAGCTGCGGTTGTTTGCCTTCAACAAGCTTTAAATGTATGTATGTATGTACGTGCTTGTGTGTACATACATACTTATGTTGTTGTTCCTAAGTTTGTGCATTAAACAATTATTATTTATGTCATCTACATTTTCTCACTCTCGCTCTCTCTCTCGCTCTCTCTTGGTCTTTTTCTATTGATCACATGATCAAAATGTTTGTTTTTCTGCTTGGAGCTTTTAGAATGCATTTCGTTAATTGGGTTTCAACTTGTTTTTAGTTTTTGAGGGGGGTCAGTGGGCTTACCGTTATAATAGGAAATTACGTATGCCCACAAATACACACACATACATGTGTTTATATAATAGTGGCTCTAAATTGAAAGTTAACTTTCGCATTTCTATATCGATATCAATATTCCTGATTGTTTTACTGCATTCTGACGTAATAGATGTCAATCTGTTTGCATACACAAATACATATTTATTTTCTCACTATATAAATTGTTTTGCGAACAGTGTGGCATCGAAATAAAAAAATTCAGTTGCAACGGATAATTGCGGGTGGAATTTTTATTGTACTATTTTCGACGATTCTGTTTTTTTGTTTTATTCCAAAGCAGAAGAGGAAGAAAGAATACCGTTTATCGCATGTACACACATAAACACACACACACATTAAAAGTAACTGTCATTAAAGCCATGCAAAACAAGAGCTTTCAGTGTGTTTCTCAAAGCGCTAAGGCTAAGCCGCATTTGTTTTGATTAGCTGTTTCTTTACTGTTTATTAGCAGCTTATATGTATGCATATGTATGTGAATGTGTGTATTAGCAGCAGAAATTAAATGCGCCAAGTCGCACGTTTGACAATTTGTTATTGTTGTTGTTCTTATCTTGGAGTCTTCTGATTCGCGTTGCTGCAGCAAACACAACGAAACAAAGGGGATGCCATAATCGAAGCAATCAAAACTTGTTTTTGTTTTTTGTTTTTGCTTTTGCATTGTTTGCACTTTTTGTTGTTATGTTTGTATTTTTATGCATATATGTATGTAATTTTCGCATGTGTGTGTGCGTGTATGTGGACAATTGGGTGATTGGGAGCGTAATCGAAACGGCTAGTGGGCGTAAGGCACAAGGCGATACAATGCAATTTATGTATATACAAATACACACACACAGCCACACAGTAATATATAAGTACATGTCTACGTTGCTACGTCTATAAATAGACACAAACTGTTTGCGTTTAGTGTAGCAAATGCATACGGTTAAGGGGTCGGGCGTTGTGTGGTGGGTTCAATCCTAAGGGTATGGACAAGGGGCGTGGCTGACCACGTGTTGCTAAGCGGGTCGCTCAACCCAACTGGGCTGTTCCTCTCTCTCTCTCTCGCTCTCCAACTTCTGTTTGCTGCAATGGCTATTTTTGTTTTGTTGTTACTTAACTTTCGCACATACATACAAGCCTATGTGTGTATATATGTACTGAAAAAAGCTTGTGTTGGTTTTTACGTGTTGCTGCTTCTGCCGCTTCTTGTTTCTTGGCTAAATTTTCGCATGACCTTGACAATTCTATAGACATATCTAAAAACGTTGGCGCACTGTCAACGTCTGCGTCGACGTCGACGTCGCCAACGACAAAGTCAACAAACAAACAGCGTTGGACGCGAGAACAAAACAAATTTTTCTTTATTCTTGTTTGCAGTCAAAAAAACAAAATCACAAATTTTAGCTGACACTTGCACACATATGTACATACATACATAAGTACGTACACTTATGCATACATACGTACATAAATATAAATACACAGATGTATGCACATCAATCTATTTATGGGAAAAAGTTCGCTGAGACCGATTTGAGCCAAATAATTGAGGATTTTGGAGCATTACCTGATGACAATCGAACACAGATCGAACAACTATATAGTCTTATGTACAGCCATATATATGAAATGTGCATGCAAAAATGTATATATGTAAATATCATAATGAATAAATTCCGATTAGCCAGTCATCTATTCAGATGTTAGGCATAATTAAATTGTTTTACATAATTATTGTAAATTTACAGTAATATATGCATGTATAAATTTTGTACGCGTTCATTTCTAACGGGATCTACTTTTTACAATTTACAATTTTGGCTTACCACATTTAAAAATTGCTTATATTTATTAACCATTTGTATGAACCACAAATGATATATATAAATCGCATAATGTTTACTGTTTTTTGCTTAACAAATCGAAATTATACGAATTTTGCTTTGTCAAAACACTTTCTAGACATAGTGTATATATTTTTTTTGTCGATTTTGCTCAACGCCCACACGAAAATGTCACTTTATGCAAAAGTTGTCACAACACCACCAAAAACATAAGTGGTAAAAGCGCAGCTGGCGGACAACGCCGACCGCGAAATGCCCTGTTCTAATAGCTTAAAACTATAAAAAAAAATTTTTTTTTTAAATTTAAATTTAATAAAATTTAACTCCAGCATTTAAAGTTGATATGTTCCGTTTGTGATTTAGAACTTAGAATTTGAATACATCTAACTGAACTTGAATTGGTCGTGTTTTTTCAATCAGCATACCCCATACTTTTGCGGGAATAGAGTACAAATACGTACATACAAATGAAGACCAAAATTGAAAATGAAAACAAAAGCAAAAACAAAAACAAGAGAAGATTGAGCAAAAGAGAAATCGCTTTGCATTTCGCACGTTTCCAAAATATAGCGCCAACAATATTAAATACATATACAACGTATGAATAATATCTGCACGCTGAAAAAATGCGACTACAAATGCAAAGCAAAAAAATCCCAAAAATAATAATAACAACAACAACAACAACGATGGCAAGTCAAGAAGGCCTTGACCCCAATAAATTTGTGTAAAACAATTATCAACATATATGCGGCGCCAGCTAAAAATAACAAATAATTTAATAAAATAAAGACAACAAATAAAAGCAACATAATGAAAATAAAGCAATTGTTGAACAAACATTTTGAAATTATTATTATTATTGTTGTCGTTGTCGTTGTTGTTATTGTTGTTGTCGTTGCTCTTTAGAGTTGGTGGCGAAAGTGCCTGACGCCAACAGATGGCGCCACATGGTATGCGGCTGTTATATATCATTGAAGGATCATCCTCAAGTTGATGCAGAAGCTATAGATAACTAACTGCAGATAATTCACTTAAGCATGTGCCACTGAGATAAACATGTACGCAATATTATTTAATTATTATACACACACATGTATATATATATATAGATATATATATATATATAAAGTAAGATGTGGCTTGGCTATTATAATCATATTAAAGGCTGCTCCACAAAAGAAGAACCAACTAATTCGATATTAATGTGCAGTAGAAATGGGGACACAGCGATGAGTGAACAATATGTTGACTATTTATTTTCAATTTGACCTCATAAAGTATATATTTATATATATTTGTGAATTGTGGACTTTTCTTTGGTCCAGTTAAAGATAAAGTTTGCACAGTCAAAAGTTGAGTTCTGACATGATATGCGAACAAAAGAACATCTGACAACAATATCACACATATAATTTGGTTCCATTTACCATACAATGTTAAGATGTGATCAGGTGGACTTTCTGTCTATAAGGATAAGTAATCTTCTTTTTCTAAAAGATAGATAAAGTAAAAAAAAAATGTAAAACACATATTAAAAGTACATATACATTTTTATGGAGGTATTGGATTGTATCATATTTTGATCTATATAGAAAAATCGTATTTTAAATGGTTTTTGCAACGTGTACAGCATGTGTGTGTGTGTGTGTGTGCATTTAACTGTTCGTCTGCTAACATCAAGTGTGGCTGGAACATGATAAAGCCAACTGCGAAAATACAACATATGCACGAGAGCATTTGTGCTCTCTTTATGCAATTGCCTACTTCAAAGCTCATTTGAAGAGACAGAGACAGAGATTAAGAGAGCACGCGAGAGAGTTAGCAGAAGGTGCTTTTGAGCAAGAGCTTGCAGGCAGGTGCTGGTTGCCTTGCTGCGTGCTGTTGTTGTTGTTGTTGTTGTTATTGCTGCATAAAGTCATTGTACGACCTTTAAATGCCGTTGGCTCAATACAATTTACCAGTGGATGCATTTTTTCTGACGCTGGGCGCCATTTTAACAGCGTCGTCTCTGACAGCAGCGACCTTCGTCCCAATCCTAATCCGAGAGCACTTCAGTAACTAACGGCTGTACCTGGCAGGGCGGTGGGAGAGGTGGGTGGGTGGGGCCATGTGGTAAAATTACTCAACTGCCGGCTTATCAGTGGTGCGCTAGTTAACCAGAACAACAACAACAGTCGCTGCACACTTTACACACGACAAGCAGCACAGCACAAATGCCGCTTAGTCTGTGACGGTGACGGTGATGGTGACTGTGCCCGGAGTGTCAAGTGACTAATCTATTCGACAACATGACGTGAGCGATGTTAGATTCTCGCCTATCCACCTGCCCATCTGCCCAGCTGCCTAGCTGCCTAGCTGCCTGTAACGACGTAACATGCCGTTTGCTGTTACGTAACTTAACTGTTAACTTTAATTCGTAACCGTATCAAAGCATGTCGATTTCACAAGACACCATAAAACTCATTATTCATCGTCAATTCTTGCTCTTTCTCTTGCTCCCTCCCTCTCTCTCTCTCTCTCCCTACTTATACATATTACATATATACCAGTTGCGATCAAAACATTCGTTGTGCTGCTTCTCAAAGCATTTCATAAAAATATGACTCAATTTATGGTGATAAAATCGAGAGCTCTTCAACATTTTCACCATAAAGAAAAAAAAAATTATGTTTTATCTGGGAATGTTTTAATAATAATAATCTCTAGTTTTTAGAAATATTTTGATATATATAATATTTTTTCACTTCCATTAATAAAAATAAATATAAAAAATTAAAGTATTTTAATTGTTATTGTTAATAAACTTTATAGCTATGCCAATTTGTAATGTTATCTTATCTGCAGTATTGATTGTGTTTGAATAAAATTTTCATCATTTTTTAAGCATTTTCTTGTGCATTTTCCGAAACATATGTGTGCACTACTACAATTATGAGCGCAGCTGTACATACAAAATTTAGTCTGCTGCGTTTTTTCCAGAAAAATGGTTATTAATTCTTGAAAACTTATTTATTTTAATGCGAGACAAGAACACTTGGCAAATTTTCATTTTATTCTAGTTAAACAAACATTAAGTTAAGTGTAAGCTTAAGTAAACAATATATTTTTTCTAGAATTGGATTCGTTTTAAAACAAGTCGCAAGATTTTCATCCGAATCGCTGCAGAAACTATATGTTGTCTTGTGTTCACAGAATCTCTCTCTCTCGCTCTCTCTTTCTCTCTCCCTCTCTCTCTCTCTCTCTCTCTCTCTCTCTCTTTCTCTATATACAAATATATGTAAACATTTATTTTAGTTTAAATTAAGTAGGAAACACACACAATTTTCAACGAGTCTGTGATGGATGTATGTATGCTTATGTATATGTATGCATGTACATATGTACATATAACAAATGAAAAATGTGAAATGTCAATTTCAAAGTGACATAACTGCACACATACCTACATACATACCTATGTACGCACATACATACACACACACATACATACCTATGTACACACATACATACACACACACATACATACATACCTATGTACACATTTTCAATGTCAACACTTTAATTATTTTCGCATACAGGAAACGAAAATTCCTATTGAGCATCTGCCATAAAACATTCTTTACAATTTTTTTCCCATTTATTAATGACAGTTTTATTTATGTGTATTATGATTCTTAGAATTGAACAAAACCGAAACAGAGTAATTATTTTTTTGTTATTGTAGTTTTATTTGCCAAATTAGATTTTTGCATTGGCAAACTGTTAAGCAAAAACGCTTCACATTTTGTGCATGCCAGTTTGCAGCTTATCAATCGAGCCCAAAGCTGAGTGATGTCACCTCCGCCGGCTGCAAATCGAGACGGGCCTAGAACAGTTGATGGTAGTTTGGTTGTTTTGGTTATTTTGCGTATGGGCGACAGCAGCTCCTCAAAACCTTGACCTGGCCACACATCGCACGTATACCAAGTGGGCTCGCCGGCTGGTTGGCCTTGACCCGTGCTCCCATTACCGGTCAATTATCGCTGGGAGAGCTGACATGGCTAAGATTGCTATTGCGGCCATTCGGCAGGGATTCCTCTGCTGGCACGTGGGGTATTCCTGCTCAATTTGGCATTGTAATTGGTAATCGTTTTGCCATGCGGTGGCCAAATCGTTGCTGCTCCAACTGACCGCATGCTCCCAGCGATGCAGATGAGGCATTTTGCTGTTGCAACATCGTCTGCTGCAACACATTCAAGTCGTGGATGAGATGTTGCAGATTATGTGTGAATTCAAATGGCATGTGTTGCCAATGTTGCACAGTGATTCCACCACCACCACCGATACTCCCATTGAGTCCCCAGCCAGCGCCAGTGGTTGCAATCCTTGAGCTGCTGTCGCCCCCCCACATTGATGGGTAATTTGCAGCTCTCCCGTATCGATGTCACCGGCACCGGCTAAATTGGAGGCTTGCAGCCCATTGCCACCGCTGGCATAACCATTGGCCGCCCGCCGCTGTGCACCGTTGGACGCCTGGTGGCGTCGATCGTATAAGAACATTTTGCCGCCGTCTCCACGACAAGAAGATCGGTTTGTAAAACCGACGACGCCTCATCTTTTGCGTCCCGTTGCCTTTTCCTCCGGCACCTCCTGGATATGTGGTCGAGGAGTACGAGGACGACGTCGAAGACAATTGCTGCGGGTAGCCAGTTTGTGGATGCCTCCTGTTGTGATTGTTGTAGTAGGTGTAAGGTTGTTGTTTCTTGTCTCGACGATTGAATATGAATTTGTTGTTGTTGTAGATTATTGGGACAATTATTGCAGCTGCTTGTGCTGCGGCTAGTCAACATTCAGAAGACTGATCGATGATAAACCAATTTATTTCAAATCCACTAAAAATGTTTGGTGTATGTCTTGAAAGGGGTATCATTGTCTCGACATGCGCAAATTGTCGATTTGACGTCTTTATTTATTGTCCAATTGTTGATCTCTATTTCAGGGTTTTATTTGTTTAATCATACAATTTGGTATTTATTGCTGTATTTATTTATATCGTTCACTTTTGCAATTTCATTTCGTGCATTGCACATTTGTTTTTGCCTGTTCAATCATATCATCATCTTACATACATACAAACATCTACGTACGTATGTATATCGCACATGCCTACATAGTATGTGTTTATGTGCCTGAATGCCTGTTCCTGACTGTGTGTGTATCAGTGTGCGTGTATTTATGTATGTGTAGCTGACATCAGCGACAACAATAACAAAGCAACGTGCACGTCGCGCAAAAACAAAGCAGAAACAAAGCAAAGCAAAAACAAAAAAATAAAATAACCAAAGCCCAAACCAGTAAACACGTCAGCCCCACACACACAAAAGAGATACGAAAAGCTAGATAGAGAGAGTGAGAGCGTGATGAAGAGAACCAAAAACGCAAGAAAAAGAGCAGCAAACGATAGTCAGGAAAAAAAACCGGCTGATAGTTTTCCAAATGCCCGAGAAATTGACACGTGAGCTTTGTGCGGAGATAGACAACTGAGACACAGTGGGAGAGAGAGAGTGCGTGTGTTCGTGCGTGCGTAGACAAAAACAAGTTTTGCATACCAATACTATTGAAAGTGAGCAGCTTTGTCGTGTTTTGTTTCGTCTACCTCTGCTCAGCAAGAGAGAGGAAGCGAGCGGACGCCCGCTCTTTCGCCTGCATTCGCACACCCTGACACACATATATATATATATATATCTATATTTTTTTTTTGCGCTTCAACACCCCCACTTTTGTTGAGTTGGGCTGTAAACAAGTAACTCAACCCGTACATTTTGTTGTCGCGTGATTTTTTGAAAGCGCACACAAAAAAAAACACATTGTATGAAGAAGCTTGCTCAAAAAGCACCACAACAACAACACACGTCTTCATCAAAGAGTCTCTCTTATATTTTGTTTATCTTTGTTCTTATCAGTGTGGGTGTCTTACGCCTGGTCTATTGCCATCTCGCTTACACGCATTGCTTGCCTCATTATTATTGTAGGTCATAAATGCATTCACATGACTGCATTTGCTTGTATTAAAGCGAATGTCGCTCGCTCTTCATGCAAAGAGAGGGAAAAGTGTGTATATGTGCGTGTGCGTGTGTGGCTTTGTAGATATGAATTGATGTATGTATATGTTTGTACGTAAGTAATCTGCCAAGCATGTGAGTAGAGCCCAGCGAGAAGAAGGCCGGAAGAAAAATAGCGCAAATGAAGTTTTCAGTTCTTACGTTGAACAGAAGGCCAACTTGTTATTTTATGAATGCCGAAGTAAACAATAACAATAACGGAACAGAAAACAAAATTCGACAACTTGGCACAAGCAGCTCAAAGTTGTCTCGTGGTTATAATCAAAGCTGACGCATTGCAATTAACACGCAGATACTCACGACACAGACACTTGCATAAGTGAAGAGCAACGGTTAAAGAGAGCGAGAGCGAGAGCGCGAAATAGAGAGCGTGCATGCATTCTGTGTTTGTTTTTCATTGACTTTGCATGTTTGCTATTGCTCTTTGATGAGGGTGTGTGAGTGCGTCGCTCTCCTGCTTTTTATTTATTTTCTTGTTTACAGCCGCTGCTGCAGCTGATGCTGTGATTGTGTGTGCGCTTTTCATTTGTATTTCTGCTGCAAACAAAAACAACAATCGGCCAGTTTGTCAAAAAGCAAACAAAAATCAGCAACCGAAAATCGGAGAATGATTTTGGAATGTGTGAGTGAAGAGCAGTTAGTAAGTATTTTTTTATGAAGTTGCCCCATTTATATCTACATACACAGATAAGTGTATATGTGTGTGTATGTTTGTGTGTGTATGTGTGTGTGTGTGTGTGTGTGTGTGTGTGAAGTGCAGCAAACAAAACGTACAAAGTGACGTATGCGCATTGCACTCTGAGCTGACAGCAGACACACTGAAGAGGCATACGTAAATACATACGTATGTACTTATGTGTATGTCTGTCTGTCTGTCTGTCCTTATATGCAACGCTACAATTGTCAATTTAATAATATAATGGTCAATGCCACATACCCTATTACCGTAGTAATCCATAAATGAACTGAAATTTCCCTTATTTTCTATTTATTTTTCAATTTTAGATTTCTTAGCTAAATGCGAATAATTTTATGAGGGATTACTTACTATTAGTTAGTTATTTAAATTGTTCAGACTCGACATGATTAACTGTTTGCAGCTTTTCCATTTTGTCTACTTACGTCTCGTGCTTCGCCCTTTGATTCTGCGTCTCTGTCATTTCTCAACTGTCATTGGTCATTGTTTAGTTTTCCAGCGAGTACCGTTAAATTCAATTTGAACGGTTCGTTACACTATATGTAGCTCCCGTCGAAACAATCTCTGCCAGAACTTATCTTTGCTTAAAAACTTTTTTTGCATTCAAAATCAAACTTTGTCAATCTCAGTGTTATTTTTCCCTCCTCAGAGATCAGACTACTATATATATAGATTGACTTGCTAAAAACAATCTGTCGAAAGCTAAGTTCTTGTTTTTAGCAAGATATGTGAACCAATTTCGGACGAACGAAAACTTCTACTAATCAAACAGAATCGAGCCATGCGTCTTGTAATGGTCATAAAATTTGAGCAACAATTCAAATGTTATGAACATCAGACAGCTATATCATATAGATTTCAAAGATTGATATCGGTTGGCTGCATATTTAATTTATTATACTTTCATTTACATACAAAATGAAGATGAGAACAGCCCAACAATAGAATTGCCAATATGATGTGTGTCTATATATAGAGAATATGTACATATTTGGACACGATGCACCTGCCAAAAGCTGATCGAACGGTGTTTCTTAATGGGAAAATGGAGAATGACATCATTTAACAACATTTAAGTGCAAGACACATGTTCCAGGTTCCAGTTGGTTTCCTAATGCCACAAAGGATATGGCTCCGTTTCCGATACGGCACCGGCCCCACAAGTTATATATACATATATGTATATATTCTTGATCAAGATCAGCCATTTGCGTCTGTCTCTGAAGACTATAAATTTGGAATATATGTATGTTCTTGCTTATCAAGCATATCGAACATTGGTTGATGTTCCACTAAGTTGTTTTAGTTCATAAGCGGAAAACATTTCAATTCCAATTTGAATCGAGCAATTCAAGATGAAATATGTTTAACGGTAGATAGAAATAAGTTTGATATATTTAGCAATTATGAGCTGATGCAGCTGCCGACAACATTTAACTATCTGAGCGATACAAATTTGTGAACGTGCCACAGAGTTGAAAACTCGAATGTCATTAGTTGCAAAGTCAATTTGTTGTGTCATTTTATGCGCAACGACAGACAAGTGTGTGCCTATGCTTGTGTGTGTGTGCGTTCGTGTGTGTGTGTGTGTGTGTGTGTGTAATGGTAATGAAGAAGACTCATGTCAAACTGGTAGAACGTGCTAAATTGCAATTAGTTGCCGGTTTGCTGCGGCAAAAGTTGTTATAAAACTTTATCCAGCAAGAGTTTCTGGTCCTTCACATGTAAAGCGACTGATTGCAGCCACTGGCAACAACAACATGAACAACAACAACAACAACAACAACAACAATAAGAACAACTGACCGTGAAACAGGCAAAAAACACTACTTGCAATATCCCTTAAAATGCCAGTTGCAATTTCAAAGCCACTTGCCACTTGTGCAGCTGAATTGCTTGCTTTTCACTTGCAGCCTTATCAGCAGCAGAAACAGCAGCAACCACAACCACAACAACAACAACAACAGCAACAACAGGAACAACAACAGACACAGCTTCAGCATGCAGCTCTTCTTGTTTGCTGATTATGCCTATGTCGCTTGACTGTTGATTAGGTCGCTGCCACATGCGGCTCGAGCCCCGCCGGCGCGTATCTCTGGACGGCGCTGATAAGTGTTTGCATTTATATTGTACATACACATACATATGTGTGTGTGTGTGTGTGTGTGTGTGGTGTGTGTGCATGCACAGAGCAGCAGACAGTGTCTGCGATAAACAGAAAATGTGTGTGTGTAAATATTGCACAGCATCAAAAAGCAAATAAGAAAAGCTGCAATTAGAAATGACAAACTCGCCGAGCAGATGCACTGCTTGGCAAGCATGGGGCAAGCATGCTCGGTTAGACAGCTACCCTGTAATCAACTACTACTCCAATACAATTGCAATATAATTTAGTGAAAATCACATGAATTTCGTGAATAAAAATAAATAAAAAATATTAAAAAAAAATACTACATTAAATATAATAAAATCACATAAATTTCATTATTTAAAAAATAAATAAAATAAAAAAAAAAATCTACATTTAATATAATTGCAATATAATTTCATTAAAAAATAAAAAAAAAAATAAATAAAAAATACTATAAAATAATAAATATAATTTAATGAAAATCAAATGAATTTGATTAAAAAATAATAATTTAAAAAAAATTTAAATGAAATTTAGTGAAAATCGCAATAAAATAATAAAATTTAATTAATAAAAAAAAGTAAAAAAAAAAAAAAAAAATACTATATATATATAATATAATTTAGTGAAAATCAAATGAATTTAATTAATAAAAAATAATTTATTTATAAATTAAAAAATAATTTATTTATAAATTAAAAAATAATCACATTAATTGCATTAATAAAAAAAATACCATAAGCATGGCTGATCTTTGCCATATCTTTGTTGCCCCATTCCCAAGGGAATTATTTTAGTTACTGGATTTTTTTTTAATTCCGTTGCTCCTTAGACCAGTTCGTAGAGTTGTCAGCTCTCTTCTTTTTCTCTCTCTCTCTCTCTCTCTCTCTTTGTAGTTTCCTGGTGAATCACAGTTTGAACTTAAAGTGCCAATTAAAAACAAGAGACTAACAACAGTTATCTTTGGCACACCGAAGCTGTCATACTCTTTGGTAAGTTCTGAGTTCAAATTCTTATATTTTAGGCTAATAAAATGTAACTCTCGGAATTTTCCACAACATGCCCCAAAAAAACTGTACAATTCTGATTCGGTATATACATATGTTTTATTTGATGGCCTAGCTTATATGCCCGCTGTAAAACGCATTCTTCTAGGGTATCGGTTTATAGAATGCCGAAAGTGAAATGATTGAATAAAAATACACAAAATAATCGTCGTTGTGAAGAATTTCAGCAGTGAAATCGAAATGAACTATTTAAAGGCTTTACCTGCCTGAGAAATGCTTGACAAATTCATCGATATTTATGTAGACTTGTGTAGAGTACAAATTTAAGCAAAATTCCCATCAAAATTAAGATTTGTCATTCATTTTCTATTGTGCAGTGATTGCTCATACCATCTGGGAATAGCTAAGAGATGGTGAACAAAGCAATCCAAATGCATTGCATGTAATGCTCTCTTTCTCACTCTCTCTCTCTCTCTCTCTCTCTGTCTCTCTCTCTTTCTCTTGCTCTGTCAGCCACCATTTGACCTTCATCGCAGGGGTGCAACCGATGACGAAAGCTGTTGGAAATGACGCAACAACCGACATTCGTTTGTGTCCACTCCAGCAAAGGCACTTGAAGTGCTGTTGTGAATCAACCCCCAAGTTGAGAATGTCTTCTGGCAACTCGTCGAACTCAGTTTGTAGACAGGTAGAGCCTTATGGGACGCCTATAACCTCGATCAGGAATATAAGCTATGTCCTGGCTTGAGATATGCCACAGAATACCAAATGTGACTGTTGGAAAATGCTATAAAAACACTCAAGTTAGCCTCGCCATAACCAGCTTGATGATGGTCCTGATCAGGTTGAAATACTCACTGGAAACTTAAGTGTAATAAGCTGGAGCAGATCAGATCGAGATGCTGCCCCTCTACTCTTATATATCTCTTCATTAGATGATATATGTGCTAACTGAAGTTCCAACTATAGCCTGCAACTGGAAAGGTTTGCAGTGTATACAAATACATTTTTGAAGTGCCACGAGAGTGTATTAATAATTTCGTTGTAAGTTTATTGCTTCTCAAACACATTGTTGTTCCTCTTGTTTAACAAGCGTCATCAAAACTAGACAGCATTTTGTTTGAAAATGTCGTTAACGGCGTTGCACAGTGGAGCAGCAACTAATGCAACAAATGGCCATAACAGTTTGTGCCTTGTTTGCAGCTTACTTTTGCCCCGAAAGTGGAAACAAAGGACAACAAATCGAAAATGTGCAAAACTTTTGTATTTCATTTCTATTTTGTTTCATTCGTAAAAAAAAAAAAAAAATTTAATTAAATTTATTTAAACAAAATATAAAAACATATTAAATCTATATAGAAAAGACATCGATATTATAATTAAATATATATGAAAAAATAAATATATATAAAAATAATAATAAATATATATAAAAATAATAATAAATATATATAAAAAATAATAATAAATTAAAATTGATTCTGTAAATTTCTGATCAATTTTTAATTTGCTTATTAATATTAACAATACTAATTTGCCACACTGTGCGTTGCGTGCCCAGTGTGCGAGGAGTTTAACACTTCAACGCTGCCGTGCAGCTTGCTCAAATTGCGGAAGGGGCATATTAACTATATACAAGGACTCTTTGCAACAGAACGAAGCCGAATTGTATTTTTCTTTGCCCCCATTTTTATTTCGTATGTTGGAAAATATTCAAAACTAATAATTCCTGTATATAATATGATGATCGCTTTACGATACCATCTATTAGAAATCTTATAATGGGTATCAAGTAGTCGAGCATTCTTTGTATGGGCAAACATGAATGTAATTGCTGCAGAGTATGAGAGACATATTTATATATGTATGCATATGTGTACATACACATATATATATGTGTGTGTGTGTGTGTGTTGCATTGTGTGCTGTTATTGTTGTTGTTGTGGTTGTTGTTGTGGTTGTGTCTACCCCAATATCGGGTATAGTTAGATTTTTGCTCGCTTTTTATATGCGCAAACACTCTGTTTGATTGATTTATGCATGCAAACAGTTGAGAAAATAGCAAACACGCCATCCTGCCTCCCTCCCTGTCCCCTCATCCCCCTTCCTACCCACTTGCTGCACTTGCACTCGCAACACCAGCAGCTGTGGAATAAAAACAAAACCAAAGCAAAGCAAAGCAAAACGTTGCTTCTACGGGTTGTTATTATTATGGCACTTGAGCGCCTTCAATGGTGCACAACACCATCAACAAACTGTCTGAGTGTGTGTGTGTGTGTTCTTGTGTGTGTGTGTGTGTGCACTGAGACTACGTGTCCATTACCCATCTAGTCTGGGTAAATATATAGGCATGTCTGCACAATATTGGCAAATTCCATTGGGACCAGCAAGCTCAGATCCCATTAGCAGCAACCATTAATGTCAGCTTTTGCTCATTTTCTCTATATTCTTGAAAATCATTCAATTTCTGGTTATTAACTTGTCCTACTTCCAAACACTTGCAACATGTTTTGGACACATCTAGTCAAAGTATATATCATATTTTGGGTTAACTGAAGTTCAGCTGTTAAAATAAGTATTTGATTACGAGTTTGAAGTCATTTTAATCCGTTTTCAAGTGCTCAATTTGTGAAGTCAATCCGAAGCCAAGTTGCTCGATTAACCGATATATTATTTTCCAAGGCAGATTTGACTGCTTTGACTCCATAAGTGTTACAGGATGTGTTTCCGTTATTCAATGGTAGTCCGTTTGTCCATAGTCCCTGTTGGCTTGTTGCACCCCAGTTGCGGGATATAACTAAACTGACTACGAGGGATTCATCTATTTATACCGAAATTACTCAACTTTTGGTAAAAAATGCGGGTTTTATGGCACACAGGTGTCCATAATGTATCTATTCCAAATAAGCATTGACCAAAAATTAGGGTACTTTTTTACATAGCCCGATCTAGCCGGTGGGGAAAGCCCAGTAAATTGGTGTTTGAGAAAAAAATTGAAAAATTATTACATTAATATAGAATTAGAATATTGTACATATCGTGTACATATGTATATATTTTCCCAATCAGAACAAAATCGCAGTCTATCTCAGACTTTTATTCAACTTCTTGTTTTTTTTTTATAATTTTCAAATGAGCTTCCTTTGCCATTAAATGGCTTTGTAAGCGTGCCATGTCTGCAACATGATTCTCAACAGCTGTCGCTAATGTTTTGCAAATAAGTTAAGTCGTGAAGTCTGTTGCATGCCTCTAATTGGCTACTTAGTTCAGTTAAGCTTAGCTCCGTGCATCCATCACCTTTACCTGTCCTTGATGGCAATCCTTGCCGAGACTCCGAGTCTCCGAGACTCAAATGGCCCATTCAATTTGCAGTTGGTTTCATTTCAACTGGGAATGGGCAGGGCGAGTTCACTATAGCTCTGTCTCTATCGCCATCTCTGTCCCTCTTAATCTCTTTCTCTCTCTCTCTCTATGTGAAGAAGTTGAGATAATTTGTCGCATTTAATTAAGAAGTGTCTGAAGTGTCTACTCGCATTGTGAGTAAGCCACAAAGCAAGTGAGAAGTGAATGTGCTGCATGATGCAGACAGACAGCTACCGTAATATTTAAATAGAGTCTTGATGCATCCACACATATATATACATATATACATATGTGCAGCGATGGGGCTTGAATTGAAGAAACCCGCAAGAAAATAATAATAAAATCGCTTTATCTATTTGCTATCGATACACAATTTAGGCAAATATATATATATATATATATATACACATAAATCGGAGCATGCTGGATCGTATGACTATATCACATAGCTGCCATGGGCATGATCGGTCGAGCGTGAAAGTCGTATATGAAAAACTTTATATAGAAATGTGAACCAAACCCAAGAAATCGTAATTAAGCTCACCAATTATGCTCCTAGCATTTGGAGAGATCGGACTACTATATAATATATAGCTTAAATAAGAATGATTGATCAAAAAATGAAGTCTTGTAACTAACTGAACTCACTAGTTTTGCGCCTAGCATTTGAAAAAAAAAAACATATTTCCTCAATATGCGACTACTTCGATTATAATGAAGGAATTTTGACTCCTATTGGTATTATTATATGTCTTGCGATAAATGCGAATACGATTATTGTATATTTTGGCAACCAGGGAATATTTATATATATATAGAATTAGATATTGGGTATTCACTTTCGCATTTCGAAAACATTCTGCGATGATAATCGGTTTTTTTTCTCGAGTATTACAAGAGTTGTAGTTGCTTACTTCTCAGAGCAATCTATCCCAACTTCGCTGCAAGCTCCTCCTCTGCACCTTGTGTGCGTGTGTGTGTGTGTGTGTGTGTAAGTGGCGCGTGCTGATTGCATTTATGTCAACGTACGTTTTCAATGTTAAATGTGGGAGCCGTTGAACGAGAAGGGGGCGGTGCTCGAAGGTGTGGCGAGCAATGCGAAAAACGAAACAAAATGCGAGGCATGAAATGAAAAGAGGCACAAAAATCGACTACATACAAGCTGTGGGTGTATGCGTCTGTGTGTGTGTGTGTGTGAGTGTGTATAAGTAGCAAACATGCTCAAGCAAGCACAGACTGAGATGCACAGATACAGATACAAAAATGCAGCTACAAATGCGGATGCAAATACGATAAAAGAGAGCAGAGAGAGAGAGAGATAGCAAAGAGAGCAGCGAGAGAGAGAGGGAGAGAGAGATAGAGAGACATTTGTATTGGTGTGTGCAACTGCAACTGCAATTGCAATGTGTAAATGCAGTCGAAAATGGAAAACGCAGCGTTGATAATGATTACCCCACGTATTGTGCCTCTATCTGCATTCATATCCCTAACTAGGGGCCCGCATTACTTCCAGCAACAACAACACTACAAAATACATATATATACATATATATATATATATATATACATATATAAAATCAAAGAGCAGAGTCAGGAACTCGTTACATTGCAATCAGTTGGTCAGTCGGTAATTTGTTCACTTTGTCAGTTTGTCAATGGCTCGGCAATATGTAAATGGCTACACTGTCCGAAATATTCGACAACACATTGATGTGGCACGCAAATGAGTCCTTAATGAATAATAATGCAAATCACATTAATTTCCCAAAGTTATACTTTTGTTAAGTACAATTTTAGAGCAGGTATTAAATCGATTTTTTTTAGTTTAAAATTTTTGGCTTCGAAAATAATACTTAAAATAGGAATTATTTTAATATTATACTTAAAGAAATGAATGGTTTTAAATATTATTTGAACTATTGTATCGATTTTTATTGCCATTGTTTTTCTCATTGAGTTTGCTTTAGCTTTCAGAAACGTCTTAATTTAAGCTGAAAAATTGAGATTTCGTCTTACTCTGAGATCATTTCGTTCTTAGTGGTAGACATAAGAATTTTCTACTCAGTTTAGGCATAGGTTCAATTTGAGCTATATGTATGAAACAAATACGATTTGAATGCTGGAAATCATAATCATTATTTTTACTTATTTTAAGAATTATTTACTTGTTTCCAGATTAAAAAGCTTTAAATTGTATATCTCAAAAGGAAAACTGAGTTTAAACTAGCCAAGTTTTTTTTTGCTGTGTTTTTTCCACATAACGATATGAATATGAATGTCTGCATATATATATATATATATATATATATATATATAAGTGGGTTTACCTACTGCACATCTGGGGAGCTTATAAAGAGCCTGCGAGCATTGTTGGCAAACGCAGGGCGGACGAGTGCGAGCGATGACCGCTCAAGTTCAATGTAATACAGATATATGCATATAGCTATATATATATGCATATATCTATATATATATGCGATAGATATGCCCAATTCCCACTGCTCTTGTCACTTGATAGTTCTTCAAGTTGGTATTTGGGTATTTAGTTTAGTTAGCAATTCATTTCTTCGAATTGCAATGGATTCCATTGGAATTGAATACTCAAAGTGTGTGTGAGTGATTAGTCATCGTCAAGGCGGTGGCAAGGAGTGTGTGGCATACTGTGACAACTGAGCTGAGCAAACGATACGCGTAATAACCCACATACGTTTTCTTCAACGTTGTTGCAACCCTTTTGGCGTGCCTGTCATTGACAACACTGTTATTGCTGCACCCCCATTTTTGCCCCCAAAAACGTTGATGACGCCAACCCCCTTTTTTTGTGATTCACCTTGCCTCGCCACGTTGACACGTAACACGATGCGCAACTGCAACGAGTACTGCAACAAAATGCGTGCCAAAACGAGCATCGCATTACGTGGCGTATGAGTAACGAGGCACCCTTCTGCACGGCAAACAAACCTAACAAATGCAGTGCCAATTGCCACACCAGCAACAATAGCAACAACAACAGCAACAACAACAACAACAACAAGTGCAAAGTTACAACGAATTTTAATTAAAATTTTAACGAAGCTAAAAACTTATTTTTCAGATTGTTCAAATATATAATTATTCTGGCAGACTTCTGACTGAATTACAATACCAAAATAAATACATGTCTCAAGGAAGAAAATAAAAGGATTTTCCACGATCTGTCTTGCTGTCTTTATAGATAGGTTTTTCGCAGAATATCAGAATTAATTAGTCAAATTTAACAGAAATTCTGAAAAATAACTGCAAATATAGTTACCCTAAATTGGGGAAACATCGCTGCGACCTATAAGGTCTATTGTGACCGAAAATATAGTTATAGTACAACTCGATGTTGCACTTTTTGTCCGTTTGTTCAGAATCTTGTGTATACGTAATACGACTAATATTTTGTATATACATGTATAATTTCATATCGATGAAGGACAATGTCGTATAAGCAGTTGTTACTAATCAATATTATGCACATACGTATGTATGTAGTATATGTATGTATGTATGATATGTCTTAGGGGCTCGAAGATGTATCCATCAGTGCATTGCACATTGCGTGACACAATTATTATATTTACCCGCTGCAAGGGCATTAGTTATAAATCTTGAATGGGGGCACAAGTGCAGCCATATGCATGTATCGAATGTAATTACTGAGGAGGGCTAACAAGCATTGTTTGTTGGTAATCATGGGAATTGCAAAGTGCACAGTGCAAGAAGAAGAAGAACTAGAACGAAACCGGCTGACAGATGTGGCTCCAAATTACATAGCGATTGGATTGCAATCCAAATTGGATTTCAGTTGGAAATTCCCAAGCTCAAAGGCAATTACTACAAATTCTATTATCCCTTGCTATGAACAATAGATTTGTAGTAGCTATAGTATATTGGGTATACATCAGTTAATAGAGCAGACTACATCACAGTCTGATAAATAAGCAATGCCAACGAGAGCTAGGCAGACACATTAAGTATACGTATTTCTACATACAAATGATTGGGTACCACCTGGATTTGTCAAATCAAAATGCTTAGCTAGTTAAACCCATTAACTTATATAGCCAACTGGAGAATCTGCATAAATTTAAAGCAATTGCAATATTGAAATACTTTTCTAACTTTTGGGCTTCAACTTAAGCTGAACAATTGTTGGAATTGACTCTTTGAAAGTAGAAATTATGTATCAAGTGAATTTTGATATTTTTTGGGGGTAAAGACCCCCATAAAGACATTTTTCTTATTATACCTTTTCAGAGGATATTTCAAAGTGCAAATCCATTAGGTATTTGCTTTGATTATGTAAAATTGCCAATGGATCCCTGGGTGCCCAGTCAACGTCAACACCATGAACGATCTGGGATCTGGGAGCTGGGAGTTGGGAAATTGCGGCTGCATAAGCAAAGTCGAAAGGACATGGCAATTGGTCGAAGGAGGCGACTGACGTGTGTGTGATAACAGTTTGTCTGTCCGTTGAGATGTCGTTGACAGTTTGCTGCTGCTTTCAATACACAATTGCACAGTTTCTATCGCGCGCTCTCTCTCGCGCTCTCTCTGTCTGTCTCTCGAGGTATGTTGCGGCAACAAATTGTTGCATAGTCAGCATCGGGTGTTGACGCCAACGCAATCGTTGGTTGGTGGTTCCATTCACATTTAACAGCGTGGCAAAGACAAGACTGTTCTCTTTTTCCTCTCTCTCACTCTCTCTCAGCCACTCACTCACACATAAACAGACTCCCACATCCGTTCGCACTCCCTCTCTCGCTCTCTCTCTCTCTCTGTTTCTGTTTTGTTCACACGTTGCACATTGTTGTTATTGTTGATGTTTCTGTACGGTTTCTGTGCTTGATTTCATCTTCTTTCCTTTTGTGTTCCGGTTACTTTTTACTCCTCCCATGCTGCTATATATATACACACATACATACATATATGTGCACACATACATAGTAAGTTATTTGAAATTCTCTCTGTTTTATTTTCTCTCGTCCTGCCGGCCACCATGACTTGCACTCTACGCACCTGCGCTGTGTTTTTGCGACGCATTTTCCTTGCTGCTGCTTCACATGCTCTTTCGTCATCCTGCTTTGCTCTCATTTTTATCTTGCGCGCTCTTTGCACACACGCAATTGTTTTAGTTATTTATTTATTTTTTGGTTTTGTTTTTGCACCATGCTCCTTGCTCACTTGGTTTTCTTCAACTGGCGCTTGCTTGCTCTCCACAAAATAATCCCGTTCTCTCTCTCTCTCTCTCTCTCTCTCTCTGTCTCTCCATCTCTGTTGCCTGTATTGCGTCTCGCTTTGCTGTGTTTTTGTGTTTGGGTTTGTTTTTGTTTGCGACGTAATAAACTCTCAAGTAGAGTTCGAGTTGCGATTTGGGCTTTTCAATCGCTCTCAGCGCAACGCTGCATTGTTTGCCGGTAGAGGAGACTCAATGTAAGCCTGCCTTTTTTGCCAATTACGCTTTGCTTCCGCTTCTGGTTATGCGCATCTGCCCTTTGAACTTTTGCCATTGGCCCTCGTCATTGCCAAAAGCTTTTCGCTGCATTTTCGGTCAGCTGCAGTTCTTCCCAATTGGGGCTGCCTTTATTTCTGTTAGCCTGTTAATGCACCAATAACCCTTAAATCGTTAACTTGTCAATAAATGCAATATAAAAAAGTTAACTTTATTTATGAAATAAAATATTTTCAAAAATCAATAACAATTAATAACATAACCTAAAAAATGCTAATTCAATTTCCGTCATTCAATAATCACTGGGTGGTTGTCTGATCTCATTCTTAATGTCCTTGCCAGGACACCGAATTGTTGTTGGTATTGTCGCAAGATGCTCATGGCTGACACTTTGATGTCGGAGAGTTCTGAGCACAGACCCACTGCTTAATCACTCGCCGAATCGCATCCAGTTTACTCAAAAGCCCTCTGCAGATCTGTTCTTGTGATGGACAACCCAAGCAAGGCCTGCCGCCCGGTCCACATGCTCTCCTAGTTGTTGTTTTTGTTGTTGGATTTCTTGTTGGTGGCTTACATGTTTGTGGGTTACTTGTAGTTGGATTTCTTGTTGTTGGATTTCTTGATGTTGGATTTCTTATTGGTGGATTTGTGGATGGGCACGCTTCTGTAGTCGTTAGTGGAGTTCTTGTTGGTGGAGTAATTGTTGGTGGATTTCTTGTGGTTGGATTTCTTGTTGGTGGAGTTTTTGTTGGTGGAGTTTTTGTTGGTCGAGTACTTGTTGGCGGATTTCTTGTTGGTGAAGTTTTTGTTGATGGATTACTTGTTGTTGGATTTCTTGTTGTTGGATTTCTTGTTGGTGGATTTCTTGTTGGTGGATTTCTTGTTGGTGGATTTGAGGATGGTCGATTTGTTGTTTGAGGCTCTGTTGTTGTTAGGCAATCGCACGTTGAGCACAGATCGGCACTGTTTAGAAGCACAATGGTCGCTGAAGGAAGTAATGATTGGTTGCAAATAATCCTCAAGTGCTGTGTTGAATGAGTTTACCAATAAAGCAGCCAAGAGTTAGTTTCATGGCTCTGTATTTGCTGTGAACTTGTCGTCTTACTTCATTTCTGCAAGTGACGACGAAAACTGATGATTATAGCTGGCCAACTTTCCCGTTATATAGGGCTCGTTGTTCAGCTGTCCAGGAAGGCTTGCCATTTATTTTGGAATCGCACATTTGCGCAAATAATGCTTATATAAAAATAAACTTAATTTCAATGTAAATATTTATTTACCTACGCTTTACCAGTTCTCAATTCTGTTTATAGCTAAATTAATAATTTTAAAAATAAAAATAATCAATAAAAATAAAAATGTAAGAGCATTGCAGTCGGAAGTAGCCGAGCGCAGAATACTCTGTTACCAGCTCATAACAGGTGCCACAACAAATTCATATCGGGGTTGCGTGTGGGGCGACAGTGAGTGGACGTTCCTAAACCATTGAAAAACTCAGAGAATAGTTGAGCATTTCAATTTCCCGATTTTTTTTATTTTTACAGGGTATACATATAGACTCTAAGCATCTTCATCTCGAAATAGGTGTCAATCAGATCAGATTTCAGCCAGATTTTGTTGTATATATATTAAGAGCAATAAATACTACGCAATATAATCGTTGCTATGAACTGATTTTGATTATGGCCTGCATTGGGAAGCTAACAACTAACTCGTTGAATATTCCTGTAAAAAAGCAAACTTTTGTTGAGATGGACTAATTGTTTTTGCAAGAATGTAAGTCAAAAGTAAGTCGAAAGAACAAGAATTTATAATATGTTAAAGGCGAAATGCGACAAAGTGGCAAAGTGGCAAAGACGAAACCCAAAACAGTACAATGAACCTTCTTCAAACTTTGCTGGGTTGGCGGCAGCGACGCAAGCAGCGCGGTTGCAGTGTTGTTGCTGCAAGCTGCCCCCTCATATGCAATGTATATACATGCATGTGTGTGTGTGTGTGTGTGCTTATGTATAAAGGGAAACGCACAATAAAGTAAAATTCAAGAGGAATTGTAAAAACAAACAATTTGCTGTTGCTTTTGTTGTTTGGGGCTGCAAGTTTGGAGAGGCTGTCGCTGCCACTGCCACTGCCAGTATTACATGCGACGCTGGCAGCGAAGCCGCAACGACGAGCCCATGCATATCAAAACAAGTTCCGTTCCACACAAATGCCAGCACGTTTCGAAATTGCCCACGACGACGACGACGACGACGACGCATCATAACAATAACAAAAGCCCGGCAACAAAACATTTTGGAAAACGAAACAGTGCATAAAAAAAGCGGCTGCAGCGCAGCAGCATTAGCAACAACAGCAACCAAACTATAACTTACAACCGCCGTTGCTGCGAAGCAGCAACAATGCAGCATAAAGAAGCGGCTTCTGCAGCCACGGTCGCAGTCTCTGTCGCCATCAGCGTCGCAGTCGTTGACGGCTTCGCAGACGTAGCGGCTCAGCATAAGCACAACAGGGCATTCGCAGCATCTTAGAGTGGTCCTAAATAGAGTCGTAACCCAATGATGAACTGTTAACTTCCTCTCGAAATACATTTGGTTATTGATAATTACCGATCGGAAAAAATACTTTTGGTTGTTTGCTTGCAATTCGACAGCTGTCTTGAATTTTAATTTATATATGTATATATGTATAACGGAAATTTTGTAAGTTTATGCTGCGTCTTTATTTGGCAGTTGGCTCTCCAAATTTCCAATCCAGTCGGGCTTACAGCGTATTCGGTGCCACCCTAATGTTCTTGTCTTCTCTCTGTTATTTACAATTACAAATGTAGCTGGGCCGTCGTCGCTGACGCTGCTGCTGTTGCTGTTGTTGTTATTTTGGTCTTCCTGTTTCGCGCTCACACAAATGCAAACAAATACAGACAAAAATTTCAACGGGGCACCACGTCACGTGCACTCACGCTCTCCGCTCTCGCGTACTACGGCTGCACTGTGCGTTTTGCCGTTGTTGTTTTTGCGAATGCTGCTGCTGCTGCTGCTAGCGCTTGTGACTGCGACTGCGACTGTGGCAGTCAAAGTTAAAGCCAGCGACAGCGCCAGCATTTAGTTTGCTTTTGCTTGTGTCATTGCAGTGTGTGCGGGTAGCAGCATAAAGAAGCATACTAGCTAACTCGAGCGAACGATCAAAAATAATTCATAATTCAAAATACAAATTACAAAACACAAAATATAAAATAGCAAAGCAGCTACGTTTTTTGCAATTTTATCGTTTAGTTTTTTTTTTTTCAAGTGTACGTATAAATGTACAAAACGTATCTGTGTACACACACATACATATGATTGTGTGCTTTGACGTGCTAGTGCTTGCTGTTAGTGTGTGTGAGTGTCTGAGTGTGTGAGTGTAAAAAGCAACAATTAAAAATTTGTTCATAATTTAACGGTAATTACAAAAAACAACAAATGCATACATACAATACTATCGAAAATACATATATATGTATATGTATATATGAATGTATATGTATACATATATGTACATGTATGTATGTATGTACGTAAGAGTAATTTCAGTTCAAAGTGCAGGGCAGAGCAACAGAGAAGTTGATTTTTCCTGCTGCTGCTGCGGACCAGTTCGTCAGCTTTTGGCTTTGTTTTTAGCATGTGCCCTTTTATGAGCGTACTTGCATATGTATGTATTTATGTATGAACATCCATGCATACATACATGCATTATAAATATATGTATGTGTGTGCGTGTAGTTAACTTGCACGGGGTGGGGCGGGGCGATGCCAGCGTGCACATCAGACACATTTTATATATGACGCGCGTGCTTTTTGTTTCTCTCTCTCATATTTACGCTTCTCTTTGCTTCACCTACACAACAGACACCAATACATCCGTACACACAACACTCGCAAAAGCAATACCAGCACGCGCAAGCTCTATGCAACTCAGTTGATCTCTCTCTCTCTGGCTTTTTTTTTCTCTGGTTGGCGCTGCTAGCAGTTTGTCAACGTTGGCGTTGCCGCCTGACCGTTTTCATTATACGTTGTTTAGCCGTGCCGTGCGGGTCGGTGTCGCAGTCGCAGCAAGCAGCAGACGACGTCAGTCCGTTGCGTCAGTAAAAACAAATTTTTATTTTTTTCCAATTCTCCAATACCGCAACAAAGAAGTAGGTGCACAGCATTCAATAAAAAATCGAATTCTTTACCAAAAAATAAGAGGAAAAACACATACCATATTATTACAAAGAAAAAGTAAAACAACAACAATCAAATACAGCAATTTTAGTTTTAGCTTTTTTTCTTCGTTTTTGTTTTTTACTGTATTTTTTTCTGTTTTTGCTCGCGTATGTGTGTTGAGTGTACATTGTACGTGAGCTTTTTCTCGTGGCCGTGCCACAAAGTGCGTTCCCAGCTTTGGTTCAAGCATGCAGCTGTCGCTGTGTGCGTTATTGTTTTTAAAAAGTGAATTCAATAAAAAAACTGGAGTGTTTTTATACATACATATATATATGTGTGTCTGTGTGTGTGTGTCATTGACTAACGGCAAAAGCAATAACGATAACAATAACAAAGCAGCTCTGCCAACTGTGACTTGGACTTGATGGAGATCTCATGTCCTTTCTATGGCGCTCCCACACTTTCAAACACACACACTTCCATACATACACACACACACATCACAAACTCAAACATCACTCGCTCTTTCGGCCGCCAGACAATCGTTTGGCTATTTTTATATGCAGCAGCAGCAAAATCAACAACGACGACAGCAGCGAAAGCAACTAAATTGCTCTCTTGCGCGCTGCCAGCACTCTTCTTTTTTTTTGTGATTTCAAAATTAGCAACAATAATAAAACCACACGTACGCGACGTCAAAACGAAATGTAAAGAAAGTGCGTGCCTATGTGTGTGTGTTCTCTCTTTTCTGCCATGTATGTGTGTGTGAATTGGCTCTCACGTGTGTGTGTGTGTGTGAGTGTGTGTGTTTTTGTATGCAAAACTACAACATGAAAAGCCTCGAAACGTCAGAATCTTTTTTGCTTCGCCCTTTGCGCTTGTCTGCTTTGCTTGCTCTTTTGTTTTTATAAGCTCTGCTTGTTATTTTTTTTTCTTGAAATTCACTTTCTACATTCCGTTTTGACAGTCAAATCGGAGTTTTATTTTCATCAACATCAAATGTTTGTCATATATTTTACTAAAAAACAAAAATAAAATGTTGGTAGAAAGTGACTGTGCAAATTTATATATATATATATATGTGTGTGTGTGTGCGTGTGAGCTTGCGAATGACTTTGGAAGCATTTATTGCATCCATTGCAATGTGTCACAACTAAGCGCAGAATTACTGCAAAATGATATATTGTGATAACAAGCTGGAGCAGCTCGAGATGTTCACGTGACAAACAAAAAAAAAAGCATATAAATTGACCAGATAACAATTTCAATATCGTTTCGGTACCAATTTCATAATTGTGCTGATCAGCATTGTGCATATAAGTTTATACAATAATTCATTGATGGATTGTTCATGATGGATTATTCATTTTAAATAATAAATAAGAAGTTTGATCAATCATAAATTACGATTTATTTATTTACTTATTTGAAGTGAGAGCTCGACTACGAGATACCCTGCACCCACATAGATCGACCCGACTATTTATGCTGGTTAATTAATACTAAATACGATACTTATTTTCTCTGAAAACAATTCACCCAAAAACAGACAGAACCCAACAACCCAATTGACGACAATGCAGCACATAGAAAGTGTATTAGTAACTTTAATCCAATCAATTATACACGGAATATTTACGCACACTTCAATCAAAGTTAAACGATACCGTCAATTAACTTATCAGCCAATAGTAAGCGTAAAGAACAGACCTATTTATGCGACAATCACGATCGCTATGATCTCTGTCAACAGATGGAAGGGGGGCTGGAATTAAAGACCGATAGGTTGTTTATCACTACACTGGAGATCTTAACTGGAAACCCGAGGCATTCATTTGCCAAACGAGCGATAACGCATTGAGCCACTCCTTTCCGAATTAAGTGTTACATATTTTAAACTAGTTTGTTGATTATTTTGTGGATATCTGTACTTGACAAAAGTAAATTTGTATTCTGCATATAAAAGTTTTATGCTTACATTGAGCATTATTTACAATTTTTAGCCATTTATAAAAAAAAAACTTATGTAAATATTATATTTATATTTATAAATATAGGAAATAAGTCCACTCTGGTTAAATATATTTTGTAGCTGCTCAAAACTAGAGCTTCTTCTGATGCGGTTTTAAGTTTTGGTTCTCAGACGTTGCTCGAACCGGTTTCAGTTTTGAAGTGCTTTCAAGGAATATGTATTTGACTGCGTTTCTCAATTGCAACAAGGAGAATAGAGGAAATGAGAGGGGCAATTCCCCCTCTGTCCTGTGACGGCCTCAAAATGTTCGCTAAGGTTTCTTTCACACGATGCTCTCACTCGATATACAAATAAGAAAAAAAAAAGAAAGAAAGCCTGACGAACGACAATAGGCCATAAAGTATTGAGAAATATGACTAGGCGTCGTAAGGTGAGAGCGACCCTTGGCCCATTTGGGGTAGCTTGATATGGCATTGTTGCTGTTGTTCTTCTTGCTTGAATTGTTGCCACACGGGGTCGATTGAGAGCTGAGCTGATAAGGGCAGTCGCCGTCGCGTCATCGCTACTGCGTTACCTTTTTACTTAACGTGCTGAGGGCAAAAGTCACGTTCCCAAATGGTGACCGCAAACAGCCCTTAGTCTCAATATATTTATATATATATGTATATATATATATATATGCGGGAGCGGGTGACTGCCACCTTCTTCTGCTTGTTCTTGTTAACTCGGGCAATTACTGCAAATTGTGGTTCTATTAAAAGCGATTTGCATTTGAATATTTTATAGAATTTTGCCACGCGCAAGTTTGTCAAGCTTTACCACGCACTCGTCTTTCCTATATCTCTCTCTCTCTCTGCCTATCAATCTCTCTCTGTCATTCTCCTAGTTCTGTTTGCAAAATGAAAATGTCAACGTCGCACCCTGTATGTGTAAATATACATACATACATGCATACATATGCATTCATTCATACATACATACATACATATATACGGACACATGTATTTATATCGTACGTACAGCAACAAAGCTTTGCTCCTGCCAACCCTGAGACGACAAATCAAATTGCGTTGAATGTCAAGGCGAGAATATGGGAGAGAGAGGAAGCTATGACAACTGACGAACAAAAAAAGCCGCCTATGTTATTTAAAAAAAAAAAAAAACTAAAGCTCCTGCATGGCAGCAAGCTTCCAATGGCTGTTGGTGCATCACTCTCCCACTCTGTCTCTCTCTTGATTACTCTGTTTAAAATAAGAATTTGACAGCCGGCTGCAATGTCCTTCTGTTGCCAGGTGCCAATTGCATCGACCCTTGACCTTTTCTTGTATAATAAATTATGAACTATGAAAGGGGCTACTTATGACAAAAATACAAGGCACCATTAGTTGCCAATGGTCACACACACACACATATACACGCATAGATAAAGAGCAGGAGGAGGAGGAGCAGCAGCTGATGTCGACTTTGAATTCGAATTCACGCACGAGTCAAATATAATTTTCATTGATAGGCGTTTGCTGCGTCGGCGTCTGCGTCGACAGCGTTGCGTTGTCGCTGTGCAACTTGTTGGGGCAGCCGCTCTTTTGTCTGTAGTTGTTTGTATTTGGGAGTGTGTTGATGTTTTTGTGCTGCTGCTGCTGCTGCCACGCAGCTGTGCACAATTGGCGCAGCGCAAACGCAACAGCTGCCTTTGACTGCTGCTACGCTGCTGCCTTCAGTAGCAATGAGTACAGGCGACAAACAATTTCATATTCGTTTTGCTCAAACACTAAACCAATTAAACAATAATAATCAGTTGTATTATTGTTGTCTAGTTGCTATGAAATCAAGGAAAAAAAAAATTTAAAAGCTACAAAATTGGTGTATATATATATATATACATATATATATTTATGAGTTGTTTTCTATTTTAATCGACTGTACGACTTATTTAAACAATGATTTATATTAATCGATATATCGTTCATTCTACTATCATTTCAGCATACATGCATATTATGTACATACAACTATCAAAAGAATATTAATCGAAAGAAACTAAGGAAACGGTGCTTATTGTAACTGCAATAGCTAACAACAAGAATAACAACAATTGCAGTCCACTCCGCAAATAAGAAGAACCAAAAAGAAGAGGAAGAAGCACGAATAAAGCGGAGCAAATAAAAAAGAAAAAAAAAAATAAGCAACCAAAATTTTAACTGTATACGTGTCGACCCAAATCTGAGTGACTCCCTCCCTCTGTCTCCCTACCTCTTTCTCGCTCGTTGGTTCGTTCGATTGTACGGTCTCTTCGTGTGCGCTGTGTGTGTGCAAGTGTGTGTGGGTGTGTGTGTGTGTGAGTGTGTGTGCGAGTGTGAGTGTGTGGGTGTACACGGCTGTGTTGTGAGACGCGGCTATGTCACAGGGCGGCATAGAGGACCTACTGCAAGCTGCTCAATTCATTGAGCAGCAAGAGCAAAAGCTCAAGCGATCTCCACTAGCAGCGGATGGGCATTTCATCAGTGCTAATAATGGATACAGCAGCAGCAACAACAACAACAACGCAAGCCAACTCAACAGAAACAACACGCCAGCAGCAGCATCAGCATTATCAACATTATCAACAACAACAAGAACAGCAGCTGTAGCAGCAGCAGCATTAACATCAGCAGCAATAACAACAATACCCGCCAAACTAAACGGCTATAACGGGCTGACTAACGGCATCGGTGCATCATCAGCAGCAGTGATCCGTCTCAGCAACGGCCATCGCAGCAGTCCACGCAGTCAATTAATTGTTACTCACGATTATGAGTACGCTGGCAGCGGCAGTGGCAGCGGCAGTAGCAGCAGCAGCAACGGCGGCGCCGTTGTCGAGTTAGCGGCGGGTCGCAGCAGCGAAGGTCTCAGCATTGTTTCGGGTGAGTTGCAAATCACAATTTTTGATCATTTTTGAGCATTGGCATTAAATGAAAGATACACAAACAAACACACACACATGCATACATTGCATACACTCTCCAACACTCTCCCTCCCTCTTTCTGTTATAAGTATGTTATCTTCTGTGTACCAGTCGTGGCTCAGTTGCGCAGCTGCTGTTGCATTTCAACTTGCTTTGACCTTGTTTACAGCAGCAGCAACAACAGCAGACAGCAAAAGTAACAATAACAATAACATTGCCATGAAACGAGAGGAGCTGCACTTTGCGTGGGCGTGCATTACACTCGACACACACACACACACACATATATGCAGTCGCATAGGTAACAGAAGAAATAACAAAAATGAACAAGCTCTCTCTCGCTCTCTTCGACAAAAACAAAAATACTCATGCTCTCTTTTCATGTCGCTGTCAGGTTGCAAGTGCGACGGCAGCAGGTACTGTTATATTTTTAGCGCTGTTGCTGTTGTTTATTGCTTTCTGTTTGCTCAGCTCAAACCAGCCAAATTTGCATGTGCTAAATTTACTGCCTAATATTGCTGGTGTTATTGTTTTTACTGCGGCTGTTGCTACTGCTGTATTGACTAATGCTCGAAGAGGTGTGCGTGCTGCCAGCCCAGCGGCAATATTTTTTTTTGTTTTTGACGTTGTGCTGTGCTCATTTGGCTGAAACACACAAATCAACTTGTCCATACATAAATATATGTGTGTGCAAATACATACATATAATGAAATGTATGTTTGTATGTGTGATATTACCATTTTGTCTTTGGCTTTTTGCACGTACGCTCGCTCGTACTTGTTGCTGTTGTTGTTTGCGGTCACGTCATATCGCTGCTCGTTCTCTCGCTCTCTTTTGCTCTTTTTTCTCTTTCCCCTATTCAGTCAACCGCAACCATGAAAAAACGGGCAGAAAAATTAGTCATAGCGACACACACTCATATATATTTATATATAAAAATACATATATACAGACAGTCCCCATTGTTGTTTACGTATCGCTGTTCTCGCAGCCCCACGTGAACGGGGCGCACTCTAAAAAAAAGAGAACGAGAGCGCCCGTGGCTCGTGCTCTCTTCACTGTTTGCTTGTATTGTGCTACTGGTTTTGTGTGTTTGTTTTCTGTCTTTGCAAACGCAGTATGCGAACTGCGAGATAGAGAGAGCTACTCTTAGGCGCTCTCTTCGGCACGCCGCGCGCCAATGTAAAGCAAAGTCAATGAACTTTGTACGCATTTTTTTTTGTAGCTGTTTTTGTTTTGTTTTTTGTTTTGTTGCTTCCCGTACAGAGCTCGTTCATATTTTTATTAGCGTCTGCCTTTCTTTTTATGTTATTTTATGCTTAATGTTTATGTTTTCTTTACACTTATAACGTATGCGTGTCGTTTTTGTTGCATGTTCGCTGCGTGCTGCAATTTGGCGTTTGTAATATTTTGACAGCTGTCTTTGCTTTCTGCTGCTGTTATTGTTGCCTTGTGTGTGTGTAATTGTGTGTTTGGTTTTTCGGTCAGACTGCGCTCAGCTGAGCCCGCAATAAAATAACAACAACAAACAATAAACTGAGGATAGGCAACTGCAAATATTATGCAACTCAAAGCAGCTTATGGTTGCATGTGCATGTTTGAGAAAGTGAGTGTGAGCAAGTAAATGGAAAGGTGTGTGTGTGTGTGTGTGAATGTATGTGTGTATTTATGTATGTGTGTATGTATGCATGTATGTATGTATGTATGTATGCATGCACTTGTACACAATGGGTGGCTATTCCATTCTTCCATTCCCTTCAGCTTCCCTTCTCTTATGTGTGCTTATATATGTGTTAGGTGATAATTCTCTAGCTTCTAGTGAATTCAAGCGAAATCAGCAAACACACAGCATACAAACAATTATAATATTCGCACACATACATACATAGGCATATACATGTGTCTGATATGCGAGAGAGTGTTTATTGTAATCAGCAGCGCAGTTTTGTTTGTTGCTTTTCATTGTAGATCTTTGTGCTCATTGCAATTCCGCTCTCTTCACAATGAGTGTGTGTGTTAAGAGTGAGCTGATGCCCGTGGGGCCAAGCCAGCCAAGCAATCTCTTTTTTTCTTTTTTCGCATGTCGCCTAAAAGCGCGCAATATAAAAGAGGCGTCTTTTTGCTGCTGTTCATGACAGTTACTGTCGTTGCTATTGTTGTTGTAACCGTAATATGCTAACGAATGCGTGCGTGTCTCGTGTTGCTGCTGCTGCTTTTAATTTGCATTTATGTATATTGCATTTATTTTTTGCATTTATTGTTGCATTTTGCATCAGCGAGCGCAGTTCCAAATTCCATTTGCCGTTTAGTCGCGCGCTGAGACACACAAACCACACACAATACACCGGCTCTCGTTTTTTTTTTTATTTGTGTTCAATAAAAAAATGCAGCGCGAAGAAAACATTGATTTAATGTCATCTCAGCTTCGGCTGCTCGCTGAGCTTCTGACTCGACTTGACGCGTTGCAAGCTTTGCTTCTGGCGCAGCAGTCACAGTCACCGTCGCAGTTACCTTCAACGTTGACGTTGGCGTCAGCAATAGCGCCGCCCAAAAAGAAATGGATATATCGCCACTATCGTCGTCTTGGTATGTGTGTGTGCGTGTGTGTGTGTAGAAACATGTATGTAATTGTGTGAACCACGTGATGAAAGCGCACGTGGCGATCGAATGCTCAGCAGCAGCAGTAGCAGCGTCACCAGCAGCAGTAGCAGTAGCAGCGTCACCAGCACGAACTGTATCCATTCGCTTTGTGTGTACACACAGCAAAGCTCATGTAATTTACGCAAGAGAGTAAAAGATTTGAAAGAGTTTGTTGATCGATGTGTTTGCTTCTTTCCTTTTCTTTAAAAGAGAGATCTTCATGTGTATGTGCTGGAATGTGGGTGGAATTGGTCTCTTTTTTATGTATTGAACTTCTTTATGTGTTTGCATAAACAGCAAGAGAGAGAGAGAGAGAGAGTGAGAGATTCATTTAACATGTCGAGTTGTTGTTGTTGTTTTGAAATTGTGCCCTCCATAAATATGATTATAATTTCATAAGCATTGAATTGAAATCGCAGCGTAATGTTGGCCAAACAAGTTTTGTTAACACAAATTAATTAATGAAAGCACAACCTCCCCCTAAATCTACAGCCTAATTTAATTGACTTGATTCATTTGTTAATATCTATTCAGAAATCATCTCATGCCTTAATTTATACCTCATTTGAAATCTATGCTAAATGGCTTTAAGCGTTTCGGTTTTGTTATTTTTGTTGTTGTTGTTGCTTATTATTAATGTGCATTATCCATCCATGCCTTTGATGTTTATATTTATGTGTTTTTTTTTATATATATATTTTTATTCTTGTATTTTGTGTTTGTAGTATATTTGTTCTATTATTTTGAAATGCTTTTGATCAAGATCTATAAGTTAGTTTATTTATGTATTTACAAGTATTTGCAGCCAAAATCGTATTTATTATTCATATTTTCATATATCATTTAACCTGACAATCACATATATAATTTTACACAAATACTTTTTGGCTTTTGCTTAGATTTTAATTAATTTTCAATTTTTAATTAATATTATTTTGTATTATTATTGTTTTTATTTTATTTTAGAGGATGAAAATTCCTCCTCAAACTTCAACTCCAATTCGTACTCCCAACCTCAACACCACCAACAACAACAACATCAACCTCAACACCAACAACAACATGTAGCGACAGGCAGAGCAACAGCAATAACAAGTCCAACAACAAAATTAACTGCTGCTGGCCGCTTTGATGGAAACCCTTTTGTGGTGGTGCCGGCGGTTGCAACGCCGTTGCAACTTCATTTGCCGATTGCGACCAGCACAAGCAGCACAAGCGGCAGCAGCAGTACGGTTACGCCCACTGCCACGCCCACGCCAACGTTGAAGCATAAATTGGTCGCTGGCATTGGCAGCGCTGCTAGCGAGGCGGCACCGCGCAAGTATTTCGTTGTGGCCGATGCCAAAAACGGCGGCCCCATTGTCCAAGCAGCCCCAGTTGCTGGAGGAGTCACGGTTGCAGCTGGCGCTGGAGCTGGAAATGGTAGTGGGAGTGGAGCTGTAGCCGTAACCGTGGCCAGTGGTGGCTATAAAATCTCTTGCGATGAATTGGCCGCCTTTCAGGCGCTGAGGCGTCAAACGCCCAAATCACAAATAACGCTTACACCGCCACCGATGGCGCCGCGTCGCGTGATCGAGCCGCATGCCCGAATCCGCTCCTATTCAATGTCCTCCCATAAACTTTCAGCGCAAACGGGGCAGGCCCTGCTCCTCGGCGGATCGGAGGATGCGCATATGAGTTATGTGGGCGCTGGACGAGCCACCAATACGAGCGCAACCAATGCCATAGGCACTGGAACGGGCACAATAACAGCCACCTCGTATCGCCAGATTCTCAATCCGCAGCACTACCAGCATCAGCACCAGGCATCGGCCGCATCGGTATCCACCTCGGCGCCAGTGACGGGATCTCAGCTGACCGGCCATGGCGGTCGCAGGCGCACCATCAGTTCCAATAGCAATGGGTAAGTTATATCTCTGTTTGAGCAGAGCCTTATTTGTGTAGCCCAAAAAAAAAAGACGGACATATGCCAGGATTAGTTAAGGTTGCTGCAAATTGAGAGACTAAATGGATAAATAGAAAATAGATATATAAATATATATATACAGTTTATGGAACATGCAGATGCCTTCCTCCTGCACTTGAGATCGATAATAGTAGATGATAGATATTATTTTTTTGTTACCAAAAGCCTACATTTGCAGTTGATCTATAATATGTCTGGATATATTATCATATGTCAATTAAAAGGCAGCATTTTTATTATATAATATTATTGTTCAGGGAAATATGTAACGATATTCGGGAGACGGGGCAAGTTATCGATAAACGGATGTAAACTTGATTCTTAAGTCTCCATCTCTGATAACCTCTTTTCCCATTTTGACTGGTTTGAGGGTATACAAAATATATCATCTGACTTCAAAGATATGTTCACAGTATAATTAAATTTTGAATAGATATTTATATTTGGATACATTTGGATACGATAAACGATAAACGAAAAACCCAAAAAACTATAAAATGCAAGGTGTTAATATGAGTATTACTCACTGATTGGTGCCGGCGCAAGCGGCTTGAATAAAATTAGCATTAATGTGAATTATTGCAAATTGCAGAAAACTTGCTTAATTATGATTCATTTTCTTTGGTGCAGGGCGGGCACACGCGAGGTGCACAACAAGCTGGAGAAGAATCGGCGAGCGCATCTCAAGGGCTGCTACGAGGTGCTGAAGAACGAGCTGCGGCTGAAGGAGGAGGATCGCAAAAAGACATCGAATTTGACAATACTCGATAAGGCACACCGACTTGTCATAGTAAGTGGCATGCCCCCCCATTCCACTCTCTCTCTCTCTATATTTTATAACTCTCTCTCTGTGTCTGTCTGTCTCTCTTGTAGCAACTGTCTGAGTTCGCCCAGAGTCAGGAGGCGGAATTGGAGGTTCAGGCCAAGCGAAAGATTGAGCTGCAAAAACGTCTCAATAGCCTGAAAAGGCCCACGGATCAGAGCATTCCATTCAATGACAAAGGTAGAGTCCAGTAGTGTGTGTCAGTATGTGTGTGAGTGTGTGTGAGTGTGTGTATGTGTGAGTGTGTGTATGTGTGAGTGTGTGTATGGGTGAGTGTGTGTGTGGGTGGCTGTGAATGTGGATGCGATCAGCTGCAATTCAAATGAACTTGTGCAACCATGAAAACCACATGCAACTACATACACACCTTAATACATATACACAGATATGTATATATATACGATATATATAGATACGATATATATATATATCATATATATATTTGATATATAAACAACGCCCCAATTTACACTTGCGCTCAGCAAAATGTAGCTCAAGTTTTGCATATCATTTGAGCGGTGCCTTTTTTTTTGATTACCTTCAGCTTATGCAATACAAATATGGAGTGTGAAGATCGAGTTCGAATTCGAACTCGAATTTGAATTGGAAAATAAATTGAGCTCTTTTTGTACTTATTGCAGATGTCAATGAAGCTGTCTGCCTGGCAACCACATCATCGTCTTTATCATCATCATCGTCGTCACCATCGTTATCGTTATCATTTTCACCATCGTCGTCCTCATCGTTATCTCCATCACTGGCAGCAGCAGCAGCCCAGCCCATTCTGTTTGATGGCACCGCCACGCCCGTCAGCACCGCTGCTGTAAGTCTTTGGCTTGCTGAGATCTACTCAATCCGATCGTGGCCAGAAATCTAGAAATTAATGCTCAAAAATAACTGCTTGAAACTTAATGCTAAATGTTGGTTAGTTAGGATTGAGTATTTCAACGAATGAGCTATTTGTTATTAAATATTTATTTCATATGTTAATCTTTATCTTCTCTCTCGCTCTCTCGCTGCATCTGGCTGTCTCTGTCGCACCATCTATGCATGCGTTACAGTTGCCAAGCGCTGTGGCAACAACGGCCATGTCACCTGTGATAAACAAGAGCAACGCGAACAACAGCAGCAAACACAACAACAACAATAGCAACAACAGCAGCAACAACAACAACAACAACATAATCAAAAGCATCATCAACAGTAATAACAACAACAACAGCAACAAGATTGTTAACTCTGCTGTCATCAGTTTTGCACAGAACGCGAATCTGCATTTGAATCCCGCCGCCGCTGCAGCCGCTGCTGCAATAGGCCTGCTCAAGGGCAGCAATCCAAACAGCAGCAAATTTAGCAACAACAACAACAGCAACAACGTCAACAACAACAACAACAACAATGTTACCTCCGCTGCCGTCAGCTTCACACAGAATCCGAATCATAATCAGAATCCATTACTGAATCCCGCCGCCGCTGCGGCTGCTGTTGTTGTCGCAATAAATCCATTGAAGACAAAATGCATTAGCAACAACAACAACAACAACAACATTAGCAACAATAGCTCACCGACAGCCTCATCGATGTCGCCGCACAGCAGCCCGGCGGACAGTCCAATTGTGGCTGGGGCAACGACGCTGACAACAAGCGTGTCGCCAACACCGTCGACGCCATCGCCGTCGCCGAGCTCCTCGTCGAGCGGAGTCTCATCATCGGTCTCGTTCATTGGCTCCTCGTCGTCATCATCGTCATCGTCGTCGTCATCGTCATCATCATCGTCATCGTCGTCCAGCTCATCATCTCCGTCGTCACTATTATCGTCATCGTCAGCGGGCTCCTCGCCGCCAACGGCGACACAGAAGCATATGTTGGCTGTCACGCGCAACGCCAACAACAACAATAAGTTCCATGGCGGCACTGTCGTTGGCGCCACAAATGTGACAGCAACAGCGGCCAATACGGCAGCAGCAGTTGCCGCTGTCAATGGTAAAAAAAATTTCCAAAAAAAAATTTATGATTTTCTTTGTTTCCAACTTGCATTATAATCGAAATTGTATTTGCAGCCCATTCAGCTGGCTTCCATCAGGCGGAGAAGGATCACAATTACAAATTCTTGCTACGCAGCGGCACTGCGGCACAGTAAGAGGCAACAATAACAATAACTATAAACATAAACATAAACATAAACATAACAATAATCATAATAATAATAATAATGTTAATACTAATACGAAAACAACAACTGAATTGCGTGCAACGGCTCCCACCTTATTAAAACAAAAACAAAAAAACAAAAAACGAAAGAAAAAACAACAACAACAAAGGAAAAACTAAACAAAAACAACAAGCACAACAACAATGAACAAGCAGCAAAACTCATTGTTTCCAACTCTTTGTTTCTTCGAATTCTGTCAAACAAGAACAACAATCGCACACAGCAGCAGCATCAGCAGCAACAGCAGCAGCAACATCATCAGCAGCAGCAGCACCATCAGCAGCAACAACATAAAACGAAATAAATAAATTAAAATAAAAATAACAGTTCCGCCCAACAATTAACAACAATTAAGCATCGATTTTGAAAATCAACACAACACAAACAAAAAAACAATGAAACAAAGAAACAAAAAACAAACAAGAAATACAAAAGGAAGAAGAAGAAGAAAGGAAACTAAAACACAAAGAAAAATGCATATTACAAAAGTAAATTATTTTTAATAAATAATTTTTTAGACCAACAACAAACACTGGAGACAACAATCACATCTTGTTGGCTACAACAGCAACCACACACAACACACACACACAACACACACACACAACACACACACAACACCTTACAATATCGATTATATGAAAAAAAAACACATTCATGCATAGAAAGTCTAGTAAAGAAAATAGCTATAAAACATCGAATTGTATAATTCATGTAACACACACCCAACACACACACACACAACACACACACACCCAACATACACACACCCAACATACACACACATACACTCAACACACACTTAACAAAATCTATTATATGACAAAATCGCATTCATGCATAGAAAGTCAACAAAACATCAAATTGTAATACATAAACACACACACCCACAACACACACACACCCGACACACACACCCACAACACACACACACACCCAATACACACACAATTAGAAGAAATTAGAGTTAAAATTTGGAAAAGCAAATAGAAGAAAAGAAAACTGATATGAAGCAAAATATAAATGCGCTGTTGTAACAGAGACCACCAAGGGGTAATGCTTTATGAACGCATACATATATATGCATATCTATACATGCACACATACGCATACACATATATATATAGAGAAGTGTGTGCGTGTGTGTATGTGTGTGTGTGTGTACGCATGTATGTATGCATGTGTATATAACTTTATAGTCTTAAAAAACATGACAACAAAAAAGAAATTGTTTTTTTTTTCTGTTTTTTTTTTTAGTTTGTTCGCTTTGCAACAACTTTAACGTGTGACAAAAATCGAACTAAGGACAAATTTATACATATGCAAAATCAATAAGATGAAGTTAGTTAAATGTATGTATGTATCTGTGCGTGAGTATGTGTATTTAGCAGTATCTATATATATATATATAGTATAGTGTACTTCTCTCTGACCAAACGAAACCATCTTAAGCAAACAAAATCAAGAACACCAAAACTAAAAACAAACTTATAAAGTAGTGAAAATTTAAAAGAAAAAATACAAAAAACACCAAAAAAAAAAAAAAAAACAAAATCAAAACAATGAAATCTGCAACTTGAATATACACCAATATATATTTATACATATATATATATATATACACATATATATATATATATATTTACATTTAGTATGCATATACATAATTGAGCTATGGGCGCGAACGAACAACATTCCTTTGTAGACAACTGTAGACAACTTGATTAACTATATATATTCTGTCGCAGCTATAAACATATACACATGTATATATATATATGTACATCTATATATATATATATATACATTTGTAGACTTTTCTATTGGTTCATTTCATTATTTTTGTATTACAATATGTTCAATCCGATCAATGATATGTTATATGGATATGATGATATTTGCATATTTCCTGTACGTCCAACGGATCCATATTAGAGGTCTGTAAGCCTGCATTCTAACTTGAGCTTGATCTGAGCTCAGCCAAGTGTTGTGCTCATTTGTAGGGTTCAAGGGTTCGGCCTATGATCTTCTTATCTCGTTGTTCATCATCGGGTGGGAATATGAAAAGTGCTCCAAACGAACGCCCCCTGTGCATAAGGGATTGGAAGAAAGTACTCGGAAAATGAATTGCCGAGTTGTGGCTCACTTTTGTGCTTTAAATATTCAATTTCATTTCACAAAATATTAATAAAATTCTATTTTTCAATACTAGTATTATTTGCATAAATATAAATTAAAATTAATTTAAAAAAAATGTTAAAACGATTGAATATGTATTTAACTTTATTTCATTTCTCTCTCTTTCTCTCTCTCTCTCTCTCTTGGTCTTTCTCTTTTTGGCCATATTTCTTCGCCCTTCAATTCGGTTGCGCACTCCTAAAATGTGTTGCTTTGAGTTTACTCAAAACACGCATGCGGCATTCGCTCAATTCCAATTGGGAATGAATGCCTCATACGGCCGTACTGAATGCAGCCATGCAGACCCCTAATCCATAGACATATACATATACATACCCATATCGATATCCATATACATATACACATACACATACATATATGTAGTTGTTGTAGCAATGTAGTGATTACATATACGTGTTGTAGACTCGCCTTGCCCCACAATAAAGTTATTGAAAAATATTTCAAAATACAAAAAAAGAAAAGAAAAAAAAGTAAACAAAAAAATGAATTAAAAACGAACCAAAAACACATCAATTGACTAACTAAGTTCAGGTCCATACTCTCCTAACTGTATAACTGAATAATTGGAGACCCAATAAAATGAATACTAATTTGTTTTTAGCACTTCTATTCTAACCTATAACTGAACTGATATAGCCATGATCAACAACTCAAACTAGACGTTGCCGTTAGTCAGTTTTCTGTTGAATTATTAAGACCGTAATCACTTGTAATAGATAATAGATAACCATTAGCCGACATTAATCTGTGTCGTTTTCATATCTATATATATATTTTTTTTGGTTTTTGTTAACTTTTGATTTGATATATAGTAGTCAATGTTGGAAAAAGTGTTGCGAGCGGCCAAATCGAGTTTTTCTTTAACCTGCGTCCATCATTTTTGTAATTAGTATAAATCTGAACAAAAACGCCTTAAGAGCCCTTCTTTAACCACTGATCCTAAATCTAATGTTATATTGTGTGTTAGCTACAGCTTAATGAACATAACAATGATAATTAAGAACTTGTATCATATACATATATATATACAAATATATATTCTATATATATATATATATATTTAAGCAGAAGACGAAACTAAACTAAATATTATATTTTAGAGCATTTTTTCAATCTGTGTGCGTGTGCGTCCGTGCGTGTGTGTGTGTGTGTGTATTTTTAAACAAAGTATTAAAGAACAACAACAAAAAAGGGGGAAAACATTTAGTTTATGTCTAATTTGATAACTGATAACTGGTCATGAAGTATGCAAATAAGCAGCAAACAAAAGTTCATCAAAAACAAAACCAAAAAAAACAAAATTAAATTCTTGTGTTTTTGTTTTTTGAGATGAGGACTTTAATAAATCTAATGCAGATGGGCAATAAATTGATAAAAAAAAAATAAAATAAAAAATAAATAAAAATAATAAGGAAAATAAATGATAGAGCTATCAACAAACGCGTGCTGAGGAGTCAGGGAAGAGGGTTGGTTGAACTTCGAAAAGGAGGGGGGACGAAAAATACCATAAATTGAAGTCTAAATTTAAACTCCTCCTCCCCCTCCCCCTGCCCGCGCCACCTCGCGTACGTCCATGGCTATCATCAATATTAACATTAACAATAACATTTACCATAAACATAGCAAAGAAAAACATTATTTTTTCACATTTTGTAAATACTTTCTATAAAACAAAAACCGTTTTTATATACGTATACATACGTATACACTATTGTATATATGTATTTGTCAAGCTTCCAGTTTTTGGCACAGTTTAACGGAACATACATATGCAAAAAAAAAACAAATATGTAATCACAATGGGAGAGACGCAATGTAAACAACAGTAAAAAAAATCTTAATTCGTGTAGACAAAATGCAAAAAAACAAAAAAAAAAATAAAAATTAAATTAAAATTACAGTTTCAGGTAAATTTGTTAGTAAGCGCAAAACAAAAGTAACGATAAGAAGAAGCAAAGAAATGCAAAAGCGAGAAAAGCGGAATGGAAGTCAAAGTTTATTTTCACACAATCAACTTTTTTAAACGGAAATGCAACACAGTTAGAATCTATTTTGAAAAATAACAACAACAACAACAAATAAATAAATGTTTGTGTAAATGTAAAATGTTTAGTAATAAGTTGTAAAAAATCAACAAAAAAAAAACATAAAAAATAAAAAACAATGTAAAAAATAATAACAAAATCTAAAAAAAATAAAAATAATAATACGAAAATATGATTATTTAAAATGTATTTAGTTTGTTCGTTTTGAAGATCTGCATATTTATATGTTTATTGCTAACTATAAGTAATTAATTTGTATGTGTGTCTTTATTTCTTAAACGTTATCTCGATAAGTAGCCAAGTAATGAACATAATACTTTATTTTTAGTTTATAATATAATTTCCTTCGTTCTTTTTTTTTTTTTTAAATATTTACTAAACGATTTCATTTTAGAAATGCTATTATTATTTTATTTACTTAATTTAAAATTGAAAACAAATCGGGAGTATTGCAAATTATAAATGTATGAATAAACATAATGGAGAAAGCAGACAACAACAACAAAAATAAAAATAAAAATAAAAATTATAAACAAAAAACGAACATCTTTTACCTGTAAATGTAACATGTAACATTAATTTTAATTGCATTCAAAACACACACACAAAAATCAAAATCATATATATATATATATATATATATATGAGAAATCATACATGTATATATATATATATATATATATACCATAAATGTGTAAAGAAAACAAAAATGCAAGAAGAAGAAAAATAAAAACAGTGATTTAAAAGAAAATCAAATTATATGCTAATTTCTTGGAAAGGTCGGTCCAAATTATAACAGTCGATGACTCCGATCTGACGGCTATATGGGTTACGGATACAATAATTCATATTTACATGGGTTATCGTATGTAAAATTGAGAGGTAAGCATTGGTTTTTGGTAGATAAATGTGTGTATGCATATTGGCAGATAACCATATAATATAGATAATATCATTATCCATCATCGGGTAAGCCTGCTTAAGCTAGATGCACCTAGAATTCAGCGCCATTTCACAGCTTTTCTCAGTTTCAGCATCAGCCGGTCTCAAGAGTCTGCTTAAGAGACAGAATACAACTTGGTTTATGCAGCAAGTTGTTGGTAGCTGTGCAGCTTTCCATTATCTTTTCACTATGTGAAATATATACATACTAAGCAGTAAATGAAACGCATTTGAATTTTTTTTTTTTTGATTTCATATAGTTTTGTTTATTTCCAAGCTAAACATATTTTCAATCCAGTTTTACTCATAGTCATTATAATAAAAGTTTATCAAAAAAATGTTTTGCTATTGCTGCTAAAAAAATTGGTACACTTATTTCAATTTCAATATATGTATGTATGTATAAATAGGCATGGGACTGTGTAAGTGTGTTTATAAGTGTATAGGAGCAAGAAAGTTGTGTGTGTTTGAGTGTGTGTGTGTGCGAAAATAGAATGCTAAAAAATGGTGTTTGGCTGATGCGGTTTGTCCAGTTCCCTAGCCCCTTATCATAATATAATCTATATATATATGTATAAATAGCAACATTTTTCTGATTTCTGTTCTCAATATACATACGACGTATCATACACGAAACAAAATCTAACAAAGTACTAGGTTGAAGAAGCGGGCCCAACAAAATGCACAATGGAAATCAAGTAAATTGCATAACTTATATATTTAATAATAATTAGATGTAGGCGTTATCATTACGATAATAATATTAATTATAATAATAATAGCTTAAATATTAAAATACAGAATGCAGTTTGCAAGAAACACAAAATAAAAAAAAAAACAAAAAATAATAATATATAGGATTAAAATTAATAATTTCTCAATATCGCTGCAGCATACAAAATTACAAAAAAAAAAAAAAAAAAAAATTGTTTTTTATTTTTTTTGGTTTCTTTCCAAAAATGCAGCTTAAGTTGTAAGTTTTATTATTATTTGTGGCTGGATAGAAAATTACAAAAATCGCATAAAAGTTTGAGTTTGCATTAGTTTCGATTTCTTTTGTTGATTTTATTTTTTTTACATAGTTTTTCAAATATCATATTTTTTGAGATGGAGTTTGTTTTTTCTGCGACCTGCCGCTGCATTTTACAATTATATATTTGAAACTATATTTATGTATATACATATGTTTTGTATGTATATATTTATAAAAAGCTTTTCTCTGTGTGTGTGTGTGTGTGTTTTGTTTCAATTGTTTGACATTTTGCTATTACTTTATAAACAATAAACAAAAAACGATATTTATAAAATGAAGTGCTCACGTAGTAAATGTAGTTGTAGCTCGCTAAATTGTTAATAATAAACTGATTTGTTTATTATGCATATTGTTTAGTGTTTGTCTATTTATTTTGTATTTTTTTTAGCAAAATAAATCGATCAATTATAAATTAAAAGCTGGCGCTGTGCTTTGAAACATCTTTTTGTTTATTTCATTGTTGTTGCCTAAATAATAATTTCATTTCTATGTATGTATGTATATATATATATGTATGTGTATATATATATATATATATATATATATATATCGACTTTTGTTATTTATGTATATTACATATAATTCATAATTTATTTAAATTTAATCATCGTTGAAATGTTGCAAATAATTTTGATACAATTTTGTTGCTGTTGCTTGTTATTAAATATTATTAACATAAATTATTTAATTATTTTTGTTGCATTTTTTGTTTGTTTTTTTTTATTTTTACTTGTTATTGCTGTTGGTGTTGCTGTTGTATATCCGTGTGGCCTTTGTTGTTGTTCTTGTTGTTGTTGTTGTCGTTGTTGTTGCTGTTGTGTTTCATGCTGTTATTAGTTGTTGTTGTTGTTGTTGTTGTTGTCGCAGTTGAGTTTTACAACAATTGGCAGCAAGGAGAAGGCTTCGCCGGCTCTTTCACGTCCATCTGACGTTGTTTTTTGCGTGATGAAATATCCCTGATTAGATCGAAAAATACCTAGATATCGAAAATAGAGACCAGGCATTTAATAAATAATTAAAGTTGTTGTTGTTGTTGTTTTTGTTGGGTTAAGTTTTTGTTTTGTTCTAGAATTACATAATTTGGAAAGTGACAAAAAAACCGAAAGCCAAAAAAGTTTCATACACCAGAGAAATCGATTTCAATTCGATTTCGAATGAAAATATCAATAAATTAAATATATAGAAATGAAAAGTAAACAAAATAATAATAATTGGAGTACCAAACCAATTTAGCAGTATTTAACTAAAAATAACTTTCGAAAATCGGATTTCGATACGTATTTCAAATGTGCGAAATGTATACAAAACTAAACTAATATAAAAGTATTTATGTGTGTGTGTGTGTGTATATATGTACATGTGTATGTGTGTTGTAAGGATGCTTCAGATAATTATCTGCAATTTCCATATTTTGAAAGGCTGTCAACTTTTCGAACTGATTTTAGTTACTTAAAGCTGCAACTTGAGTGTTGAGTGTTGATCGTGTTGCTCGTGTTGCATATGAAAGTTGTCTCAGTTTACGCATAACGAGCAGCACTTCAAATTTATTTATTTATTTATTTATTTATTTTGTACGATATTTCTAACGATACGTGCTGTAAGCAGCATTTAAGTCGCAGTTCAAATTGATATCAATCTGAGTTTGAGCCCCATTTTGGGCAACTTTGGCTTGCTGGTCGACCAAATCGACAAAAGTGTAAAACGATATGGTTATAGAACATACATCAGCCTCATCAATCAGCATATCAAATGTGAAATGTGGTAAGATGCCATGCCACATGAAAAGGGTTAGACACATGCTAGACGCCTCATTGAACAGTTGTCTGAGTTTGTGGTTAGTGAATCCATATGCAAGTAAGTAGTTAGCCAACAGCCAAGTTGAGTCTTTTAGCTGTTGTTGCACTTGGCTGGGTGTTATTTTTGTTGTTAGTATATTACTGTGTGGTGTTTGTCAGGGAAACTCAACGAAATCAAAATCGAAAATCAAAATCATAATCAAAATCATTGGAAACGAAAAATTGTTAAAAATAAAAGTGGATTTTTTGTTTAGTGTTGCAAAAAAGCCAAAAGCGAAAGCGGGCAAGCTACGAAAGTACCTAGGGTTAAGTGGGGGGGGGGGGGATATTACTCTAAATAAAGTTAATGTGTTTTGTTTTATAGGAGTATTAATATTATGATTTTTTTTTTTTTTTTTTGTATATATATTTTGTTGTACGAGTATATATTTTGAGTATGCACCTAATGCCTAAAGTAGGGTACACTTAAGTCTCCGCTTCTTGCATCTATCTTTAGCACGCCCGCTCGTGGCTTTCGAATCTTCGGTTTTTCGTGATCTTATTTCGCGCATCAAATCAAAAAATACCTGCAATTGTGATGGAAATAAAATATACATGTATGTATACATATATTTTATACATATATATAAGTATATAATAGTTACAGATACGTCAGACGACAAATATGTATTTTTATGTTGTTAAACGATAGAGCTAAATTGGGTGTGTGTGTGTGTTTGTGTGTCTGTGTGTGTGTGTGTGTGTGTTTGTGTGTGTCTGTGTCTGTGTGTGTGTGTGCAGTTCTTATTGTGTGTGCGCTGTGGTTACACATCGAGCATGTCAAGTGTCAGTTATACATAAATTGACGCGCTGTCATAACGATAAACAAAATAAAATATTTAAAAAAAACAATAAATAAATAAATAAAAATCAACATAATTATGATTAATAATATTTTAGCAGCTTGCGATTACAACAGAGAGCGTTAAAAGTGCTGCAAAGTAGGCTACAATTGATGTGCATGTTGCCATGGACTCTGACGACTGCAGGGTATCGCCATTAACAAATTAACTTAAGTATGAAATTAAAATTAAAATTAAAATTAACTAAAATCATTGTTCTTATGCTAATTAAATGACATTTAAACTTTCAAATCTTGAAAGAAACGCTTTCAAAATCGTATCACTCCAAAATTCAACTTCTATCAATGCAATTTTTGTACATGGCACAATCAGAAATCAAACAGTTAATCAAAATGAGTGTGTGTGTGTGTGTGTGTGGCAAGAGATTTGCAATGGACAATAAACAAAAAAAAAATGAAGAAACTTTGATAAGAATGTTGAATGTGAAGAAAATGTAGAAATCGAGTACAAATTTGGTTTATCTATATCTATTTCTGAAAGTAGTAGTAATCAAAAGATATATCTTTATATATATATATATATGATAATATGATATATAAACGATAACGTTTCAAAAAATGTGTGCACAATTCAATTTTGCATATTGTTTTCAGCTGATTTCTATATTCATCAAAAATGTCTCTGTAAATGTTTGCAATAAATATATGCACATACATATATACACATACATATGCGTATGTATATATACAGTGGCGGACAGCTTATTTGGCCAAGTGTCAAAGAAGAAAAGTAATTGCCTGCCATAAGCTAACCATTCATTATTTTTAAAAAATTCCAAAGACTGATGATAGGTACATATATTAACCACCAAAATTTATATATGACCCCAATACACTGGGGTTTCCCCACCAGCTAGGTAGAGTTATGTAAAAAAGTACCCTATTTTCAGGGGACAGCTTATTTGGCCAGGTACATTGTGGACACCTGGGTGCCATAAAACCCGGATTTTTTTTACCTAAAGTTAAGTAGTTTCGGTATAAATAGATCAATACTTCGTAGTCAGTTTAGTTTTATCCTGCATCTCGGGTGCAATAAGCCAACAAGGACTATGGACAAACAGACTACCATTGCACAACGGAAACTCATCCTGGAACACCACAAAAACGGATATTCACATCGCCAAATAGCTGAAATGGTCAGTCTGAGCAAGTCAACTGTGGATAACATCATTCGGCGCTTCGTCGACCCAAATCGGATTGAGGGCAAGGGCAGAAAGGCACCAAACAAGATTTTCACCGAAGAGGACGAGCGAAGGATCACCAGGAAAATAAGGGGAAATCCCAAGCTATCGGCTCCAAAAGTGGCTCAACAGGTGCAGGATGAAATGGGGAAAAAGTGCTGTGTGGAAACTGTGTGCAAGTTTCTGCGCAATCTTGACTTTAATGCCCGAGTATCACGGAAGAATATTATTATAAGCGCAAAAAATAAAGCGACTTGGATGACGTTCGCCAAAAACCACTTGGACAAGGATCTGGAGTTCTGGAACACAGTCATATTTGCGGATGAGTCCAAATTCAACCGTTATGGCTCTGACGGACAGAGTTTGGTGTGGCGACAGCCTAATACTGAGCTGAATCCCAAACACGTGAAGGCAACAGTCAAGCACGGCGGAGGAAGTGTCATGGTCTGGGCATGTATCTCGGCAGCCGGCGTCGGGAATTTGGTGTTCATTGAGACAACAATGGACAAGAATGTATACCTTGACTTACTAAAGGAAAATTTAGTCCAAAGTGCCGAGAAGCTTGGAATCCGAGATACTTTCCGGTTCTACCATGACAACGATCCCAAGCATAAGGCCAAGTTAGTACAGTCCTGGCTCATGCGGAACTGCCCCCACATGATAATTCCGCCGGCCCAGTCTCCAGATTTAAATGTCATTGAGAATTTGTGGGCTGTGCTGGAAAATAACATCCGGAAACACAGCATATCCAGCAAAGAAGACCTCAAAAATGCTCTGCGGGATGAGTGGAGCAAAATCAGCCCAGAAACTAAAAGGATGCTGGTATCTTCGATGAATAATAGGTTAAGGGAAGTAGTTAAGGCTAATGGATATAATACTAAGTATTAACATGCATATTTAAGTTATTATACGCCAAATATATTATTTTGTTTATACCTGGCCAAATAAGCTGTCCCCTGAAAATAGGGTACTTTTTTACATAACTCTACCTAGCGGGTGGGGAAACCCCTGTGTATTGGGGTCATATATAAATTTTGGTGGTTAATATATGTACCTATCATCAGTCTTTGGAATTTTTTAAAAATAATGAATGGTTAGCTTATGGCAGGCAATTACTTTTCTTCTTTGACACTTGGCCAAATAAGCTGTCCGCCACTGTATATATTTATAAATCCTTTGGCTACTCCCTCCTAGTGAGTGTGAGATACCCGCAAACCCCCATCCCCCATCACTTACCTTGTCCACGTTCTCGCGCGTCTTCGCCGATGTCTCCACGTAGGGCACGGACCAAAGCTGCGCCCGCTGCTGGCACTCGTTGAGGGGCACCTTGCGCTTGTCATTCAGATCGCATTTGTTGCCCACAAGCAGGAACGGTATGCTCTCATCGTTTTTAACCCGCAATATTTGTTCTCTGTGTGGAAGGAGGAGCAGTATGAAAGAGTTGATACGACTTAAATATAGATTCAATTATTGGCCCAAGGCAGCCCCCGATAAAGCCGCTTATCAATTTTCAACACTGACTCTCAACAGTTGCTGTCAGTTGCCTGACGTTCTTATTAGACCAGCCAGCCAGCCACTCAACCAGTTGCTTATTGAGTTATTCGATCCATTCGACGAACCACACCCAGTCACACACACATACACACATACACACATCCACACACACAGCAAACTTGATTGTTAGCAACAAGCATCCTCTTACAACAGCTACTGTTGCGCTCATGTTCATGTCCTGTGTGTGTGTGTGTGTGTGTGTGCGTGCTGACACCGACAGAGGGGTCGAAGGACACATTGAAAAGCTTTCTCATGTCTCAAATATTCGCCACATCAACTTTAATGTCTACTTCCACTTCAACTTAATCTCAAGTGAAAACTTTCTGCGAATCATTATTATTATAATGATTATAAATAAAGCAACTGAAGTTGATTTACTGAAAGCAAAACCTTTGCCACAATGGATTCGATTAGTTAACGTGAATTCTACCCCCAAACGCATAAATTGGCTAATCATTATATGTAGGCTGCCATGGGAACAATCGGTTGAAAGTGCTGAGTTTAAAGTTGTGGGAACGAGATAAGCTTAGACATGCGCTTATGCCACACACATGCCCCACATTGTGAAATTTACAATTGTCTACATTCTGTGGTCGATACTCCTTGTTAGCTGTTACTGGCTTTTTCCATTTACATTTTCGTATTGCTCTTTAATGTTTAAGCTCATAACAAAGCAAACATATAAGTTGTACATGAGTCGTTGCAACTTCAGTTCGTTAGTGTCTCGTGTGGATGAAAGCCGCTGGCTGTTGCCTCTCTAATTAGTAAGTGGTGCAGTGGCCAGGACAGGCACTCAGGCTTAGCTGCTGTTGCTGTTGGCGACGCCACTTGGGGTTGACAGCCACTGTTGCCCCACTTGACACAGTCACTCGACACAACACACACACAGCACACACACAGCACAACAAAAACACTCACCTGAATTCCTGGGTGGCCTGGAAGCTTTCATCGTCTGTGATTGAGAAGACACAGAGGAAACCCTCGCCGCTGCGAAAATAATTATCTCTGATGGCTGCATAATCCTCCTGGCCGGCTGTATCTAGTATATCTATTTGTACTTCTTCGCCATCGAGCACAACCTGGAACAGGCAAACAAACAAATATGAATTGTAAACTTCTCTCTGATTCAATATTCCAAGTTCAATTGAGTTCAAACCTTTTTCCTATAGCTATCGGCTTTGGTGGGCTCGTAGTCCTCCACAAACTCATCGTACATGAATTGCAATGTGAGGGCCGATTTGCCAACGCCACCGCTGCCCACCATAATGACCTTGTGCAGCGCCGGTCCGGCTGTCGGCTTCTTGCTCATTTTGATTGAGTATATGGGCCTGGTGGTGCCTGCTGCTCGTGGCTGGTGGCTGGTGGTGGGTGGACGGGGCTGCACACACGCTCAATACTTAACGCTCTTAACCGCTCTTAACTCTCTCTCTCCGTCTCTCGATCTCTCTGGTTGCTCGTTGTGGCCGAGTGATTAAACTGCAATATAAAGAGAAAATTGAAAGGGTTGAATACATCAACATATACACACAAACATAGATATATATATATATATATATATATGTATATAGATATACGATTTTATTTATATGGTTTTCGAGCAGCTTATGTCGTTTTGGGCTTCCTGTTTTTGGCTAAAATAGACGGCGACAGCCTGTCAGTTATTATTGTTTGTTGTTTGAGTCATTCAAGCGTTCAACAATTGATCCATAAATGGCTTCAGCCAGTCAATCGGGCCAATGACTCTTGCCCAAAACACCAAATCCAATCCAATCCGCATTCGAAAAGTAGAAGAAATTGCGAATAAAATCCATCAAGCCGTGTTTTCAGTGGTTTTCTTTATCAGTGTCTGTATGAGCCGGGCTCTCAGTTGCAGACTCAGCCACCAGCACCAGCCTCCGATGGAGCGTTGCGTGACCTGTTTTCTTGTCATATTTTTGTATTACACATCAACGCCGCCAAATGTTGGCAACGTTTCGCCACCGTCCGACCGGGTCCACAGATGAATCTATTTGCATCTATTTCCCGATCGAAATGTGGACGCAGCATCAGCAGCAGAAGTTTACTCCGATTGTGTCCAATTATGCAGGACATTTTAGAGGCAGCGTATTGTGAATTTGACTGAAATTTGATTTACACTTATTGGAACTGGGAAAAAGTGACGCTAAAATACGCTAAATACGCAAACAGCTGGTTCGCGCCATTAGGTTAATCAATAAGCCGATTTCCATTCGAGAGCTGATGGGTTATACCCATAAGCCCATAAGGCATCCTAGTAAAGTCAAAAGGCAAATATGGTTGATACTCCAAACAGGTGTGCAACGTGGCCACCTTAAGAAACGCAGAAGCCGTTATACTGCCGTTAGCACTTCATACCTCTTACGAGACTTATAACGAAAAGAAATAACTGGATATTTTCATCGATCGGATTTGATATAACTTTTTGCCTTACCAAATTGAAATTGATAATAAAAGCCTAAAAGCCATTGCATGCCGGAATTAATTTGTTAACTTATTTTGTCCGGGACACGATTATGGCTATCCACACTTGGTTTTTTTTAGAGCCTGATCCTACAGTTGAATACTCAAAACAAACTCAACTCGCTCCAAAGACGAATCCCTGGCATATTCAGTAAAGTTGCAGCTAATTTGAAGATGCAGCAGCTGCTGCAGGGAGGGTTGTACCTATTTTTATACATGCATCATGCAACATTCAATTTGCTGCACTTTCTTCACTTTATTCAAAAGTGTTCAAGGATTAATTCGTTATGGGCAATGGACAACATAAATAAAATATTGTAAGAAGCAGTTGTTATTGTTGTTGTTGCTGCGTTTTGCTCAGTGTATTCATTATGTTGTGTGTTATGTTGTCGTCTCGCATTTTTCTTATGGCTACTTGGCGCACACAAATCGACAAATGAAGCATAACAAAAAATAAAAACTAAATAAAAAAAGGTTGAATGAACTTTTAACACACACAGCGAAACGGGCTGAAAGCATGCGAATGCAGAGCTGGCCAAAACAGACGCTTAGGCCTGGCCAATTGTTGTCGTCGTCGTCGTTGTTGTTACCGTTGTTGCTGTTGTTGTTGGTGCTGCTGTTGTTGTTGTTGTTATTTTTATTGCTGCTTGTAGCCGCCATTCGCAATTAGCCTTTTGTGACCGACGCGTCGCCGCCATCGATTGCAGTAAATTAAGGCGTGAAATTACGTATGGCAAGCTGCATTGGCATGGAAAATAATATATATATATATATATATATTGATGGTGACACACACACACACACACATACACACGCACAGCATACACACACACAGTCACAGATGCGTGTGGCCACGCGGTCATTTGGATTGCTGCCAATTCAGCAGTGGGCCACGACAATAGATCAAGTTTTCTTTTTGATATAACAACAACAACAACAACAACAACAACAACAGCAACAACAACAACAGCAACAACAACAACACACAAAAGACTGCGAAACCAACAGCAGCTGAGTTTAACCAACAACGGCACAATTATATGGAACATCATAATGCATCATCATAATGATCAATCGGGTCAGGTCAGATCTGTGATATAACCATGGCTAATGAGTTGAGATTTACGGTACTTTAAAGCTGTAACTCAAGACTAACGATATTGATCAGAATTTGCTGGCAAATTCACAGCAGAACACAATTGTTTGAACAATTCGACAGACAGCGTCGATTATTTGGGAAAACATCTGAGGCAATCAGTAAAAGTAAAATGCTGTCGTTGAAACACAGAATCATGCTGCACACACACACACACACACACCCACAATGTGTGCGTGTGTGTGTGTGTATACAGATACTAATTTGACACATCTGTGCACAATGATCAAAGCAGAAAAGCAGCGAGAATGAATACTGATGGCCAAAATGATGAATATGTACACAACTACTAATAAATGATACAACATGTACATACATGCCCCTATATATACATACATACATATATATACATATATATACATATATATATATATATATATATATATAAACAAATAAAGCACAGATGCGCCGACAATTGAATACCCTTACAGCAGCAAGACGAGGAAAGAATTTTGGTTCCGTTTCCGGTTACGTTAAGTTGACAAATTTTGGTAAGCATATTTTTCATAACTTTGTATCTGAATTTTTATGGTTTTTTTTTTATTGATTTTTTGAATAGCCGCGTCGATTTAGCCAGCTTCAGCAGCGGCACATTCACATTGATACACCCAAGTAACTGGATCGACCGTAAGTGTGGCTCCGATGCGGTCTTTTCGAGACAAGCAAATCGGTTTCGCTACTGGGGATTTCAAAATGTTGAATTTATGTTCTGGTATTTCAGAATTTCAACCCGATTCCATTCCCGGTTGGTAACCCTGGCAATAGTATGGTATAGATCATAGAAATATTCACACATTTTGACACCTTAACCGAATAGCCTTGGAGAGGAGGCACTTAGAGCTGACAGAGCCAATGGAGGCGCCAACGAGTGACATTTTGTGTGTTGGCCAAAAACGCTGTAGAAAAGCGATGGCCAAAAGCAGCGCGACCAAGTACATAGATATTAGCAATCGCAGTTGACCAACAAGCGAACAACTGCACTGCGCTCTGCTCATCTGGAAGTGTGAGTTGTGTATACAAATTTATGTGTGTTATTGTTATTGTTGTTGTTGTGGTTGTTGCCTCATGATGAGATGAGTTGCGGCTTGGGTTTCCCAATGGCGACGCCTGGGAATTTAAAACAAAAACAGCGCAGCTGTCATCAAATCAAATAACGTGCGCAACAAGTACAACAAACTACAAACAACTCGATGAGTGCCACGCGGCGTATGAGTAATCATATAAGCTGGCAACAGCGAGCGCGTCAATCAATCGACTTGAAACAAAAACAAAACACACAAAACAAATGGAAATCAGTAACAATGCAAACAAACAAAACAAACGAAACAAACAAAACAATACAAAACAAAACTCCCACGTCCAACTGAGTTGGCTTTAGTCATAACCCAACAACCAACCACAACCACCACCACAACAACAACAACAACAACAAGAGTATGACGCAAAAACAATTCTAACTTTATGCTGAGCATGCTGAAATACGCTTACCACAAATGAACAAGGCTTGGCTAGGCAACATTAAATGTATCATTTTCCCTTGGCTTTCTCAAATTGATCCCAGCCAAACCCAATATATGTACTAAATTATATATATATATATCAGCATGATTAATACCTATTTAAAAGTTGGATTCAGGGTTTCTCCTAGTCGAGTTGAACTAAAGAAAAACCAATCTTTAAGTTTACTTATGACAATCATCCTGAGCAGTAAGTTTCATAATCAGTTGTCACAAATGTTTGTCTTATTGTGTCTGCCACATATAGTTGCACAACGTAATCAACCCTTCTTTTTTTTTTTGAAGCAGTAGAGGGTATTGACTGTGACAATGCTAGTTGCAAAGTGAATTCGTAATTGTATTTTGTGCCGGCAATATCTTTAATGAGCAACTACTTCATTGGCATTGGTCATTAGTCATCAAATTGAATTGGAAACTTGGCCAAAACACACACATAAATATTTGCCATTTATCTACAACAAGTTAAATTTCGTGGTAATGAAATCAATTTTTGGTTATCTTTCTACTTGGCCAACTTTTTTATCGCTTCTAGCTCAGCACTAGATATATATGCAATTTTATATATGAGATATGTACATGATATATGTACATGATATATATATATATATATATATATAGCGTTAACTGTGCGTTTTGATCGTTTGACATTAGCCTTGAATTTAAAGAAAATCAAAGAATTTTTTTTAGCCAGAAGCATTTTAATCGATTTTTAAGAAACTTTTCTTTTATTTTTTATTTATGTGTATTTATGTTTTATCTTTGGGCTTTGCTGCTGCTGGTTGTTGTTGTTGTTGTTTTCTTGTACCACGTAACTTTCAAATCTTTTGAAAGGGTTATATGCACATTTAAGTTGCACAAATGGAACAAACATGTGTAAAAATAGTTTTTTATTATTGGTTCCGTTTGCCGTTACAATTTGGCACCCTGTTTCCAAGACCTAATACTAGAAGAAGAATGAACTTAACTTGAGTGCATTTTCAGGTTAGGTTTCAGCAGAGTTTCACGTGATTTGGCAAAAGGCAACTAATTAAATCGAGTATTACTCCGCTCCATGGACTACTTTCATCAAATCGAGTAAAAACTGCCATTTCTTGACGTCTCGAATTTCAAATCGTGAGTGACTTTGGTGATAATTGGGAAGTTTTTGGTTTGTGCTTCACAAGGCAACAATTTGAAGGCAACAATTTGAGAGCTTAGACCAATTAGCGAGCCAGTTGTTTTTTTGGCTAACACAGACACAGTATTCATTTAATAAGCATAATGACAAAAAACAATAAACAATAAAAAAAGTAATAATAAGAATAAGAATAAAGCATTCAAAATCGCTGGCTGGTGAATGCCAACAAGAAAAGTCTATGAAAACAAACGAAAACAAGCGAAAAAAAGAAGGAAAATCGCGCAGCAAATTTGATTATGGCCCAAACAATATTTAAAACCTACTTGGCCAAAAAGTGCTCGACTGGGTAGATACCTCGTACGCATACCAAGGTCAATACTTTATTTGAATAGTCTCTGAGATTAACTCGATTGTTTGATGCTGATTAAAATATTTATATATATATATGAAAATGTGTATATTTACGGTTATTTAGAATTCTTGCACAATCGCATTCATTATTAAAAAACACCATTAAGAAAACCCCAACAACAGCAAAAGAAATATACAAAATCAAGCCAAGTCATTTCTAAACAAAAATCATTTTCCCAAAATTGTTGCTCGCTTTTCATACGCACAGCACAGCACAGAACTCAACTGAACTGGACTCTATTTGTGCCATTTGTGCCGCTTGCGGAAATTATTTTTACCGTATGCGGGAAAAGTGTATCACCGGTGATGACGTCATCGCGACATGCTGAGAGACAAGTCGAACCAAATCAAAAAAAAAAAAAAAACCCAGACAGACACAAAAGTCGAAATTGTACAAATTTTTCGAGTTCCTTGAATGCTGTCTTCTCAATCAATCAGCGTCTATATAGATGTTAAGCAGAATACGACTAAGCCATATATTTGAGTTGCTAATACATATATATTATATATATATATATAGATCCTTATCTATCAGGAATGTCACTCAAAGGAGGAGTGAGTAGAATAAATCCGATTTATTGGAATATTCGTATTCGAAATGTTCAATAGTCGATGATTTTGAATACTTTTGGTAGAAAGCGTATGGCGTCTTCGGCACAACTTTTGGCCATTTCGGTGTGGGGTCGATCGAATTGTGTTTGCCATAACATTTGAAACGGGAAAGCGAATATCGACCAAGCCAATTTATATTTATTTGCTTGAAATTGATTTTGAACAGACTTTTCTTCTTCTTCTTTTTTTTTTTGTTCTGTGTTTTGGCAATTTATGAAGTTGTTGTTTTTGCTATAGTTTTTTATTGTTGTTTTCGCCATCATCTGGGGATCGTGGCAAGTGTATTGTGGCAATTGGAATGCAATTGGGAGACTATAATATCGACTATTTACTATACATGGGGGAGGGGTAGGATTCTGGCTGCTGCTGCTGCTGCTTCTGCTTGTTGGTGGGGTTTATATATATACATATATATATATATATATATATATATTTGCACCCACATTGGGTGATTGGGTGCCCGCTTATTTGTTACTCATAATTTCGTATGCTCTCGCACATTGTATTATTCCGATCGACTTCGACTTTCAATGTTGCTGCTGGTGGTGGTTGTTGTGCTTGTTCTTCTTGTTGTTATTGTTGGTTTTGTTCAGCACGGTTGGATGACGTCATCTACTGCGACTTGACGCGCCCAAGCGTTAAGCTGCGAGGGCGGGCGTAGAAGCGACAGCTCACCCAAATCCCTCTCCACCCCCACCCCACCCCTCAGAAAAGGGCCCAAAAAGCGCAGTTAAGAGCGGGCCTAGACGAGTATGTTTGGGCTACGAAACTACACACAACTTTCAACGCGCTAAAACTAAATTCTCAGCCAAGTTAATAGCATGGGTTGTCAGAGTTCTTTCGCGGCCGTTTTGCTTGAGCTCTTTTTTTGGCCTGATTGTGATAAACATCTAACAGTTACATCTTTAAAGCACCCCCTTGACGGCCCCCACTCCCCGCTTTACCATCCCCCTTGTGAGTTGCGTGCGTGTTTTCTACGAGTTGCTCGCGAGCAACACAAGAATGTGTGTGTGTGTGTGAGTTGTTGTTGTTGGTTATATTCATTCCATTCATTCGTCGACTGCTTTTGCTCCGTTTTCCCCCATTCCCCACAAATTCGTTTTGTGCCTGCATTTTGTTAGTTGCGTTTTTAGCCTAACTGTTAAGTTAATGGGTTTATTTTTAGTTTAGTTCGTTTAGAGAGCATTTGATGATTGTTTTTGTTGTTGTTGTTGTTAGTGTTTGTGCTGGTGCAACTTGTGGTTGTTTCTGCCTTGTTGATTATAACCTTGACGCAATTCTGTGGTTAGTTAGCTACAGCTACAACTACAGCTACATTTATAAATAAACATTTACTGTCACAATTACAGTTACAGTCTGCCCTTCATTCTGTATGCAGTTAATCGGGTCCACCCCAAATCGGAGCTCGACTCAATTTAATTGTAGCCATTGGGCACATATCGATTTATCATTAAAAAGGTGTCGATTTGGCAATTGTTTTATTGATTTCTTGCAGTGTATGTATGTAGGTATGCATGTATGTATGTATGTATGTATGCATGTATGTATGTATGTATGTATGTATGTATGTATGTATGTATGTATGTATGTCTGTAAGTATCTTTAAAGTTGTCTCAACAAGTCAAACTGAGTCCCCTCACCACCCCTTTTCCACTCCTCCCTGAACGGTTCACACAACTTAGCAGCAACAAAATTCATTTGAAGTTGACTTTCTTTTATTTTTCTTTTTGGTTTCCTTGTTGTATTTTCCTTTTCTTTATTTTACTTCTTTTTTTTTGTCTTTGACAATTGTTAGTGGCTGCCGTCTGGGAGCCGCATTTTTCAACGTCGTCGACACTTTGGAGCAGCATTTTATTTTGCTGCGCCATTTGCAATGTTTACAACAACAATACAAGAAGACGAAGAAAGAGTAGTGAAGAGAGGAGATGAGTGGAGAGGTGTGGAGAAAAACAGCACACGGCGAGGAGCAAGAATTTGTTTGACTTCTGCGGAGATTGAGTTCAATAAACCGCATTATGTTGATATGGGGCATATATAGGGGTAGGCCCCGAGCATCGAGCTGCGGCTGGAATATGGAATGAAAGCAATCCATTTGCCAACAGCATCAGTATAAATATGCCTGTTCAAACTCCGATTGTGAACTGCAAATGCAAAAACTTCTGCTTAGGCACAAGGATTACATCATAAAACAATATATGTAAATTTGAAAGACAAAGCCATTACCGATACTTATCGATTTATGGTATATGAGAACCTATATATACATACATACGTCTATAAAGCCACCGAGATGTAAATGCATAATTAAGAAAATCAAATAATTCTGTTGCTAAGACTCTATTCAAATATTTATTTCTGATGTCATCGAGCACTGATGTTCTCGTCATTTGGCATATTTTGTATTTTTTTTTAACAGCTTGACCTATAGACAACATACAACATTTGAAAACTGGCTAAGCAACTTCAATAATTATTCTCCTTTTTATAACCCGAGAAAATAATAAACGTATATTCATTTGTAGCAGTGTTCGTCTGGCTTTCTTTCTAATTTAAGTTAATATTTGAATGTTAATTTTTCTCTCTAAACATTCATCTAGTTGTGCTTAAGTAAAATTTATTGATGGAAGCGAAACCCGTTTGACACAAATATTTGCTAAAAACAAATGATTCTTAGCAATTTAAGCGCACTTCTAAAGCCGCAGAGTATTATTCAGTCGGTTACGCTTGAATCAAAAGTTCTTACTAGTTTTTTCTTCTTTTTTTTGCATTCCAATTTGCGTTGTCCTCACTTGCTAATACCGTTAGCCGCTGCACCACCTAAACATACATACATATGTATAAATACATACAAACATAATTCTCAGATAGCATTTGGGGCACATTTGACAAAAAAAAAAGCAACGCTCTACGAAGAACAAGAAACTAAAAGAAGAATAACAAATATGTTTGTCTGTCTTTCGTTATTTTCTTATAGCCTTTGCGTTTTGTTAACTGTTAACTGCTTAGTTTTTGCTTGTGTTCCTCAAGTTGTAGCACAAAAAAAAAGAAGAGATTAACAAGAAACAACAGTTATCTTTGATGTGCCGAAGATGTTATACCCTCACATACATATCGCTAACTGTCGAGGAGTTTACTTAAGTTCAAATATAAATATATGAATAAATATTTTAATTTAGAAAAAAAAAAATTATTTCCATTTAGCATAAAACGAGACAAATTTTGACTCCATAATAAAAATGTGTCATTTATGGCGTCATACTTAATATCCTCTAATGCGTAACATGTATCGTGTCAAAATTAAATTACCCACTCCTACAATTAGAGAAAAATATGAAGCTGTATAAACAGCAATAGCAACAAACTGTCTGTGTGTGTTTATGTGTGTGTGAGTTTAGCTTATATGCCGTGACTCACGACAATGCTTTTCGGCAAATTCGACGCCGGCTGCGCAGTCGCGTGCTGCGAAGACAGCGACGTCGGCGCTGCCGCTGACTTTGACTGCTTCGAGTGGGAGAGCGGCAACAACAACAAAACAATGCGAGTTATGCTAAATAGCTTTTGAAAGCTCAATTCATATTAAGTTGCTGTTGTTGTTGTTGTTTTTGCTTTTATTTCATGTGCCATTTTGAATTACTCGTATTTGTCGCTTGCTCTGCTCATCATTAATTTGCATTATTCCACTTGCCAGTTGAAAGCTTTGTACTGCTCTAAAGAAAAAATACAACGAAATAATACAACTAAAAAAAAGAACTGGTTTCGATGTCGCCCAACTTTCTACGCACATGTTGGCCAAGTTCAAGGCGAGTAGAGTAGTCAGTAAATGTGTGAGTGTGTGTGTGTTTGGCCCCAACAAGTGGAATTTCGCCGTAAAGATAACGAAGCGAATTTCACACACAGCCAAGGCGTGGGAAGAGTGTTGCCAACCCAACTAACAAAGGAACCCCAAGGGGGAAAAAAACTAGTACAATTAAAAGCTAGGCAGACTCAGGGCTGAGAGAGGTAAATCGAGAGTCAAAATGAGGATGATGTGCAACGGCGAGTTAAGATCAGATCAGATAAGTTCTTTTAGATTTATGCATGCATATGGAGGTGTGTGCTTGTGTATGTATGTGTGCATATTATTGTTCTTGACACGATCTGAACGCAACACTGTTTTGACAAGATCTTATGAGAAAAAGCTGAGAAAAACTACAAATGACAACGCATCATATCTTATCTTATCCCTTAGCTATCTTAACAATTGATACAATAGCTTCGGTCTGTCCAGATTAAATCGTTTTCACACAATAACAAAACTGTTGTTGTTAAGCAAAGTACGTTAAGTGTATTTTTGTTTGTTTTTGACTAATTCAAGTCTGAAGTCATTTTAATAGTGCTCTTCTGTCCGAGTAAAAAAGTGCCAAGCTAGAAATTGGCACAAATCGCAGCTTGATGGCTATAAATTAGTCTAGTGCCAGTTCGTCGCACACCGAAATGACTTTAAAAGCGCTTCGACAGACGGACGGAGAACAAGCAAAACACATACAAACAAAAAAGCAGAAAAAAAAACTTTGTAGAATCATTTGATGATAGAACGCTAAAGTGTGGATTACTTAAAACAACAACAAGAGCAACAGCAGAAGCAGCTGCTGCTGCTGCAGAAAGCGAAGAAAATGGTGTCATGCTCATCATTATAATTATTGTGATTATTATCATTATTGTTGATTCAGGCATTTACATTAATTCTCACGTCATTGCCAGCGTTCTGAAGAGAGCGAGTGAGGCAGACACACGTAATAGATGCGAAAAATTCGAACTAGCAAAAATGTAAGTTTTGATCAAAAGAAAAAACAATTAAAAAGGGAGCGCAAAAATTAGCGCTTATCACGAGACCTGAATAGTGAAAATTGGAAGACAAGGCAAGCAAAATACACACACACACGCACATGAGCAGACAGCACACATACACAAAAAAAAAATGAAATTTTAAATCAATAACGGACTTCTTTCTTCTTCTTTTCTTTGAGGGGGGGAGTGCAATAATTATTTGTCATAGGTTAACTACCTATGATCTTGATGACAATAGTGAGTAATGTACATTTGTACATATATTCTATACATGCATTCATATCGAAGCTGATAATTTGTCGTGCGACATTCCTCAGATAAAGCCATGAACCACCAAATGCACTAAACTTGAACTTGTTTGTGAGCAGAGGTGAATGACAAATTTGAAGTAGGCGTTATTTGATTTTTTGATTTGATTTTGTGTTCTATCTGTTTGTAAAGTAACAACTATTTTACAACAACTATACTAATTGTTGTAAAGCTAATTTTGTAAATTGATTGCACAGTGTCACAAAATATTGTTGTGCAGTTCTCTCTTTTTTTTTAGCGGATGGGCGTTTACATTGTTGACATAGATGTACAAATATTATTTAATATGTTCGATTCTATTTCCGGGTTAAAAATTGCAAATTTTCGATAAGAATTCAACTGACTCCCAAAACCAAAAGATGAAATAAAACGCATGTCACGTTTTGTGACAAAAATGAAATTGCAAACACACATAAACAGACACAAACACACACACATATACGCAAATGTATGATCTGGAATTTGCTGATGATTAGCAAAGAGCAGCAAAGCTTAGGCCAAGCACGTTGCGCTGATAGTCGCGAGTGAGTGAGAGAGAGTTGCAATGAGAGCAATTGCCAAACCCTTCGCACACAGAGCGACCAAGTGCGAGCGGGTGGAGAGAGTGAGAGAGAGATAGAGAGTGAGTGAGTTGCCATCAGCAGCACTAAGCTTAGAAAATAAATGAATGTGGAATGCGCAAAGCGAGAGAATGAGTCAACCAACCATCAACGGGACGCGAAAAATAAATGCGTCTGATGAACAACAGAGGGCGGGCTACAGGCTGCAGTGCATTCAAAAAACAAAAACTATGAAGAGAGGAGTGTAAGAGAGAGTTCGTCTGTGTGATTGAGTAAGGGAGTGGAGTGGAATGAGCTGAATTCAGTTGAGTTGAGTGGAATAAGGTCAGGCGGGGTGCGGCAAATGTTTCCGCTGATAGCATTGATAAAAAGCCCGCAACAATGTTTGAATGACAAATGAAGAAGTAGAAGCCGAGCAGAGAGGCGTTGCCAGTGACAGTGGCTACAACAAGAAACAATAACAACAGCAATAACAAACAATGCACAAAGAATGGCAAACAAGTAGCACAATCAAATTTAAATAATAAAGAAATCCGAGTAGAAATTTCACTTTTGCAGCAGCAGCAACAAACACACACACAAATACATATTTCATCTTGTTTTTGCCTGTGCTTTTCACACACGCACACACACACACACATAAAGAGGCACTTTCTTTGCTGCTGCTGCCAAGCTGCCAACTGATATCGTTCGCATTTTGGCGGCTTTTACAAATAATATTTGTTTATTAAAATTAACGCGCAGCTTGCATTCATTCAATTAATACAAGAGTCTCACACACACACACTCAGTCGCACACACACACCCAACCAAATCGAGCGCTTTTTTTGGCGTTATTTCATCTAAACGATGACGCGTTCGCAAAAAAAAGAAACAATAAAAAATTTGTAGATAAAACAATGAAATGAGACAGTTGAGACAGTTGCACGCGCAATTTCTCTGCATGAGCAACACATTTTGCACAACAAACACACAAAAATCACAACAACAGTAACAACAAAACTAGCAGCAGCTGCACAACAATAATAACAACAACCAAATTGATGTTAAAACCAAAAAAAAAAAAAAGGAGAAAAAAACTCTTATATGTACATAGGACAATGTAATGAAAACATACAAAAATTCGTAATCACTTTGTGGTCGCCTCTTGTTGTTTGTGCCGTTGTCTGCCGTTGCTTGCATACATATAAATATATATGTATATGTATATGGGTTGACTGCAGCGCGTTCTTTTACAATAAATTAGTTTTTAATTTTTGTCGAACGCCTCGAAAATTGGTATATGAATAACTCCGATGCGCACAAAAACCGAAAATGAACTGAATTGGAATTAGTGGTGAGCGATATCTATTTGCGCTGGCGCTGTCAACCGCTGTCGTGCACAATATCGATGTTTATAATAGATTAATATCGATACATCGACTTCATTATTTCAGCAGCCCTGTTATCGCAGGCGCCACATCGAATGTTAACTGGTATTTTCTGTTTCAGGTATTTTTTGCACAGCAATGGAAAGTATTATTTATATATAGATTTTATAATAGGCTTGTACAATCTCATAAAATCAACACTGTTAAGTAGGCCAATAATTTTATTTCTAACTATAGTTAAATAATGTTTATATAGAAACGTAAGATACCCAACGTTTAAATTATGCAACTAATGCAATACTATCGAACTAACTCAAAATCTTAAATCTACTCCATCCGATGCAGTATTAAAATATTTGAAAAAATTTGAAAAATACTGGTTTCATGCTTTGTGGTAATTGGTGTACCATTGCTCCTTATAATTTTGGTCGTGGAAACAGAGATCCTGCTTTAACAAAAAATACATAATCAAAGGCACAACATAAATAATTATTCAATTCAGTTTTGCTAAACAAAAAATACTCAATTCTAATATCTAAAATTCAAAAATAAAAACAATTTGAAAATCGAAATGATTTCGCCACAGTAGATTTAATGTCAGGAGCCTTAAAATTAATCAACATCGATTACGATACATATCGATTGCTGCTGCAAGACTGTTAAACTAAACAAAACATTCATTGTATATGCAAATTTGATGAATTAATGTTAATTAAAGGAGCAACATAATTAGTTGATAGAAAGACGCACAAGAAGATGAACATCTATGTGATGTGGAAACACACCGCCGTTAGTGGAAACACTTCTTTCTAAATATATCTATCTACTTTTGCACACCTTTAAGTAAGCTGCTAGGGTATAGAGTTCTGAAAATTTAACAAATATTTATATTAAATATAACTGCTTAAGAACATTATCAAATTTTGTGCTTGTGCGCTACAATGACAAAACCCATATTTATAGCGGTATTCGTTAAGTTATTCAAAATAGTTCGTTAAGTGAGCATGTTCAATATAACAGTCGGCAAAGTAACGAGAAGGTTCGTGATATATCGAAATATCTAATTAGCCATCGCTCTCTCCACAGCTGAGCGCATTTTTTAGCACATTTTCGCAACGCGACGCGTTTGTGTAGCTTCTGCTAAGAAATTTTTTTACTGTGACAAAAACAACATAAAAACTCAACGCCAAAAAAGGCCATTTTGTTGTGTGCGTGTGCTTACTGCAATTGCAAATTGTTGCCCTAATCGTATAACTTTTTTTTTTGGTTTGTTTTCGTGGTTAGCCCAATAAGCTGTCTCCCCGCTTCTCTCCATCGCCAACGGATTGCAGCTGCAAAGCAAAAAGACAAACTTAACCTCGCAGCGTTTGCAAAAAAAAAAGAAAAGAAAAAAACGCAAAGCGGCTGAAAAGTAAGCAGAGAGAGCGAGAGAGAGCGAGCTACTTGAGTGAAAAGTGTTTGTTGCAGTAATTCTTTAACTAACCCCCAACCCCGCCCCCGCCCATTCCTACAAATTTTTTGGACGACACAAAAATGAAAACAACAAGCAATAGGTAAACGGCAAGTGAAACAATTTGTCATTACCAACAAAACAAAAAAAAGAAGAAAAACACAAACACACCGGCGAGCAAAGCGAGAAGAGAGATGTGCATACGCATACATGAAAATGCATGCATGTGTGTGTGTGTGTGTATGCATAAATAGGGGAAAATCGAGTGTATGTGTGTGTGTGTGTGTGAAGATATTTAGCCGGCTTTAATCGTCAAACTCAAAGCCAATTTTGCCATTTGCGCAACATTCGATTATATTTGTATTTGTATGGACTGCAGCCGATTAACCCTAAGCTGCCAACTATCCAATTGGATTTGCGAGTATAACAATTTGGGAACAGCTGTCCAACATGAAACTGCAACTCTCGATTCAAACCACATTTTAAACGTAAGATGAAAATCCGTGACAATTGTCCATATATATATATATATAATATATATATGTATTTACACACATACACTCTCTCTCTCTCTCTCTCTGAAAATAGTATTAGTGTGTGGGAACTGGCCGCGACCTACACCAATAAGATTTTTTAATGGCACAACTTAGCTGATTTGAAATACAAATTAAAAAAATACATATTGAATTTGGAATTATTTCAAATAATTCTATTACATATAATTATTGATTTTTCAAAAAATATAAATAAAAAAAAAAATAATTATGAGATTATTTATTTATTATAATATAATTAGATTTGATATCAATTGAATTTATTTAAAATTATATTTATTTGCATTTCTTAGAATATTTTCGATATTTTCAAACAATACAATAGAGAAAAAACTGAATTTTGAACGTATATTAAATTCGAATATTTGAAAAGCAGAAAATAGTAAAACACAAAATTAATGAAAAATACCAAGATTGGATGCTGCACTCAGTGAAAACTTGTGAACGCTGAACAAACATATAGAAGTGTATTTGTTTGCCTTGTCAACTCGTCAAAATGTGACGTTAACTGCTGACACACTTGCGTCAACTGGCGTTTCTTGCATTGTCAATTTGTTGTCAACGCAACAACGATTGGCAACAAAATTGACTTGTTCTGCAAGAAATCATTTGTGTTTATATTTTGGCTCATCAAATTTTAGTTAACAACTTTTTTTTTTACTTAATTGATTATACAAAAATCGATAGAATTCAAATTTGATTTTTGTGTTTCCCCTTTTTTTGTAAATATTTAGTTTTTTTTTAGATCAAAATTATGAGTGAGAATCTGCAGAGAACAGATAGAAAGAAAAAAAAAAAACCAACATCAAAAAACACAAGACAAGAAATGCATTAATTACACATATTGATTGCTCCCTCCCCCACCCCGCCCGGATGCGCTATATAATTTGAATATTGTTGCTAACATGGTATAACCGTACAAAATTTCAGTTAATATATGCCACAAAATCGCGATGGCGTTGACAATTGTTGTTGCTATTGCTGTGGCCGATCAGCTCGGGCGATTCAATTTCACTCAAATCAAATCAACAATAAATACTATCAATAATTGAAAAAAGAAACAACAACAAAAAACAAACGAAGCAAAACAAAGACACAAACACTAACAAAAAATAGAAAATTACAACAACAAAAAAAAAAATCAGAAAAAAATATTGGAAAAAGAAAACTTTGAAGCCGAAGCGAACAGAACAAAATGGATCATTTTCAAACCTCGCTGAATCCGCGCAAACAGGAGCTGCTCGAGGCGCGTTTCATCGGTGTCCGGGTAAGTTTACCTATATACAAAATATATATATATATATATATACAGTTGCATTTATAATTCCTGCTTAAGCGAAAATCTATTCAGACCTGAAATCAATATTACAAAACTCGCTGGGGATAATTATACGGACGGGGGCCTAACATGGGTTAAGACCCAGGCAGGCCAAACGGTTATTGCACTTTGGAATTGTCAGCTACACACAACTTTAACTTTGTGAATGTGTTGCTGTTGTTGTCGTTGGGATGGGAATGGGAATGGTGGAGAGAAAGAGTAGAAGTGGGGTGGGGGGGGTGTAGGGTGTGGGGAGTGGAGAGTTTGTGCAGAAAATGAAGATGGAAGATGCTTTTCCCATAGTTTGGTGTGCCCTTTGCTGCTGCTTCTTCTTCTTGCTTTTCGTCATCTACTCTTTGCTTGTGTTTGTTGTTGTAGTTGTTGTCCGCGTGCATGGGCAGAGTTTGTTGAACAAAGCGAACGAGATGAAAAGAAAAATACACGAGCATAAGCAAATAAATTAGCGTACAAAAGAAAGCTGGTAATACATATGTATATATGTAAGTGTGTGTGTGTATATGTATATATATATGTATGTATGTGTATGTACATATGTATAGCATGTTTAAGAATAAACCGCTTCACTCTCCAAGCACTACATAACTCATATATACATACATACGCGCATACATATGCATGTATGGATTTCAATACATAATATTCCTCAGTGCACAACACAACCACACACACACAAGCCCATCTCCACCCACTCTGCTCCTGTTTCTCTCTCTCTGCCAACCTATCATCATTCGCACTTTCCATATACATACATACATACATACAAACATGCATCCACATCATATATCCCTCCCTTTCACACTTGCGCTAAGCTGGACTAGTCTGTTTGGGCTTTTGGGCCTGCTACATCTCTGTACGTTTGCCGTTTGAAGAAATAAAAGCAAAAGAACAGCTGATAAGCGAGCTTCTGTTGTCGATGACGTCGACGTCGAAATTTGCAAGGCGTCGCTTGTATGTATGTGTACTTGTGCATGTATGGTGAGTTAAGAGTGCGTGCGTGGTGAATACTAAACTCGGCTCTTTCAAGTTAAGGCTTAATCTGGAATGAGACACAAATTTAATTTTTAGGATATTTGAAAAAATTAGTATGAATAAAAAATTTAACGATTATTATAAGCAGAATAGGATGTAATGAATTTATATTCCATTATTTCCATTAGTTCCCAATCACTTAATGTTGATCAATACCGAAGGAAATATAAATACTCTTTTTATCAGACATCTTGTTGGCGATGTTGTCCTTTCAATGGTATTTGTGCGCTGTTGTCGCTCCACTGTGCCAGCAAGCAGTGCACTGTTTACTAACATAGCGCTGTTATGTTAAGTAGCTGCTGCTGCCGCCGCTGTTGCTGCTACTGCCGCAGCTGCTGCTGCATTGCTGTGCGCCTCATACAGGCGTTTAAAAATTGTTTCACTTCATTTGTAAATCAAGGCAAATTTGGAACCGTGTAAATGTTGAAAATGTGTATCACACTCATAGCTAGACGACCCTCCTCCACCCCCTCCAATTTTAATAGACAGCAGATAATTGGCCTGCGTCTGTCAGCAGCGTCGTCTGCGGCAGCGGTCTCAGCATGTTACCAATAGCTAACAGTGACGTTGCAACCTTTTGCCGGCTAACAACAGAGTTGCGAAAAAAAATAACAACAACCAATACTAACACACACAAATACTATGCACAACAGTGCGCACTGCTTGCTGTCTGCTGCTTGCTTGCTCTGTTCGTAGTCGTAGGTCGTCGTCGCTGTTGGCAGCCATATTTTAACAGCTTGTTTTTTTTTGCTGTTGTTGCTCTTTTGCATGTGTTGTGTGTGTGTGTGTGTGTTTATGTTATGTTAGTGTGTGGGACCGGCTAGTTAACGGCTGTTTGGCTTTGGTTTCAAACTCGCTTTGGTGGTTAATCAGTTTATTATTGTTATACAAATTTGCTGTTGTTGCTTTTGATGACTTGGCAAAGCGCTTTGTTGTTGTTGTTGCTGTTTCGAGTTTTTCATTGCTTTTTAAATGCTTGTGCACATTTTGTTCGTTTAGATTCGTTTGTTTTTCTTTCTTCGTTTGTTGCACAAAATATGTTTAACGAAGATCGGGCCAAAAAGGCACTGCACAAACACCGGCAAGTGCGGCAAGAAAAACTGAAAACGGAAAATGTTAAACGTAAAACGAAATCGGCCTCTCTCTCTTTATCTCACATTCTCTTTTGCTCCTTTTGGCGTTCTGCTTTGTATGTGTGTGTATGTATGGTGTGTGTACTAGTTACTAGATGCGATTTTTCAAGTTGCAACAGCAGCAACAACAACAACAAACGACTTTTCACATTTTCCTCAACTGCATTAAGTTTTTCACTGTTTTCATTTTATTTGTTGTCAGTTGATTGCCACGCTTCAATGGAGTTTCAGCTCGTTGTTGTTGTGCGTGTGTGTGTGAAAACGGTGTAAATGTTTAAACAACATAATTTTTGCAGTGATTGTTTGTGTGTTGTTAAGCCTTTAGTAGAAGTGGCAAGTGTAATAAAGAAACGCTCATAAAACATAAAGTGCAAGAGAATCAGAAGAAGAAAAAGCAGGAGCAACAAGAGAAGCAGATAAAGCAGCGCCTAGCGAAGACACAAACCGCATACTTTAAAGAAATGCCCGTGATTAAGCACAGAAAAATAAGTCGCTTTAAGGTTAGTACTCATAACGTAACGTAACGCAGTATACATAAAGAAATAGTGCATAGAGAGGCAGACAGATTGAGAGAGAGCAAGAGAGAGAGAGTAAATAAATGAGATCGGCATATGTTTTGAAATGAATTGGGCGACAGGATGATAAGCAATGAAGACATTTGCAGAGAGAGCGGAGAAAGTAAAAGAGACAGACAGAAGTGTGGTGCCTAAAAGGAAGCAAGAGCGACAGAGAGAAAGTGATAAGTGTGGCAGAAGCAAGAAGAAAATCGACAAAAGTAAAGAGAGAGAGAGAGATCAGAGCTAAGTAGGATCGGGATTGAGGAGAGCAGTTTGCTCTGACCCTCAAACCGGATCGAGGAAAAGAAGAAAATACATGTGAATGTGTGTGTGTGTGTACGTGTGTGTGTACGTACTCTTTAGCTAAATTGAAAGCCATGTCAATACCAATATCAAACGGTTATTAACAGGCTGATTAAATTGATAGCAAATGCGAGAAATTAGAAAACAAAAAACAGGCCATAATTCATGCTTACATTATTATTTTTTATTTATATATATGTATTTATGTATGTATGTTTGTGTATGTGCTAGTCAAAAGCATTCGCTAAACTTACAGATGTCCATTTAAAACTGGTAACTGCTAAGCAGAAGCAGAAGTTGAAGTAGAAGTAGAAGTAATAGAAGCAATAACTGCAAAGAAGCATCAGCAGTAAAGCAGCACTCACAACACGCACACACACACACAACATAAACAGCAACAAGAAAACCTAATTTCTCTTTTTCTGGCGTTCGTCTTCTTCGTGTAATACTAAAAAATTCAAATACAACAACAAAATGTGGAAGCAAAAAAAATTCGCAAGTTCATTGACTTGCCATTAAAAATTATACGCTGTTAGCGGGCGACGATAGCAGCGGAAAAGCGAAAAAAAAAACAAAAAAAAATAGAAGCCAGCAAGAGCAAGAAAGGAAAAAAACTAGTCATATGTCGCTGCAGCCATCAGCAGTGGACGCCGGCAGCGACGCGCTGCATAGATTGGCGACCTGACCTAAAATGCAAAAATTTGCTGCTGCCCTCAGAGAGTAGTCGTCGTCTGTTGCCTTTAACAGAGTCCGCCACTGTTATGTGGAGCATAACAGAAGAGAGTTTGCATTGCTGCAGCACCTGAATGAGAAAGAGAGAGAGAGAGCGAGAGCGAGACTTAGTCAAGCTCAGCTGTTTGACTTTGAGGCCCTCTCATTTATCCTCTCGCTCTTTAACATTTTTTCATCATAAGCGACCAAAAAAAAAGTACAAGAATTAAAATAAAATCCACGTTGAAATTTGATGAAAAATAAAAACAAATTTTAACAGTTGGCAGAATAATATTTGCGCAATCGATTTGATTATATGTATATATATATATATTTATGTATGAGTGTATATGTGGGTCAAATTAAAATATTTACTTATATATAAGTTATATGTGTATTTAAATACTGTCAATTCCCCTATGATGACATGACCAATTATAACTGTTTTTTTTTTATCTATATATTTTTGGAATGTAGCGAATTTATTTGTATGTTAGTTCATATCTTTTGCGGCGAGTGATTTGATTTTATTTTGCTCTTTGTTGAACGGTGCGTGTACGTCATATGCCAACCATCACGTATACTCCACATCGCCTTGTCTCGTTTCTACCTAATTCTTGTTAGTCGATTATTATAATTGCATTTCTTCACATTCAGAACACCAAATGAAAAAAACTTGTTTCGATGGTGCTCGTCTGTGTATATGTGTAGATTGTGAGTGGGTGGTAGGGTTAGCGAAATGGAATTGGGGCTGTCCCCACGTGCCCCCACGTTGCCAGTGCCGCTCCCTACGGGACGATACGTTTTTTTCTTCTTTTTTTTTTTGCTCTTATGAATGTCGATGGTGACGTTCTTTTTCATATAATTTTTTTATAGCGCTCTGTTTTTTTTATATCACAAGCCCATTGAAAATGGTACAAAATGGGTATAATGAACTTGGCCAAAGAGTATGTAACAGGCAAAAGGAAGGGATATATAAATATATATGCTGATGCTGCACCATAAAGATATATATTGAGCATCATCGTGTCGATCTCTCAAGAGCTAGAGACTTCAAGTTTATGGCTTTTGTCGATATTTGTCTTCGTTTCCCCAAATATCGATGGCAATAAAAGCCACAATATATAGTGTTCCCATTGGTTGAATATATCTTTCCATATGATAGGTTAACTGTACAATCTGTAAACCCAACAAGTTCTTGGGTATTTGCAAGTCGAGCTCTCTCGACTGGAGCAACTTCTTACATGGTTTTTTTTTTTCTTTTGCCTTTTTTTTGCACTTATTCAGCAGATGCTGGAGCTGAGGGCGGGGTGAGTCGGCTAAGGGGGTTGCGTGTTGGGTGTTGTTTGTCAGTTGCTGGTGCTTGTTGTTGTTGCTGTTGGTGTTGTTGTTGTTGTTGTTGTTGTCGCGTGAGTTGACATCAAAACGGATATGGAATTTTCAATATTTACTGTTGCTGTTGCGGCTTAATGTATGCAGTTCGCACACACACATACACACACACACACATGCACACATACATATGTGGGAGGGGAGGGGTGGGTGTTGCTGGGTCTGGCCTGCGCAATAGCTAGCGCCCAGTGTTGTGCCCACTATTCACGCGCTGCTTATGTAAGCATTTTGAGCATGTTTCCGCTTTTATATACTCGCAGAATTCACTAGAGAATGTTTGCATGTATGTGTGTATGCGTGTGTGTGTGGGGGGATGTTCAAATAGTGGAGTGCTCAGGCGTGGGGTGGGGTGTGCTCCATTGCTTTATGTATATACACAGGAGGCGGTGGCTGCCACCCACAAATCTTGACCACCCACCCTCTTGCTCTCTCTCTCTCTCTCTCTCTGTCTTTCTGTGCATCTGTCTCGCTCCCACTCCCCATCTCCATTGTGGAGGTGTGTGTGTGTGTGTGTGTGCCTTTGTATGTTTCACTCGCACACTTTGTGTAATTCATTTAGCACTTTTCGCACGCAAAACTGCATTTGGCCGACGAGACGAAACGAACGCTAGATGGCGCTGTTACACGCTTTTGATGGCTTGACAGATTGCAAAATGGCCTTGGGAGCGGGTGGGGTGGTGGGGTGATGTAACGTAAAGTTGTTAATGCGCTGATATTAAATTAATGCATACACACACACACACACCAATTGATGGCCCCGTTAGCTGTTAACCGTTAACAGCAATTGTGCTTAAATGATGCCACACAACTTTTAGCCACAACTCCTCAATTGCATTTGCAACACATTTCAACTATTGTTGTAATCTGGGTCTGTTGGCGGTTTGGACAATAAATGTGTGTTTAAAGTGAGTTTCGAAAAAATCCAACTGGATTTCGATTGTCGCTTGCCAAAGTTTAGATAAATTGTGAAAAATAACAATTATGCAAAAATTTCGAAAAGTTGAGTGCAACAATTGCCTTAAAGAGAAAGGATAAACAAAAATTGAACAATTTTGTTCAGATAACTTTTGCATCAAATTTATTGTTGTTGATTTAATTGAATTGAATTCGAGTTTGAAACAATACTTTTAACTTAATTATTTGTGTTGTTTGCTTAGCTGTTGTCCATACACAATGAAATACATGCCCATACGCATACACACACACACACACATAGGTACACACACATACACATACACATTGGCAAACTATTGGATTAGACAAGTTGTATTGGATTAGACAAATGTGCGTCAAGTATGGGGCAACTATATACATATATATATGTATATACATGTATATGTGTGTGTATGTGATTAATGTATGTGTGTGCTTAGATATGCACACATACATACATAAATCCATCTATCATGTAAATATGTATATGTGTATATATAATCATCTCATTATAATTTATGTATTCTGACAGTTTCGAGCTCACAATTTAATATAATTGCATTTCCACACACACACATACATCTATATACAAACACACACACACACATATATAGTTATGTGTGTGCATTTGGTATGTAAAATTAATTTTGAACTCTTGACGATTTTTGGTTGCTAGTTTCATTTGACTGTCAGTCGTTTGTGGTTGTTGTTGTTGTTGTTGTTGTTGTTGTTGTTGTTATTACCTTGCCAACTGTTGTACATACACACATACACATATACATGCACATAAATTTGTACATATGTTATTCAATGCGACAGTTGCCGTTATATGCAAACGCGAGGCGCTATCAGCGAAGTGGGCTAACTTCGTGACAGTATCGGCCTACCACCACCTCTTTGACCTCACCCCTAACCAGATCACCCTCCCCCCTCACACACATACACACACACACATACACACACACACATACACACAGAGAAGCTAAGCGAGCTTGGAAAGGCGGTCTCCAGGATTCGGAGGACCCAAAAGGGTGAGCTGCTATTGCAGCTAAAGAAGCCAGGTATGGATACCTCGGCATTCAGGAGCCTCGTGGGCAATACGCTGGGAGAGCAAGCAGAGGTGCGATCCCTTGCTCACCGGGTGACAATCGAATCCAGAGATCTCGACGAGGTTACTACCAAGGAGGAGATGATCAGTGCGTTCCGCGATCAATTTGATGCAGAGGTCTCCTTGGAGGATATCACCCTGCGTAAGGCGTACGGGCAGACCCAAATTGCCTCGATTAGGCTACCGGCAGATAAAGCAAATAAAGCGTTGTCTGCCGGATTCCTAAAAGTGGGATGGGTTAGCTCAAGACTTCGGGTGCGCATAAGCGTAACCAAGTGCTTCAGATGCCTGGAGTTTGGCCACCTCGCGAGGCACTGCAAGAGCGAGCAGGACCGGTCCAATATGTGCCGAAGATGTGGAGGTCAGAACCACCTCGCCAAGGACTGCAATAAAGAGCCGCAGTGTATGTTCTGCAAGGAGAAGAACAGAGATAACAAACACATCGCCGGCAGCGGCAGATGTCCCATGTTCAGGAGCGCACTGGCCAAAAGAACATGAAGTGCGTCCAGCTGAATCTCAACCACTGCGAAGCAGCTCAGGCCCTGCTAAGACAGTCGGTCAGGGAGACGCAAGCAGACTTGGCCATAATCTGCGAGCCGCACAGGCCAATCACAGGAAGCGGCTGGGCGGCTAGCAGGTGTGGGAAAGCGGCCCTCTGGTCTCTGCGAACACCACCGAAAGAAGTTAGCACAGGCCATGATGGATTTGTCCGGGCAAAGATTAACTCCATAACCTTTTATAGTTGCTACGCCCCGCCGAGCTGGGATCTGAGGCGATTCCAGCAGTTGCTAGAGGAAATCTCGGATGATGCCCGCGGCAGATCCCCCATAGTAATTGCCGGGGACTTCAACGCCTGGGCAGTTGAATGGGGAAGCCGAGTGACAAATACCAGAGGAACCTGCCTGTTGGAAGAGTTTGCTTCGATAGATGTAAACCTCGCAAACAACGGGAGGCGGCTCACCTTCCGTAAGGCTGGCAGAGGATCCATTATAGATATTACCCTGCTAAGTAGCTCGCTATGCAGGAAGACGACGTGGAGAGTCAGCGAGGATTTCACTTTCAGCGATCACCAAGCGATACACTTCGTGATCAATGAAAGGCCACAAAGACAGCCGCGACCTCAAACAGGTGGGCCCAAGTGGAAGGGAAACCTCCTAGACGAGGATACCCTCACCGAAGCCTTACGCCATACCGAGTTCCCAGCCATCGGGCAATCTGTCGACAACATGGCAATAAGTCTAATGCGCTGCGTTACGGACGCATGCGATTTGTCCATGCCCAGGAGAAAGCCGAGCAGACGAGCAACGCCCTGCTATTGGTGGAATGAGGAAATCAACCAGCTAAGGAAAGCGTGCCTACTGGCCAGAAGGCGCTCCCAACGTGCCAGGGGCCGCCCGGAATTCGCCAGTAGGCTTGATGACCTCAGAGGAGCCAAAAGAGAGCTGAAACGCAGCATTAAGAGAAGCAAGGCCAGCTGCTTTCGGGCAATCTGCGAGGAGGCTGACGTGAACCCATGGGGAACCGCATACAAGGTTGTCATGAAAAAGATGCGGAGCCAGGAGACCGTTCGGGTGACTTGTCCTACGGCGTTAGCCAACATAGTGGTGACGCTGTTCCCACAACACCCGCGGCTGCAAGAAATAAGCCCAATCCAGCGTACGGAGCTTATTCAGGGAGTCACACCGGAAGAGGTCGTGGATGCAACAAAGAGACTGGGTGATAAAAAGGCCCCAGGACCAGACGGTATCCCCAATAAGGCGTTGAAGCTGGCGGTCCGCACGAGGCCAGAAATATTTGCGGCCACATACGCAAAATGCCTACAGGACGGAGTATTCCCTAGGATATGGAAACGGCAGCGGCTAATCCTCCTGCCAAAAGGGGATAAGCCGACAGACGACCCGTCTGGATATAGGCCTATCTGCCTCCTAGACTCAGCGGGAAAGGTCCTGGAAAAACTGATATATAACAGACTTCTGGCCATCATTGATGCAAAAAACGCGCTCTCAGCCAGCCAATACGGGTTTCGGAAAGCCCGCTCTACCGTGGATGCAATCCAGGCAGTAGTAGACATTGCAGCCAAGGCAATTGAGGGAACGCGATGGAGGTGGGGCGACAAAGAGTATTGCGCCGTAATAACCCTCGACATCCGCAACGCGTTCAACTCGGCGAACTGGTCGCGCATCAGGACAGCCCTGGGTAGAATTGGAGTACCACCGTACATAGCGAATATCATATCCAACTACCTGTCTGACCGGGTGTTGGAATATGATACGGAAGACGGACCGAGGAGCTACGAGGTCACAGCAGGAGTGCCACAGGGCTCCGTTCTAGGCCCTCTGCTGTGGAACCTAATGTATGATGAGGTACTTAGGCTTGAACTACCACAGGGCTGTACCCTCATTGGCTTCGCAGACGACCTGGCACTAGTAGTAGTAGCCAAAGAGTGCAAGGAGGTAGAGGCCACAGCGAACGCGGCAATAAGAATTGTGGCAGATTGGATGAAGGATGCGAGCTTGGAACTTGCAGGCCATAAGACGGAGGCCGTACTCATTACAAGCCGCAAAGTAATAGAGTACATACAGGTGCAAGTCAACAACGATGTTGTTAAATCCAAGGAGTCTATAAAATACCTGGGCATCAGGTTGGACAATAGACTCAGCTTCCGGCCGCATGTAGAGTACGCCAGCCAGAGAGCAGCCAAAATGCAAGGTGCCCTCTCGCGCATGCTGCCCAATGTTGGGGGCCCTAAGCCAGCGAGACGCCAACTGCTGGCGAGAGTGGTTGCCTCCGTACTGCTGTACGCGGCACCCATTTGGGCAACGGCTGTGTCCAACAAAAAAGGACTGAAAAAGAAGCTCTCGGCACCTTACAGGCTGAGCGCCCTCCGAGTGATCTCCGGCTTCCGCACGGTCTCGGAGGATGCAGCACTGGTCCTGGCAGGAATGGTGCCAGTTGACCTGCTAGCGCTCGAGATGAAGGAGATCCGAGCTAGAAGGATAGTTTCGCCGGATGCCATGGAGTCCATCCGAAGCTCGGCAAGAGCAGCGACGATGGACTCCTGGCAGTGTAGATGGAGCACGACGAGCAAAGGAAGATGGACACACCGGTTAATCCCCAATCTAGAGAATTGGGTCGGGAGAAAGGCAGGTGAGTTGGACTTCCATATAACGCAGTTTCTTTCAGGGCACGGCGGCTACAGGAGCTACCTGCACAGGTTCAGGCACGAGCACACCCCGCAGTGCCCGACGTGCCCAGACGCCATCGAGGATCCGGAGCATGTGCTCTACTATTGTTCGAGGTACAGGGGAGTGTCTGACTCAGTGCCCCCACCGGAGAGCTTGGTAGAGCACATGACGGAGTCTCCGTCACACTGGAGAGATGTCCGCCAGCTCATCATAGGCATACAGAGGGATCTGAGATTATGCGAAACTGAGCGGCGAGTGACGGAGAGTGCCTAATTAGGCAACCCACCCCGGTGAAGTAATACTTTGCGGTGATACCGCCGGGTGTGGGGGTGTGTGTGGGGGGTGTTTTTAGTACGCATGCATTGACGTTGTCTTTGAATCGTGCATGCAGGTGGCACGGGCCACCTGTATCTTCAGAAGATTCTCACCCCCGTGGCGCATCCAAAAAAAAAAAAAAAACACATACACACACACACACACCCACTCGTCAGCCACAAGCAGTGTTAAGTCTGCCTAAAAGCTGTTTCCCTTTCCTCGGCTGCAGCGGCAGGGAGAGTTTCAAATCTGCAGCTGGAGTTGGAGGATGTTTGTGTCTCGGTTTCTCCTTTAATGTCTACTCTTTGTGACTATTACAATTTATACCAACCCCTCTCCTTGCCATCTGTTTGTGCCACGCCTTCATGCTGGACGCACTGCGTTCGGTGTGTGTCTGTGTGTGGCATCTGCTGCTGCTGCTGCTGCTACTGCTGCTGCTGCTGCTGCTGCTGCTGCTCTGCTGCACACTCAAACACTGAAACATTGAAACAGTAAAACATCGTTCTGGTCAAAGGCTAGCTTGACGCGGTGGCAAAGGGCCCAGCAAAGGGAGGTTGGGTTGGGTAGGGGGTTGGCATTCAATGTGCACATTGCTTCCTCAGTTAAATGCCGAATGCTTTTCTACACTCAACAAAAAACAATCGCACTGAATACCTTACCTCATTTCATTATTCAAAGAGAATATTTCTAGAACTGAATCAAAGTTATTTTTTCTTAATTCTCGAATAGTTTTCTTTTTTAAATTAAGATTTTACATATTTTTTAATGTTAATTATTTTGGAAAAAACTTCCGACTCTGATATAGCAATTTTCATTACAATTTTTGGAATTTTAGATAGGATTTATTCTAAAATTTAGAAACGAGAAAAATATATAATTTGATATTTAAAAAATCCTCTTTAATTAATAATATTTCTATTTTCGAGTGTTTAAAAATTATTAAAAAAAAAAAGAAAAATTTTCTAATTTTCAGGACGATTTTCGGAAATTCTTTTGCTCAGTGTACCTTGTGTTGGATGCCATTGCAACTTTTATTTTATTTATTTTTAAATAAGATTTTTTATTTTTTATTTTTTTTTTACTACAAATAAAATCGTTAAACTAAATAATACTAAAAAAAAAAATTCGAAATTTTCATTGCTGTTTGCAACGACATTGAACCACGGTGCCTTGTGTTAAGCGATTGCTCGACCAGCTTAAAAATGTGGGCGTGTGCATGGGCATGGGCGTAAGGGGTGCTTAGGGAGTTGGCAAGTGTTGTTGGCTTGGGTGTTTCAGCCAGCTAGTCGCTGGCTGTGTCAACCTTTTTGGCCCGTTCAGCTTGCATAAGAGTCGCAACTTGTCGGGCCGCGTTTTAGGATCCAATGTTGACTTGGCTTTGCCGCCAGTCCTCGCCAATGTGTCTGCATATGTCTGTGTGTTTAAGTGTGTGTGTGTGTGTGTGTGTGTTGGTTGCTTGGTGTGGGTATTTGGCAACGCATTTTCATTAGTAGAAGTTTCCCATATATAGTTACATATATGTGTACATAAACGCATGGCTTATTCCAGTAGCTGGCCTCTGATGCAGATGCGACTGTTTACCAGTGTATATATACCCATATATTTATATATAAATCTATATATACTTTATATGCAATACATTTTGTATATATATATACTCAAATGTAAGTCATGAAAATAACCTTATTTTTTCATTGAAAACGCAGCGTTTTTCATTTGAGCTGCGTTTATTTTTCATATTATGTATACGCAATGTATGCACTTTTTGAACAACATTTTCCCAATAGTAGGGGGCTAACAAAGCGCTGCTCTACTTTATCTACTTTGTCTTCTTTTTTATTCGCATTTACAGAGGTTCTTTAATTATCCTGCATTCAAATATTTATTGTCCTTTCAACTAAAAATGGTTTCTTTGATAGACAACAAATCGCCTGACGAAGTACATCGTTTAGTTTTCAATAGTTTTGGAAAACATCTTACGAGTTTTTGGTGTTTACATACGTATATAGTAATGCGTCTGGGTTCAAGTTGGTCTACGATAGCTTATATATCATATATATAGCTCTTATGTTCTCTGACATCCGTTTGTCTTGTCATTTTCATACTTTATCAACCAGAAACGGAATCGAAACTTGAATTCGGTTTAGATCTGAGTCAATCCTTCGTCTTGGATAATGTTTGCTTAAATCGCTTTTCTTTATAGCTGCCTCTGCCACATTTGACTTGTCTGGAGATCTGCTGCTCTGGTCCACATCAATTGTGTACTTTTTGTGTGTGCCACAATATTATTTGGGGTGTCTCCGCCCCCTTTCCTATTGCCCTTGCTTGTCCTCTGACTTGACGGTAACTTTTGCCTAATCGTCGCTGAAATTGTTTAAACTAATTATATATATTATATTATATATATATATATATATATATATATATATAGATTGATGATAGATCGATTTTTCCTATTTATTTCCATCAATTGATAAATGCTACACTTGGATTGAAATATGTTCATATACATATATATATATATATATTTTCCATTCTCAGTCTGATTTCCAATTGCATAATTTATCACATACAAAATCAGCGTGGGCTACTCGACTGCAAGATACCCATTAATCACGTCCTTTACTGATATTCCAAGAGCAGCTCAACGAAAAAAAAAACGAATAAATTTGTACGTATGAAAACAATCAAATTTTATATAGGATCAAAAATATATATATATATATATATATATAAAATATTTATGCTGATTACAGGGTATATTCGGCAAGCGTCGACTTAGCTCGTTTATTTACTACATATTTTTTTGGGAACAGCACTTGACATGCACTCCATTCCAGGGGCACCGAAAAGCACACACACATGCACACACACACACCAATATCGAGCGAGTTTCTGTGTGTATGTGTGTGTGTGTGTGTGTGGGCATGAAACTCAACTCAAAGCTTGCAAAACTCAACTTTTGGGTTGGCAACAAAGTGCGCTGGGAGTATGTACAAAAGTATATCAAAATATCGAAGTTGATATACACACACACACACACACACATTCACACCCATTCGTACGTATGTGTGTGTCTGCTGCAATGTAAAATATATATATATATATATATGTTTCTGTCTTGCGTTTCGCCTCACTTTCGTCATTCGCAATTGTTGTTCTTGTTTGTTTTCTTTGCTTTTTTTATTCATAGACGTCAACTTTTCTTGGTTTTTTCTTTCGCGTCAGTCCCTCGCCCTCGCCCTCTCCCGCTCCCATCCACTTACCTAGCAGGCGCCCTCTATCGCATTTTTGCTCAGTTGCTCTTAGTTCTCTCTTTGTGGGTCTCGCTGCTCGCCTCTTTTTTTTTTTCGTTTTTTTTGTTTCTTTTTTTGTTTGGTTTTTTTGGTTCCGCTTTATGCTGCGTTTCTTGTGCGCTATGCAAGCAAATTAAAAATTAAATTTTTGTTGTGCAACTTTTGCACTTAACCCTCTATAGAACCGCAACGCCCCAATGCCCCAACCCCAACCCCAACCCCCAACAACAGCACAGCCTCCCCTTGCCAGCTCCGTTTGGTTTTTTTTTTCTTGCACGTTGTTTCGGCAAACCAGCGTTGCGTGCACGTTAGCAATATGTTACTGGAGGAGAGGCCTCCGACCGATTCTATCTCCCTTACATGCAATAGAATCCAACTCCCCCCCCCAGCGATGTGTGGCATATTTGCATATGCTGCTGCAGACCACGCCTACTTCTGCTACACTTTTCCGCATTCCTTTGTTATGCAAATGCATATATATATATATATATATACCTGCAAGGGTATCTTCTGCATATATATATATCGGCAAGGGTATCTTCTTCTTCTATATATATATGCTTCGATACTTGATGGAGTAGGAACTTAGGAACATTCCGAATTTATGATTATTACTATTAACAACTTTTCTCTGTAAAGTCGAAAATGGTTCATCAAAATCTAGATCCATAATGCACATCGATTTTCTCCAGGCTCAAGCAAAAATGTGCACAGTTAATAACATTATAAAGCTAGCATCATGTCAGATCTGAAATTGCAGCTCAAAATTAATTTTCGATTTTGAATTTGAATTTGATTTGAGAGTGGGCAACTTTGGTTCAGGCTTAAATGTTATATATAGATATGATATCTCAGATATAATTATGTATATATAGATTTGATAGTTTCTCACATACCTTTCGATCGATTAGTTGCCCCATTTCCAGCAACAGTTGATGTGCCCCAGATGATTATAGTATATATATATACAATTATAATGAATCACACCACGCTCTGAAATAAATTCAACTTATTTTTGTTATTGTTTTATTGTTATTTTTTGGCTTGGTTGTTTTCTCTACCTGCTGCAATCTCACCACGGATTGTTGTCTGGTTGTTGTCGTTGTTGTTGTTGTTGCCTTGGTCATTTTAATCGCAGCAACTGGCTATATGTATACAATAGAGATATGTTAACCCCCCTCCACCCCCCGCCCCCTCACACACACACACACACACACACACACCTCTCTCTCTTCCTCTCTCTCACATCCAACACCCTTTAAGCGTCATTCGGCTTGCTTTTGATTTTTGCATTCGTTTGTTTTATGCTCGCTGTTTTGTCGCGTTTCGTTGTTGGTCGGTCAGTTTGCTGTTGTTGTCGAGTTGCCTCACAGCAACAACAGCAACAACAGCAACCAGCAGCAACAAAAGCAGTTTCAATTGCGCACTTTGCGTTGCGATTTTCAACATCTCAGTGACTGCTGCTGCTGCGGCTGCTGTTGCTGCTGCTGCTGCTGTTGCTGCTGCTGCTTGTGCTGTGCCTAGGTTCACATTCTCATTACAGTTCATTCACCCAAAAGATACGGCTTTATGTATCTATTAGTTATGTATGTGCTGCTGCTGCTGTTGCTGCTACTACTGCTGTTGTTGTTGTTGTTGTTGTTGCTGCTGCTGCTGCTGATGCTGGCCATGTGTAGAGGCTAAAACTGCCAACAACAACCAACAACAACAGCAGCAGCTTTAGCCTGCACTTTCAGCCAACTTTTGGTTTGTGAGTTATGTTGTAAACACACACACACATACACAGCGCGCACACACACACACACACAGCGCGCGCACACACACACACACAGCGCACACACACACACACAGCGCACACACACACACACATACAGGCATATATAGTGAGAGCGGATACAACTTAGGATCAATTGTGCATTTTCATCTGTGCAGCTTGTTTCGTTTGGCAATTGTTTTCAACTTGCCACAAAACTCTGTTATTACCTTTGCCCTTACTTATCCCATTTACATGTTTCACTCACTCTCGCTTTGCTCAAATTCTCATACTCATACTCACTCTCTATTTCTCTTTCTCCTTATCTTTCTCACTGTATCTTTATTCTTTCGTTGCAGGTGAGTTGCGTTTGAACAACTAAACAACTACAACCAATTTGCAGCCAACCAATGAAAGGAGACGCCACAAAATTAACTCTTTGCAACAACAATGGCAACAACAGCAACAAAAGCAAGCTGTTGCTTTGTCTGCCAAAAGGGCGTTGTAGGGCAAACGGGTTGAGCCCTTGGATTTGGTGAGCGTGTTTGTAACTGATATAAAAATCATAATTAAACATCATTTATAATATCCACTAATAGGATGGGGATATCAAATAGTAGATAAACAAACAAGAAGCGGTCAAAGCGATCTCTGGCAACCTTGTTGCCGCTGTCCCGATGCCATCGATAGCGAGTAATCGACTCAGTGCCGATATAAGAGAGGTATCGATGTCTGATGGGCAGTCAAGAGAGTTGAGTTGCAAGCAGCAACGCATGAAGCGCAACAATCAACGTACCAATGTATATCGATAAGCCAAAACCGCATCTTATTATATAATAAATAAACCCATAACAATAAAACCTAAAATTTGGGGGCTCCTCCGGGATTTGGTCCAAACAAAAAGTGCGATAACACAGTAGAAAACACAACCTTGAAAGAAGAATTAGATGTCAAAGAATAGAAGCAAAAACGGCGAGTAATAAAGTTTGGCGAGTGCTTAAAGCGAAACCAGCGGCAGTGTGCAGCATTCGAGTTCGTCGGGAAAGCAGAGATAACGGGGCTGAAGGAGCAAACGTCGGCAGTGCAGCGATCGAATTCGTCGGCAGAGCAGCGATCGAATTCGTCGGCTGAGCAGCGATTGAATTCGTCGGCAGTGCAGCGATCGAATTCGTCGGCAGAGCAGCGAGAAGCTCAAACGTTTGAGGTGCAGATATTGGCAGAGGCTGCGATTGGTATGAGCAACGGTAAAATTGGCATACACAGAAATGTTAAATTGGATACGTTGATCTAGTTTGAGAACTAACCTAATTTAAGAACGTTATTAAGCTAGTTGCTTGAAATAGTAGATAAACAAACAAGAAGCGATCAAAGCTATCTGGCAACCTTGTTGCCACCGTCCCGCTGCTATCGATAGCGAGTAATCGAGTCAGTACCGATATACCGCATGAAGCGCACTAATCAACAATCCAAATACATACCAACTTATACCGTTAAGCCAAAATCATATCATTTCATATAATAAATAAACATATAACCATCAAGTCTATATACATATATATATCTGTGATTGACCGACCATTGACCGATTTGCTCAGTTTCGATTGATTTATTTGAGTCTATTTATATATCAAATGTTACGCAAAAGTTGAAAACTTTATTCAATTTACAAATTTAATGAAAAATAGTAATAAAAGCAAAGATTAAAAACTAATATTATAATTTATTTAATTTTTTATAAATCTAGCTTAATTGACAGGTAATCATAGATAAACTTGTGCTGGGGTATGAAAGGGAAGTGCATCGGGTTGCAGTGGCAGAAGGAGGAGGATCTGTGATCTGATGAGAGGGTTGCACTGTATTTTATTAATAACAGTCATTATCTTTTATTATTATTATTATTATTATTGTTATTATTATTTAAATTGGTGTTTTTAATCGAGTTGGCAAATAACAAAGCCAAGTTTGTGCAACTATTCATTGGCTTAAGCGTAATAACGGATAATTAGGCCCATATCACGGGCAGAAATCAACATTAATCAACATTCAAATTATTTATAATAAATCATATCTTAAACTCAAAGAGTCTAAAGTGAAGTGATATTTCACAGGGTATTTCATAGTTATCCATGCGTAAAATGCAATTTTCATTATCTGTTTGTGAAGAAGAAGACAAACAAGATTCTAGACCCTTTTTTTTTTTACTTACCAACAAAACTCGCCAAACGCGGAATTTTTCGTTTCGTATTTTTGCAATTTGTTATTTTTGTGTGGCGCCTCGCTTAGTTTTTATGTGTTTTTCCGTGGGCGGTCAAACTAAAGCGGGTGGCTGGTGGCTGGTCGCTGGAGGGGTAGGGGTGTAGGGCACGTGAATGTGAAGGCGTTGGAGGAAAGCAAAGCAAAACGGAAAAAATAAAGTAAAATCAAAAATGTATATACATATATATATATATAATATATATATATTTCGCACAGCAGCCGTAGCCAAAAACGATGGCAACTGTGACTGCGACAGCGAACGCTGCCAGCGTCGGCGTTGACGGTGAAGTTGACGTCAACGGTGACAGCAACAGCAGCAGCAATAGCAGAGCAACAGCCACTGTGGTTGACGACGCGGCATTTCCCGCTGAAATCGGTTGGGTTTAGTTTTCCAATGCATATGCTTCGTGGGGTGGGAGGATGGGTTGGGGGGGGGGGGGGGGTTAAAGGGTGATCCGGGCCACTCTGAAGCCATTTCCAGTGTGTATTTAGTAAATGTTGTTGTACGTTAGTTTCCAACAGCAACCACAACAACAACAGCAACAACAACAAGAGGCAGCTAAGGGTCTGAAACTAGAGAGCCGACTCGCTTTGGTTGGTTTTGTGTCTATTACCACACACACACAGACACACACAGGAGCAGCAACAACAGCAGCATCAGTTTCCAATGCAATGGCCCAAAACCCGCTTTGCCCTGTGCTTTGTGCTACCCTTTCCTAATATTCGTGCTCTGTCCACTGCCCTCCCAATCACCCCACCACTTGCCCTCCACTCTCTGGCTTCCAGTGTGCAATCCGTGCGCTTAGTTTTAGTTTTGAGTATACATAAATCAGCACAGCAGCAGCGCAAAGCAGCACAGAGCTGAGAGCAGAGCAGAGCCAGAGCCAAGCAGCACAGCACAGCTGCCATTCGATTAGCATTTTGGTCAACGGATGTGTTTGCTGCCAAATGACAAGCGCCGCACAACAATTGAATTTCAGGCGAGAGTTTGTCAGGGGCAGCCCCAACTGTGCCTGCAACTTAAGACAATATTCCATCCATTAGGAAATGTTTTGATTTCCTTAATATCCTTGACCCAAGTCATATATCTGTATAAGAATATATAATATGCATATTATTAAGTATATTTGGTATTAACTTGGCTTATTCCTGTCTTTTTGTTCGTTTTTGTTAAGAAACTTAAGCCAAACGACGAATGTATTCCAATGTTTCATCAGGACTACAAAATCAGCTCTATATTGACTGGGATAGCTATGCTGATCGCAGACTTAACAACCAAATTTTGACACCCTCTGCAATGATATGAAAAATGTGTCATATTTATCTACTTATTCTGAAAAGTTGCAACAAAAAAAACCAAACATTTTTGGTGTCTGAATCATTCTTTTATATAATGATAATGGAAAGCAACTAAACAGCGAATATAAGTAAATATATAGCTGACTAAATGCCACTGCGTAAGTGACTAAATATATATATATATATATATATATTTGATATCTGAGTAACGTATCAAAAGTCAGCTGAAACATTTTCGCATTAGACTCGACACTTGTTGTGGGAAGCATGCCCAGCTAACTAATATGCCAAGCTATGCAATAAAGTGGAGAATATCAATTTGGGTAACCATGGAGAGTTGAAATGCAATTAACTGTAAAATTGCTTGTTAAATGGTTTCTCTCGTTGCTCATTATTCGTTACTGGCAGCCACTTTGCACTTTGGAGGCAGCCACAACTTATTAGCTTAATGAGATTCAATTCGCGTTTCTTTTGCTGACGTCCGCGCTACGTCTTTATCTTTTCTATATCTACACCTGCATACATAGATGTATGTGCGTGTGTGTTTTTCTTCAGTTATTTCCATCTCTGTCTGCATCAACCCTCAACTCCTGGCGAAAGAAAAGAAAAAAGCAACAAAAAAAACATGGAAAGAAAGAAATTGCAATTGGAGCGCCATCTGTCGATGCAAAATGCAAGCGATTGCTTCGTGTCTTTGTGTGTGCGTGTGTGTGTGTGTGTGTGTGTGTGTGCGCGTGTCTATGCTGCACACCCACGTGAACAATAAGCCAAAGGCCCGGGCAGCATCCAGCGAGCCCCGGTATTTTTGGGGTATTAACCAATCCGACAACAACAACAAAAACAACAACAGCAACAACAACAGCAACAACAACAACAACAACAGCGAGAGGAACACGCCAAAAAACACGAGACTCCAGAATGTCGTCGCCATCTCGTTGTTGTGCCCTCGGAAAGTTATGCTGCCGAAAATTTTCCACGATTTGGCAACATCCGTGGCAAGAGCACGTGCCTGATTGAAAGGCGACCCGACGACCATTACCCGGTAGTCCCGTTATTCGCGCTTGCCCCAAAATCCCGAAGCCTCATTCCATTACCATTGTACTCGTCGTCGTCGTCATCCTCATCGTCCTCATGCTCATTGGCAACGTGCAATGTTTTTCACGTGCAGCAGCGCGCGCGCATCATGCATCATGTTCATGTCACGCATACACACACTCGTACACGCACACCCACACACACGCACACACTCACCCACACACAGTCGCACAATTTGCAAGCCTGCTGAAATTCAATGCAATAATAATAATTACGACCAAAACCAAAAACATATTCAATTATTTTTGTGGCTCTCTCTCTGCACTTGCAACACTATCTATTTGCATGCCTAATGAGTGATTGACCAAAAATATATATTGTAAAATCTTGCAACATTTTCTGCTTCAACATTAGCCTGGCATAACCATACTCAATCTTTACTCGATGCAAAAGTGTATTTGATTTATATATTTTTTTGAATACATTTTTAAACGAAATGAGAAAACGCATTTAAAGAAGAAAAAGAAGAAAGAAACACATCCAAAAAGGAAATGAGAAACTAAATTCGCTAAACGGATTTCGAAAAGCGGTTTCTTCAATCAATTCCGGCTTAAAGCTCCATTTGAGTTTACTTGAGTTTACAACAACAAATTTCTCTCAATAAATATAAAGAGCATTTAGGCGAAACTATTTCGCTACGTTATTACGTAACGTAACGAGACGTAACGTGAGCAATACGAACCTATTACGTTAGCTGAACTCTTCGCATATCTGCCTGGGTCAGCTGCAACCGCATTGAAATGAATTCCCGTTACACCTTTGTGCAGCAAGCACGCTCAAACACACACCAGGCAGGCAGCGCCAGGCATGCCACATATTGCAGCACCTGGCCACTGCTGGTAACACACCAAACACGCCCCAAGCTTACACACACACACATAGTCATCATTAAATACTCAACCAGCAGGCGAGTGTGGGGGTGTGTGTGTGTGTGTGGAGGGGGAGCAGTACTTGCTGCACACAGTGCGTATTATTAGGGAGCAAAGCAGCCTCATCCTCCCCCACCCCCACCCCCTCCCCACTCCACCCAAAAAAAGGGAAAAAACCCAAACGAATCCTTAGGCGAGCGCTGTATGCCTACCAATCTATCCATCTCGCTCTGGCGTTTATGAATATCTTGTTGCTGCTGCTGCAGTTTGCTTTTCTTTTATTTTCGTTCTTTGCTTTTTTGTGTTTTTCGTATGGCAAGGACTCACGCCTAGTTGCATAAATTTGCTTAGCGGCCGAGCAACCCTTTCTGCACTTCATTAGCCTCAGGTTTTCAGTATTATTTGCCTTTTGTTGTTGCTTTTGTTGTTTTGTTTTGTTGGTGTTGTTTTTGTTGTTGTTGCTTCGGTTTGATTGTTGTTGTTGTTGTTGCTGTTTGGTTGCAGTTGCGTGTTGCCAGCCAAACCAATAGTTTTTTTCTTCTGTTTTTTGTTATTATTTTTACACAGTGCCTCCGCACTCTCTCCATCTCTCTCTCTGCGTCACTCTCTCTCTCTCTCTCTCTATGCATCATCTGCAGCTCTAGTTTCCTCTCACTTTTTCTGCTGCTGCTATCTCGTTTTGTGTTGCATCTTGCTGATGCAGTTGCAGCTTCTCACATAACTAACGGCATTATCAGCATTTCATATCAGCATTTTTTTTCTCACTTTTTCTGTTTTGTGCTGCATTTGCTTGCTGCCTGCCTGCCTGCCCACCTGCGTTCGGTTGCATGTTGCATATGCAATCCCGGCGGCTGCGCTTGCCTCAAACCCGAAGCCGAAACTTCCAATATTCCTGGTTGTTGTTGGCGACGTCGTGTATTTTATTAAAGGTACAATCTCCCAAAAATACGCATTGTCGCGCTGTTTCGCTTTGCTTCTCACCTCACCTCAGCACCACCACCCCCCTCCCCTTCCCCCCTCCACGTGCACCTGCACCTCCCCGCAAACCATCTCGTATCGCCTCGTCTCGTGCTCTGTTGCTATTTAGACCATATAACTCAGGCGGCACAGCAACGAGCAGCCGACCAAAAAGCGAACCGTTCTTGCCACACCAGCAACCAACCAACCCAACCAAGCAACCCCCAAAAAGTTGCCAGCCGCCTTTTAACCTGGCTTATACCCCTTCTATGTTGCATACGCACACACATACACACACACAATGCCTGGAAGTGTGTGTGTGTGTGTTTGCAATATTACCGGATTGCGTTACCACTTTTGCCACTTGAAGGCTCGTCGTCGGGGCCTCAGCCTCAGTGTATCGTAACGAAAACCGAGCACGGCCTAGACCCTGGCTAGACCACCCCCTACAGCCCAATCCCTCCCCACCCCCCTCAGCTCTGCTGTCACCGCCCCCAATTTACCCCATCTAGCCATTTAGCCATTGGACTTGCAGCAGACGAGTTTCAGACTTTGTCCAGTCACCTTAACAACAACCATACTCTACTCTCTTAAGCACTCTCTCTCTCTCTCTCTCACAAACTTTGTTTCCCACTCTCTCGCTCGCTCTCTCTCGCTCTCTCTTTCTTTCTGTTTGTCTCTCGCCATCTGTAGCACTCGGGAGACACTCGCCATCATCATTGTCCTCGTCCTCGTCGTCGTCCTCATCGTCGTCCTCGTCCTCGTCCTCATCCTCATCCTCATCGTTGTTATCCTTATCATCATTAACTTTGGCTTTGGCAGTTTGTCGCGTCCGTCGTTCACATCGATAGTCTCACGGGCGTTCGGCTCTGTTCAGTTCTTGTGCGTGGAGTATGATACTTAGAAATCTACTGGTGAATATTACCTACCAATCCACAATTTTCAATTCTTGCCATTCCTATCGTATGTGTGTGTGTGTGTGTGAGAGTGTGTGTGTGTGTGTCTGTAGGGATATCTTATCTATGTCAAGCAGCAGCAACAAGTAGGACATCTTAAAGATTGTCTAGCCTAATCCTCTCTCTCTCTTTCTCTCTCTGTTGCTCTATCCTTCTCTCTCTGTTGCTCTATCCTTCTCTCTCTCTTTCTCTCTCTGTTTCTCTATCCTCCTCTCTCTCTCTGTTTCTCTATCCCTTTCTCTCTCTCTCTCCCTCTCCAGAGCCTTTATTGGATGTAGATCTGATCAGCTGCGAAATTTTGTATGCCAAATATTTTCATACAATTCTTTATAATCGGCTCCAATTAAAAACTAACTGTAATTATTTAAAAAAACAAATTCTTGAAAACTTCTTTTTAATTTTTCCCCTTTTTCTCAGGATTTGAGTAAATTTTTTTTTTTTATACTGCTTCTAAGATAGGAAAAGACAAAAAGGAAAAAATTCAATTTAAAATCAAATAATAAATTAATAAAACTGGAAATATTTATACGATTTTTGGAGTATATAAGTGTAAAACTTGGAAAAGCTTCTGTCCGATGCGTTTTACAATTTGAATATATTTTTTATTATTTCGTTATTTTATATATGTTAGTATGATAAAGCAGCGATTCTCTGGAAGTGAAGCTGGATCACCGTCCAGATGGTGCTAATGAGAAGATTCCATCCGGAAAAATCAAATGCCTTTCGCTAGGTTGGAAGAGCAGCGTCTTTAAAAAGCAATTGGATGATTCGGACCAGGTTGAGCTGGATTTCGAAGAGTCCACGGCACGCATAGAACACATGTGCTGATCTTCGCTGTGCTCTATGGCGTTTGACACAGAGCAATTGCTGTCGAGCCAAGTTATCCTGTGCCAGTTCACTAAAGCGACATATGGATCAGGTCTCATTAGGGTCCAGAAACCGGAACGTGATTCGCAAAAAATAGCAACATGAACCACAATGTCAAACACGCATTGATTAAGTAATGATTACTTAGAAGGTCTAACGGCATTTCGAAAGATAAAGAAAATTGTTCCAAAATGTGTTGGAAGTAAACAACAAAAATGTTCATTTGCAATCATTTTGAATATATCAGCTCAAATTTCGCAATAAAATATACCATTTTCATTATGATCGTTTCGGGTCTAGACTCCAGCATTATTCTTACTTGTTTTCGCTACTGTCGTATAGGGTATCTACCAGTCATGCATTTGCTTGCGCTTCAAACTCAACCACTTTTGTGGTTCGTTTTTTTTTTTTTTTGTATTTATCATTCTGTGTGTTAGTTCTAAGCGCTGCTTTTTGCCTGACTTGACTTGACTGGATAGAACAAGAGCGAGAGAGAGAGAGAGAGAGTGAGTGAGATAGAGAGACTGAGACTCTGTAGGTGGGAAAGGGGGCAAGAGGTAGAGAAAGAGATATGGGCAGACAGGCAAAGTTTCAGAACCAGTTTATTCGGTACATTTTTATTGATAAATGCACCTTCTTGAGTGTATGTGTGTGTGTATGTGTATGTGTGTGTTTGTTTGTGTTCGCGATTGATTCTAGAACTGGATTGTGATCCAAATGCTGATGATTCAGTTTAAACAGAATCCCGACCCAGACCAACATTAACATTTGCCTGTAAGCATGCACACACACACACACACACACACATCTATAAACAAACACACACATACATACATACATACATACATAGGCAGTCACACTCAGAGGCCAGGTCCTTATTTTCAAACGAGAGTTCTGTGCGCTGGCTGAGCTAGTGCGCCTTCAAGCATTCAACCATTTCATCATGCACTCACACATACACTCTCTCTTTAGACCAATATATGTACTGCCAATTCACTCCTTGACACCACCCCCCCTCCTTGCACCTCTCTTTCTCGCTGCGCATTACTTTGGCTGTGCTTTGGCAAGCTGCTTTTCCTTTTATTTTGCGTGGCTCATTCGCTGTGTTGAGTTTGTTGATTTTTTTCGTTTTCTATTGCTGCTGCTGCTGCTGCTGCTGTTAACGTTGACGTCGACGGCTACTGCTTTGGCTGGCTGGCTGGCAGTGCTGCGCGCACACACATACACACCTCATGTATATACAACATTCCTCAGTACTTGAAGCGCCTCCGGAAGTGATGGTTTTCATCTGCCGCTCGTCGCATTTGCAACAGCTGCTTTAATAATAAGCCTCCAATCCAACAACGAACCGACAACCGACAGCCGACGCGCGACCCCCTTTTGCAGCTCTGCTCTGCTTTGCTCTGCTCTGCTTTGCTTTGCTCTGCTCTTTGCGCAGGCTGGCTGGCAGTCAGTCTTGCTGTCTGGCAGTCTGACAGTCAGGCAATCGGGCAGGCAGTCAGCGAGTAGCAGCAGCTACTGCACACAAGTTATTGTATTATCTATCTATCGCAGTTCGCCATCGTTGTCGTCGTCGTCGTTGTTGTTGTTACGCACCGGAATGCGCAGCAAAAGATACGCCAGCGACTTGAGTCGCATTGTCAGCGCCGGGAAATCGGTGAGCTAATCTCTAATTACATTTTCTAATAAGTTTTGCAAAAAAAAAACCAAAAAAAAAAATGAAAAAATCCAAAAACGGCTATTACACAAATTTTCGTGATATAAAAAAAAAAACCAACAACAAGAAAGAACAAAAAGCAAGTCAGAAGAAAACTAACAGCAGCTGCAACAACAGCAACACTGACACATGCGCGAGAGCCAACGAGCGTTTTATGTGTCGCTCTCGCTCTCTCTCTCTCGGTTTTTCTCGCTCTCCTCTGCTCTCTGGCGGTGTCGTCTCGTTGGTCTCTCGCTGTCGCTGAATTTTTTTTTTGTTTCTTTTTGGTCGTAACGGCGTCTGTGTTTGCTAGTGCTGCTTTTGCTGCTGTGCGCCTGTTACATTCTGTAGACTGCAGCGTCATTGCAGCGACGCTGGCCGCAATGTTATTAACGTCGCTGACCGACAAGCTCTCCAAGCACAATAACACTACAAACTTTCATCATCAGCAGATAAAAAAAACCAACAGCAATATTATTATCATTGAAATGTAACAATATAAAAATTTATTTAAAACGTGCGACACACCACGAGAAAACCACAACAGAAACATCAGCAAGCAATACTCACACACACACACACACACATACAGATATATATATATATATAGTTTAATGATTTGCAGAGCGCATGAAAAAGAGCAAGCGCAACGATTGCTGTTGTTGTTGTCGCTGTTGCTGCTGTGGCTACGGCTGCGGTTGTTTATTGTTTAACAGGCCGTTTGGGGGCGCTAAATTGTAATGCGAAGCTTAGTTTCAATATTTGTACAGTAAAGATTGCTAAGTGTGTTAACCTAACCACAAGGCTTTAGCTTATTAAATTACCGCAAGTTAAATACACAGTTATTCATACACATAAACTATATACGAATAGTACAATGAAAATTTAATTAAATTTAAACAAAGTTTGTCAAATTCGAGCGATTACTGTTATATTAAAAGCACACGAACTCTGTTAATTTGTACATTTTTTTATGGCATTAACTGTTGTTTCGTTCTTAACATTTACAATTACAGTTTTGACATGTTATATATAGTTTTAATCTGATCTCTATGAGAGTGACAATTCACGATAAGAACAGAAAGATACCATCCAAATCACATCCAATTTATTATCATTTACATAACGTGAATACATATATGCAGACATACTTAAGTCGTTGTCAACGTACATTGTTTTCAACGAGTACTCTTCCATAAGCTCATTTTTCCAATTGGCAAATTGGTTCACCTTAACTTTTAAATGTGTCGCAATATGCCCGTTATATTGAGTACATTTGTATGTATAGAAAAAAAATGGTTACAAATACATACACGCACATGTGTGTGTGTGTGTGTTCGCCATTCGTATTCTGCTTTGCCTATTGCTGGTTCTCGGTACTCGATTGTGTAAGGACAGGGGGTGTGCGGGAGTTCGGTATTCGGTCTCTCTGACGACGATGGTGGTAATTCGCATTTGTGTCGACAGTTTGCCTGCTCGCCTTTTCTCAACACCTAGCATTTGGCATACGCGCCATACAACAAAATTGTGCTCATAAACAGTGTGTAGGTAAATATTGTGTGCCCTGCTTGCTTGTTTTATGTATTTCGTTTCAATTACACTGTGTTTGTGTTCGCGTTGGTGGATAATGTGAATGGGGTGTCCATTAAAGAGCAGTTTCAACTTGTCAAGTATTTCAATTTAAAATGGTACAAACAAAAATGTATATGTAAAAGTTAAGAGCAGCTGTTAAACAGCAAGCAAAAATTATATCGATATAACGAGAACCACTTGCTAAGCTGACCGAAATATAAAAACGTCTCTCCAAGCATGCATTTCTAAAGAGCACGAGAGATACACAGAGAGAGAGAGAGCGAACGAGAGCGCGAGAGGGCGAGAGCGTAAGCAACATATAGGAGCGCGTGGAATTGCGCCATTAAATTTTAGGGCTGTCGAGTGTTTAAAATTATTAATTAAACTAAAACTAAATTAATAAAATTTAAAAATTGACAACACTTATCTTTGCGTTGCATACATTAAGAATAATTTTTCGTTTTTTATATGTGTCTACTTAAATAACTATTCAGTCAGTGAATCAGACTCAAATATGGCGCTTAAGGCCAGTGCTTAATATGCCAACGTCATTTGAGCACTTCGGCAACCCTGTTTGTTTACGGCGCTCTCAAACAAGTCTCTCTCTCGTTCGTTCGCTGCATTGCAATAGAAAAAACATTTGTGCCACCGTTGGGCCGGCCGGTTGACTGTTGAGAGTCTGTTGACGTCGCAGCGCTGCCTGCTGCGCTGCCTGTTTGCCTGTTAAATTGGCGGTTACACGCGCGCGTCAGGTAACGCCAACCGCCAGATTTTACTCTGCGTGGCGGTGGTGGTGTAGTGGTGCTGTATCTCTGTTGTCTGTTCCCTGGCTGCGTGGGTTCAGTTTCGGGATCGGACTCTGTCCGACAAATGGTTGCTGGTTGGTTGGTTTTCACTTTGGTCTGGTTGCGTTTGAAGTTGGCTTTGGCTTCTTGCCTGCCTGCCTGCCTGCTTATCAGCTCAAAGCTTATCGATTTTTTTTTGTTGTGTGTGTGTCGTGCTCTATGCCGCTCACGCTCACGCTTTGTGTCTCAGTACCGTGCCAGGCGACGACTGCAGTTGGCAATCGTCACTGTACTGTTGCTTGCTGTGCGCCTGTTCTTTCCCTCGAATATCGAATCTCGGTTTCGATGAGATTTTATTACTGCTGGACTGTTTTTTCTTCTGACAGTCAGCCATTTCAATTTATACGGCTCTGCTTTGGTTTTCGTATTTTTTTTGCTTGTGTGTACATTTGAAATTATTTATTTATGGTACATACACACATATATTGTCTTGCCATACTTGCTTTCTTTAACGCGCGTAAGCTGGACTGCCCGCCTGCCTGCCCTGTTGTCACGGTCTCTCGCCGGAGACTCGTTGGCATTGTTTTCGTCTCGTTAACTCGCCCGTAGCAGCACACTTACCTTCACCACATTAACTCACCACGACGACGACGACTACATACATACATACATACACATGCTAATGTGTGTTTTTATGCGGGAGCTGGGTGTGTGGGGGGTGACTTGGTTGGGTGGGCGAGAACTGTGCTCAGCTTTGATTTCATCATTTACCATATTTAATTCCATTTAAATGAAAATGAACTGAAGCCGATTACCATCGCCTGGGGCCACCCCAGACTCGGTCCAGACACCAAGACCAATTCGTTGGAGCTCCGACGCTGCGCGTGCTAACGACACGCCATGTAGCCAGTCAGCCAGCAACTAAAATGATAACACGACAAACGGCAACGAACCCCAACAGCAGCAGCAGCAGAAGAGGCAGTCAACATTATTTCACCAACAACAACATCAACCGCCACTCGACAACAGTCAAGTGCTTTGCTTGGCCAGCCAAAGCAGCGTGTGAAATATTTCCTACACACACACTCAAACAAAGCAAAAAAAAAAAAACCGAAACCCGAAGCAAAAAAAAAACGACAACAACGACCGACAAAATTGCAAAGCTCTCAAATCAGTGTCGGTGGCTGGCGGTAGAGGCGGCGTCGCATCGTATCGTCGTTGAATGAATGCTCAAAGAGCAATACACCAACAACAACAACAAGCACAACGGGAGACAGCACAAATCCGAAACCAGAACACATGATTAGCCTAGTAAAACGAAACGAGCGACGACGCGACGCTGCAGCGCAATGCGGGAGAGCACTTTTCAGTCTGCGAGCAAAGCTTTTTTTTTATTCTCACAGTTTTAGTGCGATGTGTGCTACACAGTGGGACAAAGCTGTACGATTTTGAGTCAAATTTTAAGTGTGTGTATATTCAAAAGTTAGACAGCAGAGCTTATTATTCGTGTATTAAACATTTTTATAAAAGGTTCCAGTGTAATTGTGCAAAAATGTGTTATCTTCTTATTTTATTTTCACACTTTCCATACTTCTTCCCACAAGATCCTGCGTATATTAAAAAACACTAGTTCAACCGTTATTCATAAACATTCCGACTATTCATTACATAATTTGTGAATAATAAAAATTATTTACAAATTGTAATATTGTTTCAGTGGAACAATAAATGACGTAAAAATAAAATGGTCAAAATATTCGGTTTTTGACTACTGTGCATAGCCCCCCCCACCACCGCTGCTATGTGTGCGTAACTGAAAACCGGTTGCACTGTTTACCGCGAGATAGAGAGAGCAAGAGGTAGAGCAAGCAAGTGAGCGAGCGACCGATAAGAAGGTCGTCATCGTCGTTCAGCCGAACAAGTGTTCGTGTTGCTCTCTCTGACTCGTGTCGGCAACGCGACGTCGTCGTCGTCAACCATAACCGGAAGGTCGCCTTTACCACAACATTTATTATGGAAAAATCGCGTAATCACTGTCGTATCACATTTTTTTTGCAGCCGTCGTCGTCGTCGTTGTCGTTGTTGCTTTCGTCTGCCTTTCTGTCTCTGTGTGTGTTTGTGTATGTGTGTTGGTTTTATTTTTAGCGTCAGACCCCGCTTGCCAACTTCAAACTTGTTGCAAGTCGTTAGTTGCGTGTCTGATGTACGGAATGGAACTTAACATTTATATTAAAGCTCTTCGCGTTCTTTTGTATTTATTATATTTTCGCTGGACTCTCATCGAGCGCGAGTTGTTTGCCTGATACATGAGCTTTGTCGAAATAACGAAATATGTATGTATGTGTGTTTGTAGATACATACACATGCATCTACATACTTCCAGGCTGATATACAAAGTTATTTGCAGCTAGTCCAGGAAATCCACTACTCTCAGATACATATGTGTTCCAATGCATATTATTTGTAGGTTCAAATTTTGTGGCAGCTCTTTTTTGGGGTTGCCTCCCAGGAGACCACCACACACTCTCACACACACACACATATGGAAGCATATGTGTAAATGCGAGTGTGTTTAATGTTTTCTATAGCTTTAGCATTGAATATTTAAATTTATATATATACATATAGTTATATATTATATTATAAGATTAATATAATATATATATATATATATATATACATATATTTATGTATAATAAATTGAATTTTTATGCATTAATCCTAAAAGTGAGAAGAAAGAAGTGCTTTCTCGAACTACAGGGTATCTGCATAACGACCACTCCTTGTTTGTTTGCTTGGTTTCTTTTATACCCTGAAAATGTGTAAAAAGGGCATAATGGTTTTGTCCAAATGTATGCAACAGGCAGAAAGTTGCAAAATATAGGTTCTCGAATATCAGCCTCAGATCAAGTTTGCTTTATTTTATCAATAACTGCCACCGTTTCAGGAATATCGATACATTTCGATATATGTATATATATATGTATGTGTGCAAGACTTTTTAAAGGGAAATTTGCAATTAAACTAGAATATATTTAACAACTGGGTTCAGGGTATATCGTAGTCGAGCTCACTCGCCTACAGCATTCTTACTTGTTTTTGTATGCAACATGGAACATGGAAACGGCACCTTGCACCTCGTTGGTTGCTGTCCATTTTCTGCATTTCTTGCAATTCGTACTGGAATGTGCTCCACACGGATGCTGTGGCAGGCCAGTTGCATGTTGCATTGCAACATACACACACACATACAAACAGCTACTGTGATACATCAAAGCTCTGTCAAAGGCCATGGACCAAATCCGGCGACTGGTTCCTGTTTGTTGTTGATGATTTGCAAAGTGGATTTTGTGTAGTTGACGATTGTTCGACTTGCAGTTGTTGCTGTGCTTGTTATTGTAGTTGTCGCTGTTGTTGTTGTTGTTGGTGTTGTTGCTTCATGTTGCGAAACTGGTTACTGTGTGTCTGCAACTTTGCCATAGAGCTTATCTTCCTTTTCTCTCTATCTCTATCTCTATATTCCGCCTGTTTCACTCTTTCTCTGTCTGTCTGTTTGCTCATCCTTTTTTTTTATTGTTTTTCTTTTTTTTGGTTGCCATATACGGCCTGTCGCAGCGCTCGCGCTTTGCACTTCCTTGCCGCCCCTCCCCGCCCCCTTAATAACAACTACATATATACATACATATGCATATAGGCACATAGATACACAGGTAGATAGGGAAATACATATGTATAGATGTGTGTGTGTGTGTGTTGGTGTGTTGGTGTGTATCTATAACTATGTAGTTGCATTTTTGCACTCATCTTTTCAAGTTACGGTTCACGCTCGTTAGCTTAACAATTAGCGCTACTTTCGCTCCAAAGTGACCTCCACCTGACCCGATCTGACCTGACCTGACCATCCACTCAATCAATTGATTAATTACTCGCGGAAACGTTATAGCTCTTAACGGTGCTTCACACAAAGCTTTGCCGCCGAACAAACATCCTCAATTGGGTCAATGAACTTTAGTTCTTTAGTTCCCCTAATTATAGGTCAATTATTTTGAAATCCAATACTTATGTAATTAAAAAATAAAAATGATGCAAAAAATGAAATCAATAAAATTGCGTTGGCAAACACTTTTCCAACTTGCAACTCATACGAGGCATTAAACCAATATAGCCTCTCTTTCTTCACAATTGAAGTATAATCCTTAAGAAATATATCCCATTTGATATCCTCGATTTTGCTGTAAGATCGAAGCCCAGTTGAAAGCCACTTTTGTTATCCATATGAAACTGTGTTGTGCGGCATTCGTAGAATCAATTTTACTTTACTAATAATATATGCATAATTTCCACATTATTGAATTGAAGTTTACATTGTATTTAAGTTTTGGGCGAGAACTATCAGTTAATTAATTAACCAGGCTAAGACTGCGGTTGGCTTCTGTGTTTGCTTGATTTGATTCTGTCGATATCTGGTTGAGTTGCGGCCCTTTTGAAAGGAGATATGCCCTCGCTATTTTGAATATATACATAGATATATATTATATATATATATATATATATATTATATATATATATATATTTATGCATATAGTTTGTTTAGGTATATGCTTTTGTTAGTCTTAGCCCCTGCGACTCGGCATGCCAATCAAAACTAATGTACACATTATAATTAGGGGGCCCAGCGGCGCCATGAATAATGGAGGGGGGGATCTGATTTGTATATAGACAGCAGATTGGTTGATGGTGGTGGTGGTGGTGGTGGTGGTGTGTGTGTGTGGGGTTGGAGTGTTGCTGTTGGTGTTGCTGTTGGTGCTGTGCTGTGGAATGCACTGTTAGCGCTGCTAACGTCATCATCATCATCATCGTCATCGTCGCCGCCGTCTATTAGCTTCAAATGCAATGGGCCATAGTTTTCAGGCCAGGCTATGCAAAAGCAGCAGCAACAGCACCAGCAAAAGCAGCAGCAGCATCTTCGTTGTCGTCGTCGTTGTCGTTGTTGTTGCACGTTGCACGTTGTACATGCGTGTGTGTTATTATGCGCGGCGCACACGATTCGACAACGCTGCCCCCGAACAACAACCGACTGACGAACTTGCGACGACAACGTCGACGTCGGCATCGACGCAACGCACAGCAGCCGTCGACCACTTCATCATCATCGCATCGACAAGCTGGCATTGTTGCTGTCGCGTCGCGTCTCGTTGGTTGGCTAAAACAAAGCGCACAGCCAGCAGCAGCAGCAACAACAACAGCCACAACAACAGCAACATAATCAGAAGCAGCAGCAGCAGCAGCACAAAGAATGATTTCTGCTTACACAACAACAGCAACAGCAACAACCATAACATAATTGACAACAACTGCCAATAAGAATGCAAACTTTGCAACCGGGTACAGCATCAATATTTGATATGAGCACCGACAAACTTAATAAGTTTTTTAGCTTGCAGCAATCGAACTGATTCCTTCTCAATATTGCAACATATATCTAATTTGTCATCTCTACCTTCACTAAGTACTTTTTTTTTAGCTTGCAGCAATCGAACTGTTTCCTTCTTAAACTGAATGGGGCAATATAACTTGTCATCTTGAGTGGGGCAATATGCAATGTAATATATTTCCGTTTAATCATTTAATCCATGGCTGGGTGCTTAACTGATTGGAAATTGAAGTATAACAGTTTTTCCTCAGATATTTTCCTTCTGGGATTGAGAGAGTGGGTGAGAAGAGGAGACTGGCAGAGACAGATTTCAGAACAATTTGATGATAATTGATAATGAACCACTCAACTGAAGCTTACGCTTAACTTAACAAGTCGTTGGCAATATGTGTGCTTTAAGTAAGTTTTCCACTAACTTGGCTAATATGTTGCATTTGGCAGGCTGACATGCTTTGAAATTTATACAAATATTTCAGGCTTACACTTAACTAAAATTAGTTCAACTAACTGCCAAATTGTATGTGTGGTGCAAGTAAGTACGTGGTCGATCAACTTTGCTGCACATTCACTTAGCTGCAACGCAATTGCAGCCACATCTCCAAGGTGTGTGTGTGTGAGTGTGTGTGTGTGTGTGAGAGAGTGTGTGTGTGTGTGTGTGTGTGTCTGTGTTTAGATGCCTGTGTAGCTGCCAAGATTTAGATGTCCAAGTCCATGTTCTGAACTGCTTGCCTTGCCATGCCTGCCAGCAGCAGCATTGCTTGCAACATTGCAACATTGCGACATTGAGCGGTGAATGGTGAATTACTTGTTTCTCTGGCTAACGTAACGCGTATGTAATTGGTTAGGTTTTGGGGTTAGGCGCTGTAGGGCTGCTGAGGTTGTGGGGGTTGCAGTACTGTGGGGCATAGGGGTGTGTGCTGGGTGGGTTATTCTAGGCTGGGCTGTTGCTGGCTGGCTGGCTTGGACCTACAACCTACAACGTAAAATAAAAATCTGCGCATCGACGTCTACGCATTTGGAAGTTTTCAGCTAACTTGGCAAAAGCGCTGTCGACGCTGACGCCAGCAGCAGCTGCTGCGTGCACTCGTATGTGTGTGTGTGTGTGTGTGTGTGAGTGTGTGTGCGCGTGTTTAAATTGAAAATGCGGCTAGGCGAAAGAGATGTTTTGCCCTGCCCTGCCCTGCTCTGCTCCGCATTGCTCTGCTCTGTTCTGCGCTCTGCCTAACCCATCCATTTTTCCCCTCGCACACCGCCTACACACTGCCTGGCTGCCTGGCTGGCTGTCGTCCTTTGCAACATCCCCGCTGCTGCAACAGCGCCAAACAGGCAGTCGTTAGCCACGCAGCTCGTAGCCACGCAGCTTGTAGCCCCGGTGTTGCTTTGTACCCTGCCCACGCCCAGTCCAGTTGCTGTTGTTGGTGTTTTGCCGTTTTCTTCTGCTGCTGCCCGCTACGTCTGCTGGCGTCTGTTGGCGTCGACGTCGTCGTTGTCGTCGTCGTCGTTGTCGTCGTTGTCGTCGTTGTCGTTGTGGCTGCGTCTGCGTTGCGTTTGCTGAATGCAAAACGACGTCAGGCAGCCGCAGCAGCAGCAACAGCAGCAGCAACAGCAGCAGCAGCAACAGCAGCAACAGCAGCAGCAGCAGCTGGGCCAGAGGCAGCAACAGCAACAGCATCATTCAGTTTCAGTCGCAATTCAAACGCCATCAAAATCAAAACGGTAACGAAAAAACAATTTCTTTTTTTTTTCTGTTCGTTGCCACAGTGTGCAAATGTGTGTGTATGTATATGTTTGCAGCTGTGTGTATATGTATGTGTATGTGTGTGTGTGTGTGTCTGTTCGTGTTCGTGTTTTTGTGCACTGCATTTTGTTTAAACAATTTTTGATAAAGCGCAAATAGCATAAAGTGAGTGTGCCGCGAGTAATCGAGACCAACAACGACGACAACGACTACGACTACGACGACGACGGCAACGACGACGACGATGTCGGCGATGTCGACGATGTCGACGATGGTGACGATGACGATGACGATGACGACGTGTACGTGTGAGAGAAGCAAATGATGAGCTGCTCTGCTCTGAGGTGTGGAAAGCAACTAAGCGCTCTGTTGAGAGGCGAGACAAAATGACAGCTAGAGAAAGAGCGCGAGAAAGAGCGAGAGAGCGACAACGAAAACTGAACAAAACAAAGTGAAAAAGCGATGTGCAAAAAAAAATAAAATAAAATATTGCCACACAGTGACGTTGCTGCTGCTGCTGCTGCGGCAAAGGAACATAAAGCGTAGAGATGGAGTGCTTGGGGAGTACCACCATGTGTGTGTGTGTGTGTGTTTTTGATGTCGGTTAGCGAGTGATGGGGTAATGGGTGAACGGGGGAGTTGGAGTGGGCCAGGGTGGAAGGGGGGGGGGGGGGGTGGAGGGAGAAACGTATGAAAACCACCATCTTTAACTGGAAAGAAAATTTGTGCAAAACAACTGTGCAAAATGGATGCGCAAAAATGTGGGCCAAATTTTTGTATGGTGTTTTTGAACCACAATTGCAAAAACGACTGCTGCTGCTGCCGCTGCTGTTGTTGTTGTTGTTGTTGTTGTTGTTGCTCTTCAGTGTTGCAAAATTTCACTTTTTTATCGACAAATTTGGTTGTTGTTTTTGTTAGTAAAAAGCTTAGCCTTTTCCCGCTTTTTGTGTGCTAAAAACTATTGAAAATGTTTGAAGAAAATTGTTTTTGCGCCTGCAAATGCAATATTCAAAATATAATCGGCTTAGTCAAATATATATATATATATATGTATATGTATTTATATTTAGCTCGGCTTAGAGATATGCCCTTCAATAGCTAATATATATAAAGTATGGAACTCTCGTTGGACATTAACATCATGCATAGATAATGTAAACAAATTAGTGTTTGACTAGGAATGACTATCAAATCAAATCAGATATATTTAGCTTGAAATTACTGATTAACTAACGTGGCAACTCTACAGTTAACAAATCGAAATATGGTTAATTTGTGTCAGTTCAAGCTCATTTACAGGATTTGTCTCCAAAAGGCTCAAGTTTATTCCAAAAATGTCCTTATGCAATTGAGATACACTCATAACAAGTTGCATTTTGAGCCCGGTTGGTTATTCCAATCAGAATAGAGTACATATGTATATCCATTTAAGGAGTAATACGTATTGTCTCCATTTGACAAACGTATAAAAAAATGTGTCATATATAAAAATGCGACCATTTTTACAAGCTTTGCTTTTGCTCTTTTTTTGTGTTTTTTTTTGTGTGTTTTTTTTTTGTTTTTGCTTGCTTCACATACATATAAATAAATATATATATTTTTCGTTATTTTCTTATGTTTTTTTTTTTTGGTTTATTTTTTTTGTATTTGTCTTTATGTACATATGCACATATATATACATTATGTACACGTTGACGCGATTTCGCAGTCATAAAAAATGTAGAAAAAAAAATACCCAAAATGTATCTGCAAACTTGTGTGTATATATGTATGTGTGTGCGTGTGTGTGTGAGTGTGTGTGTTTGTGTGTGTCTGTGTATCTGTTGAGTAGAGTCGACGTTGTCGTACAACAAATCACGTATTCGTTTGTTTCTTGCATAAAACCGCAGCAAAGATAACGGTTTCGACCGTTGTTTTTGTAAATAGGCGAGAATTGCGAGTTATCGCCATACAGTGGCAGAGGCGGAGGCAGTGGCAGAGGCAGCATCTATGTGTGTGTATTTGTTGTATGTATGCCTCAACGTATGTACCTAGCTGTATCTAGCCATGTATCTTTATAATACATATACACATAAATTGATGAGTGAGCTGTTGTGTTCCATTGCAAATGGGCTCAAATAGCTTTGGCCCCACAGTGCATTGGCATTGTCAACCAACGTTTGTCTCTCAACCAAACAACTCGTTAAATTGCTGCTGCTGCTGCTGCTGGAAGCTATCACGAGTCTAACTACAGTAGTGTCTGCCCAAGCATGCATCTCACATTTAAATTATTATTAACAAAAAAAAAAAGAAGCAACATTTCGTGCACTTAAAAGCTCACTTGAGCGAAAGCACACCAGCACTTGAAGACCAACAGATTGAAACTCACTTGAAATCAGATATGTATATATATATATATGTATATATCATATCACAATTGATATTAAGCAGATCTTGAGTTTTAAATATGATTATGATTTTAAGGTCGTTTCGTTTAGTCGAGTGTAGTTGGTGCACATCAGGTGGACTTCACTGTACCTGTGCCCATATTAATCTATCTGCTCATTTACCTATCTACATGCATAAAAACATACACACATACATGCACACACACACACACACACACATATAGACATCTACCTACGTAGATGGCAGAAGATGGGCATCAGAATCAGCGTCAGCATCAGTATCAGCTACGGCGTCAGATTCAGCGTCAGCATCAGCATCAGCATCACTGCAGATATTTTTCTTTCTTATTAGATTTAATACAAGACTTTACAGATACACACACACACACAAGCAGAGAGATACATGGGTGGGCTGTTGTGGCTGTTGGTAACAAGGGGGGCGTGGAGTAGTGTAGAGGGGAGGAGGGGGGGGGGGCAGCAACAGCAACAAGAAGCTGCCGCTGTTGCTGTTGCTGCCTGTCGCACATTTGCACTCACGTCGAGTCACAAAATGAGCGAGCATTTTTCAAAGAGCCGTTGTGAAGGCACAACTAAGTTTGTGGGGGGTTCTGGCGGGGCACAGTTTGTGGGCTAACTGTGTAACCCCTCCGAACCCTGGCCCCCGATTCATTGTGGCCGTCTTTTGGTCCAGTGATTCAGGCAATTCAGGCACTCGGTTTAATCGACCAGTCCCCAGTTCGACCCAACAACGTTTGTCGCTTTCGCTTCCCTACACACACAACCTCCTCTCGCTCTCACACCAAATATGAGAGAGAGAGAGAGAGAGAGACAAAATGAGAAAAAGAAATGGAAGAGCGAGCGAGAGAGAGAGAGAGAGTAAAAGAGAGAGCGCCAGAGCGAGAGCGCCGAGCAGTGCACATTTAAGGAGTCAAATCAAATCAGCGAGTGCGACACGAAAGCTCCAAAGATAACAAGTTTACCATTAAGTTAACGCGACACTGCAAACTGTATCATCATCATTACACACACAACTCTGCATAGGTGGACGTGTTATCGATCACTCTTTTTAATTTCGATAGTTCATTGGTTGGATTAACAGCGATTCCGCTGATCGGTTGATAGTTTGTCTGTATATATCGATCAGTCTCATATTGTTTATTGATTCTTTGCGAATAGATTCCTCAAGCTAATAACTTAAATGGATTCCTTTCGATTGTTTATCGCTATTGATACAAATTGAAGCATTTTGCAAGCTAACATGTATTACAGGGCTGTACTTGTTTAGTCTGTTAACTTTGTTCAGCTATTTGTTGTTGTATGTCCGTATATGAAATGAAGAAGCAAATAGTCTTAGTCTATGCGTCGCATACTTTTCTACTTCTTCTGTTTTCTTTTCTTTTTGTTTTTTTTTTTTTTGCTGCTGCTGCTGCTGTCGATGCTTACGTCGCCATCGACTGTTCCTCTTCTTCCACTGCTGCTGCTTCTTCTTCTTCCACGGTGGCAAATATGACTTCAACCGGTTAAAAAAAAAAAAAGAAAAAGAAAGAAGCATTTACGTTGGCTTGGTCTGGTCTGCCTGACCGCCCGCCCTCCCGTCCGTTCGTCCGACCGCCTGCCTGCCTGCCTGCCACTGACTCTCTTTTTGTGTGTTTGTATGTGTGTGTGTATCTATGTCTGTTTAGATACAGATACATTATGTAAAAATGGCGAGCATGCCAAGTGCTCTTATTGTTGCTGTTGTTGTTGTTATTGTTGTTGTTGTGACTACAGATACGGCAACGCTGACGACAACGGTTGAACGTATACATACATATATATATATATATATATATATATATAAATATATGTATGTATATTTGTATGTATGTATATATAAGGCTTTTGGGGGTCTTCTGTATGCCTAGCTACAAATTGTTGTTGTTGTTGTTTTGCTTTTCATGACTACACTTTAGCAATTCATTATACATACTTATCAAACATAGATACACATACATATATATATCTGTATATATATATATGTGTACTTGTACAATATTTTTTTTATATCATCTCGGGTGCATTTGTACTCGCTCATCTCATGGACCAGCAAGGGAAGTGCCCCAAAAAAAAAAAATAAATAAAATAGTTGGAAAAATATTAAATAGGTTTGCCCTAGTTGAATTTGCTCGACTCTCTGGTACCCTGTTGTAATCACATCTTAAGTATTTGTTAACTCATGGGCTGTTCCTGAAATAACTTCCAATTTCATTCGCCAATCTAAACTGTTTACCAAAAGACATATCGATTTAGACATGATTTTTAATACAAACGTTTATTAAAATATTTTGTATTCTATTTTGTCTGGTTTTTTTTTTGCACAGTATATGAGAACTAACATACAAAATGAATGAGCATACACATATATATACATATATGTACATATCTAGAGCCACCATATACACCTTCTTCCTCTTCGCAATAGTCATAATTGAATAAGTATCACTTTTCTAAAATTGTCTGTTTACAATGCTAAAAGCACGCCATCTGTTTATTTATACTAGAAAAATGTGCACAGTTAGATAAGACTAGGGTACCTTTATATATATATATATATATATATACTTTTTATTATTTTGCAAGTTTCACGTTGAGAATTTAAGTAATCATTTTTTGCAGTACTTAAAAATGATTATTTTAAATCTTGAATTTCTGACCTCTTTTTTATTTTTAACTTGAAGCTGTCTTCTACTGGGGTTGATTGAGTCATTGGTTAGCACTGTGAACTTTAGAGGAGATGATCATGATCAGTGAATCAGCGATTTTATAGTTGTTTTTTTTTTTTTGCAACTTGAGTAAATCGTTTTGAATGTGACTCTCTGATTTTTCCATTGAATTGATTTCATAATGTTTTTATGCTATTACAACTTGTATATTAGTGATTAATATGTTGTCAGATTAAGCTCAGTCAGCTCTCGAACTTTGCAAAAAGCTTAGCGTTTGCCAAAATTTGAACGTATTCGAGTTTTGATGACTATTTTGCTCGCAGTGTGACAAATCCTGTGAAATTGGATAACGAATATTGTTGTGCTGTTGGCGGCTTATTGTTATTGTCGCACATGTCAATTAATTGTTTATTGCTTGCAATTAGTTGTAAAATGGCACCAAATTTGTTGCCACGCCCAGCTGAGAATAAATCACAAGTTGCAGTTGAGTTCCGCTTTCGCAACGACAATAAGAACCGTTATACAATTTTTGTTATTGCGCTGTAACTGTTCTATACTATGTCTGTGTGTGTGTGTGTGTGCGTGCGTATGTATGCATGTGTATATTCAATAGTCAGATCTAGACAATGGCAATGCAATTGCCTATGTACTTATAATAGCAGCAAAATTCAGAAGCAAAGACACAAAAACCAAATGCAACTGAAAAAGCAAAAGTAAAAGCAAAGGCAAAGGCAAAGGCAAAGGCAAAGTTAAAGGCAAAGGCAACAACAGGAATCAGAACGCCAACATTAAACATACACCGGCAGCAGCGACAACAACAACAACGATTGTCTTTGCGCCCTATGTCCTCTCTCTCCTTCCTCTTACTCTCTCGCGCGCCACACACACACACACACATACACACACTCTCTCACTCGCTTCCACGCTGTGTGCGTGTGTGCAAGCATGTTTGCTGTTGATGGCGTCGCAGCCAGCAGCAGCTGCTGCCTCTGCCACTGCGCTGCTCGTGTCGACGTCGTCGTCGTCGCATCGTCATCGACATTTGCCAGGCGACATTTGTAGTCGGTTGCTCTCAGTCAAAATAACTAACACAATAATAACAACGCGCGATTTTTGTTTGCGGCAATTTAATTTCTATATACGTACAGTATTTTAAATAAATACATATGCAATATACATGTATGTATATATTTACATATATATACACATGTGCATGGATTCCCTTTGTTTTCCTCATTGTCAATAACAATATATTTACAGTGCTCAAAACTTTTTTTTTTTGGTTTTTTTTTTTGTGTGTTTGCTCACAGAAGTGTCAAAAAGTTGAATATCAAAAACATAAGTCACATTCCAATTGGACTTACAAGGCACATACATAGACACATGCTAGGTATATATGTGGGTACGTGTGTGTGCTTATGGCTGCGATAGCTCTAGAAAATATAACAGAGCCCATCAGCTGCAGCTGCTCAGCGTCGCAGCCGTTGTCAGCGTCGCTGTCGCCGTCACAGCCGCCGTTGTCGTTGCCGTTGCCGTCGTCGCGCTTTGGTCGCTGATACAATTTTTTTACCTTGAGCCCATTTTAAGTCTCAACAAACCAAGCTTGAGAACACAACACTGTTCTGTACTCACTGAACACTTAAAAAAAAAAAAAAACGAAAGAAAATACACAAAAGTAACCAAAAAGAAAATACAACAACAACTTATTAAAAGTGCGTGCAAAACAAAAATTGCGAAAAATTTCAACGCTAACCAATTACAACAGAAATTGCGCGAGAGCGAGCGAGCGAAGCAGTGTGTGTAATAAAGCGAATAACAATAACAAAAAGAGAGAAAGAAGTGTAGTATTTATTGTTTATCTGAAAGTGCGAGCGTGTGCTTCATTATATTCTAAACAAGCGTATTAAAGAAAGAAAAGAAAAGAGAGAAAGAAAAGCAGAGAAATACGCAATTAAAATAATTTCGAGGTTTTTTTTTCTGTGCTGTGCTGTTCTACGATTTGTTTATATTTGATTAAATTGTGTTGTATTTTTGTAAAGGAAAAGAAAGTTCTCTCGTCTTGCGTTTTCTAATACATACGCATGTACGCATACACAAATACAGACACCTTTGAATGTATGTGTAATATACATGTGCAATGCAAAATTGGCAATTGCAAGCGCAAAGCTATCAACAACATTACCAGCATCAGCAACCACTTCATCATCAGCAGCCGCAAAACCAACATCACCAGCAACAAGCATTCGCAATTGTCGCGCAACAGCAACATCAGCAGCAGCAGCAGCAACAACAACAACAGCAACAACAGCTGCAACAGCAGCAGCAGCAGCAACAGCTGCAACACCAACAACAGCAACTGCAACAACAACTGCAGCAGCAGCAGCAGCATCAACCGTTGCAATTGCAGCAGCAGCAATACTTGAACAGCAATAGCAACAGTTGCAACAACTGCAGCAACTATAGCATCTACAACAACAACAATTGCTACATCTATAACAACAACAACAACAACAATAGCAATCATCTACAATATCATATCAACAACAGCAGCAACAACAACAATCTTGATGATGACATTTATTATTTGTTTTACAAAGATTTTTATGTAAGTTTTCCAAAATATACAAACCAAAAAAAAAAACAAAAAAAAAAACCGAAACAATATACAACAATCCCCAAACATTATCTTTAGATCGATTAACACAAAACACATATGAACCACTGTAGAACCTAATGAAAACTAAATGTTTTCCAGCACATGATCAGAATATTAACAGTGGTTCAGATGTGATTATTTACTAATAGTTCGATTCATAGAAATATTAGGGCATTTTGATGGGTGTCTGAACGCAGGTGTGGCAAACGTAACAAACAAAACCCATAGACTCTCACTTATCATTTAAGCCAGACTTTCAATGTGGGCAAGAGCGAGAAGCAAAAGAAGACACAGGAACAACAACAATAGAACGGCTACAAGTAGAGCAGCTGCTTCGGCTTGTTTTCTATTCCACACTCACACACACGCACACGCACACACACACACACACAATCACAATAATGCTGGCTAATGAGACCAATGAACCTAACCAATATGCAATTGATAGAATCAAGCAAAGATAAGTTTTAATTAACGAATATTTTTATATATGGTCTTATCGATATATGGTCGAAAGACAATCGAATTGGGCCTGATTACTGGCCCCAAAAATGTGCTCGCAAGATGAAGTAACTGTATTTTATTAGAATGAGATTGGTCTACTAATTGGAGTGTATGTCTGGCCGATGTGACTAATATTTGCTTAATGCTTAATCGATTCCTTATCAATATTATTAACCGTTGGCATTCGAGCATTCATTCAACCCATTTCTCGATTGACCCACCAAATATTGCGTTATCAGCACACGAGTGTTCTGTGGTCCGTTATCACCAATTGTGATTATTTATCATACCTTTGCACATACTTTGTATGCGGGTTTCTATTCGATGTTTTTTATTGTGGCCCACTTATTATTTCTAAACTGTTTTTTGCTTCCAATAGTTATTGATAAGAAACAAATAGAAAAACAATTGCAATTCGCTGTTGCGCTTATTTTTTGATTTGTAATGCTCAATCTGTAGTTGTACCCAGTAATATCAACTGTTTGAGAGTCAAGGTTAAGCACTACTTTAATTAATTGGCTTTTATTACCGTGTTGACAAGTTGTTGTACAGAAATCTTAACTGCAAAGTGTCTTTGGTAAGAGCTCTTGTAATATTTCAAAATTTAATGAAATTCAAAAATGCAATATCAATCTATATATATATATAGCTTGCTGATCTGATTGAGACAAGCACATAGCATTTTCGTCCTGCTGGAAAGATCCGGGCAACGAATCCAACTCTTTTCCAGCTAGTCATTTTCTCGGAACGTATGTGCACGAACTGTATCTTAATCTTGTAGTGCTGCAGTGGATTTATATATAATTATCTAGATATATATATAGATGTATATATATAGAGATTTGTCTATATAGAGATGTGTCTATGTACGCGTAAGATAATGATACGCTGTGTACAGATGCAATGCAAGTTAAAGTCTGAGTAGTTTGACTTTAGATAAGTAATATCTTTCCGCACACATCTATATCTATATATATATATATATACATCTATATCTATATATATATATATATATATATATACATCTATACATCTAAACACAGATATGTCTACATACATATGTATGGCTATTTTTATGGCCCACGGAAAAATGCATTTCAATGTCAATGTCAATAATAAATACATGTCTCTCGCCTTTTATAGCGACGTCAACTCTCAAACAGATATCTCAGATATATATACAAAATGTTGAGCACCTATACGCAATGTTTATGCATATCTGTCGATCTATATATATATATATATATATATACATATATTTATATATCTGTATCTGTATCTGTATCTATATGTAAATATTAATATGCTTGCCAAAATTATGCGTCATTTTGCAGTTACAATCACTTGCATTGCATTATATATGTACTATATCTATATATGTATGATTGTTTATATATATTTGATGAGTACTATTTGGGGGTTGGGAACAAACAACAGCACCCCATCGCCAGCAGTGTACCACTTGCTGTCCAACTGAGTGGATGATTCACATACCAGAAATGAAGGTCTTTCAGCAATTTGACACGGAGTTTTCAGAGTTTTACCTTAAGTCTATATCTAGATATAACACTTGCAAGCAGACTATCAACATCAGCTTCAAAACCTATATCGGAAACTGTATTTTTGACTGTCAATCAAGTTTTTACGTGATATACATTATTTTTCAATACTCATTTCAATTCGATTTGAAACTCATTTGTGCTCGATCTTTTTTATACGAGTTTGGATTGCTTCTAAAATGTTTTCAAATCATGAATGGAATTGAAATTTTATAGTTGAACGAACAGTTTGCAAAAGAGTTGAGTTTTTTTTGGTCGTTTTTTCGCTTGTCGATTGACGATTTTGTTCGCTTGATTAGCTCAATGTCATTTCAATCAATGAATGTATATACATATATATACATATATATATATTTCCCAAAATGTTGTTGCTATTTAGCTATGCGCAGGCATTTGTCGTTTGGTCGATGTGCTTTCGAGATGCGCAGTTTAAGCCCAGAAACTAACCCCCGTTGACCGTCGCCAATCTCAGAGACCCCTGCCCGCCTACCCGCCCCGCCCTCGTCGCTTCCAATACGCTGCTAAGATACTGTCTTGGTGTAGTTGGATTACAGCACTAATACACACGCAAAACGTTGCCCCAAAACGCACATATCTAACGCGTAATTAACATGTCGTCATTTGCTGCTTCTCCTCTGTCTCCCAACCCCCCAACTGGATTGTTTTCGAGCGCCCCCCCCCCCCCCCCTCTCCCCAGTCCCTCTGTCAAACCCTTAGCATATTTGGTTCACGCATTTGCCTCGGCCTTTCGGCAATCTAATTTCATTTATTTGCCCTTTTTTGGAGAAAGTATTTTTGGTTAAGTTTATTTTTTTTTTTCATGTTTTTTTTTTTTTTGTTCTTTATTTTTGGGTTTACGTTTTGGGTTATATTGGGTTTTTCGAGGGTTGATGTCGTTGTCGCTGTTGCTGTTGCTGTCGTATTATACACCATCTACATTTCCATCTTTATTCTCGCATCTTCGCCTGCGTCATTGTCTTTTTGTTTTATCTGCAACCCCTCCTATTTGACGCCGCTATTTTGCCCTTTACTTCCTGCGCTTGTATCTGTGTGTGTCAAAGAGAGAAAAAGAGACAGATAGAGAGGCAGACAGAGAGAGAGAGAGAGACAGAGAGAGAGGGGAGGAAGGGAGAGAGAGATAGCTAACGAAATCCAAAAACAGAAAAACCGACACCAAAACATGAGGCAGCCAGCCAGTCCGGTATATTCCAGTCTGTCAGTCAGTCAGTCAGTCAGTTTAGCAATATTTTGTTCATTCAATTATTTCTTCAATGCACGCTTATAAAAATATATGCACATACACACACACACTCGCACACTCACATGCTTGGCATTTGAACAAGGTAATAGGCACACGCACAGATACCATTGAATAGATACAGATACATTTACAGATTCACAGCTAAACAGATACAGATACAGATACGCAGATACAGATACGCAGCAACTATTCGCTACAGTAACACATAGCAAGCGTACTACACACACACATACACACACACACACACGCAACATACGAATGTACACACGTACATAGATACACATGTATCTAGATACACATTTCCGTTTCGCTTCTGGTTCCTAGCCCATTGCCAAATGACGTACGACAATTTGTACACAATAAGTACTTATCTATCGATACCCATTTGCCTAGATTCTCCCTTCTAAAACAACCAGTCGCATAGACAGAGACCCAGTTGACAAAGAAACTATTTTTAATCGCGCCTCTCAGTTGGTCAGTCAGGAATATTCCAGAATGAACTACAACAAATTCGTCGGCCCCTTGCCGACAATTTACCACAATGGGTCAATGGGCGTCTACCTGAACAATAAACTTATCTGAGTACAGATAAAATGGGCAGAGCTCAACATATTTATGCTCGCAGCCCATTCATAATGGAAAAAAACTGTGCAAAGGTAACAGGAACAGGCGGAAGGAAACAGCTGTGAACCCATAAGGCTTATATATTCCTGATCAGCATGTTGTTGCGGCCATGTCCGTTTGACTGTATGAATAGCCGAACTCAGAGATTGCAAGAGCTGGCGAGTGCACTGCTAAAGTTCATTTAGTGTCAACGATAACTGTGCCCGATACAAATCGATTTTCGATATCAATAAAAGACACAATCGTAATATAAGAAACGTAGAAACGTTACCAGAAATTTGTTTCATATATTCCTATTCGAGCTGTCTCAACTTGAGTATACTAGCTTAATATTTTCAAATATATAAATAGAATAGACATATTCCACAGGTAGAGAGTATCTCGTAGTCTCACTTGTTGTGGCATGCATCAGCTCATCTGCTTATATTTGAGGATGTGCTACCCCCTACGCTAGGGGTTGTATCTGTTGCCCTAACGGTAAAGGGGCACTCGTTCCTGTCTGTTCCAGTAACGTTTCGTGTGTGTCTGACCTCGTGCAAAGCTCAAACTTACATACATGGATGCACAAATATGTGCATGTATGTATGTATGTACATATATATATATATATATGTATATATATATATATATATATATGTATATACAGGGGAGGTACAGCTGTAAACGTGTGTGCAGTTTGATTTTGTTGCTGTTTTTTCACAGGCACTCTTTTTACATGCCCACGTTCTTCTACGGTTGTTGTGCGAGCAGCTAACCAAGAGTTAAGTGTAGATAGACACAATGCAAGTACATGGCCCTGTTGTATATACACACACACTTACACACACACTCACACACACACAGATGCACACACAAGTACGCACACCATAGCTATGACAACATTCTTTGTTATACGCTGAGCTCATTAAAAATGTGTAAAAGGTATGATAGTTTTGAGCAACAGTATGTAACCGACAGAAGGCAGCATCTTGCGACCCCATAAAGTGTATATATATATTCTTGATCAGGACCAAAAGGCGACGCCGTATATGCATGTCCGTATCTGTGAACACGTTGATCTCACAGACTGTAAGTGGCAGTCACTTGAAATGCATAATATAAGTTCTCGTGTTTATTTTATTTGTATCGATAACTGGTCTCGTTTCGTGGTTATCGATACATATCGATTTGCGATAGCAATAAAAGCACAATTTTAAAGGCAGATACTTCTAAATTGACTTGAATTTCAACAAGATCGCATAAGAAACAAACGAGTTATAGTTAGTATCGAACTGAGCCATAATATATGTATGTGTATATTCTGTAGTGCCCCGTTCTATATAAAACATTACACAAATACATCCATAAGCATGCAAATGTGATTTCACTTCAGGCTTGTCTCTTACGCTTCGGTATCCTGTGCATGAGACCGCTTTCACTTTAGTATATAGAATATATTTAACAGCTGTGCTTAGGGTATATCGTAGTCGAGATCACTCGACTATTGCATTCCTACTTGTTTTCAGTGCTCTTTGGCAAATGACTGTAGTAGCCCCTTGTTAAAAAAGAACACACACAGAGCATAAGGAGATGAATCCGAAGCAGCAGAGCAGTAGAAGGATGCCCCTTTCGAAACCCACTCTCTCACACACAAACACACACAAACAATTTGCGAGGCATCTGTGGCAGATAGTTAATATTAATAAAAAAATAAAAAGATAAAAGAGGCATCGGTGACGAGTCTGCATAGTGCGTCTACAAGTTGAGAACGTATAACCGCATACCCCACACACCCTACACACCCTACACACACACACACACACACACACATCACTAGCGAACCAACCAATTACCAACTCTCCCGCTCACTCACACCACACCACAGCACAGCACAGCACACCACATCGTGATGCAGTGGGTTGTGCAGTGAAGGAGGAGACTGCGTCAGTTACTCTCCTTATATGCATGTATTGCGACGACTCTTGAATTGCGTATAATAATGGCAAATAGATAAGCCCTATATGCATCTATGAGTGCATATAAATATATATATATATATACATATAAATATAAATATATATATATATGTATGTGTATGTGTATGTGTATGTGTGTGCTTGCACCTATATAAGATACATTAGATACATTATAATACTACACATTAGTCATGCGCTCTCCTTGGCATATGCCAATTTCCATAAATGCAATAAAACATTTTTTTTTGTGATTTTAATTCGATTGTATAATTACAATTACATGCAGAAAATATAATGTAATAGAATAGTATAAAGTATAATCGATATACGACACATTTCAAATGGAGTATGACATGCACTATACACCAATTAAACTAATTAAATTGACTTAAATTTTGTTTCGATTCGATCATTTTACGAAATGTTCACTTTGACATTAGCATTTTAACCGAGTTGTGCATTATTAATCAGTATATTGAAAAAGGATTTTAATTAAATGTCGATACGCAAATCTCAGTTGACACAAAACACACACGCGCATAATTGAAATTATATCGGAATGCCCCTCTTTAAGTCAATTTCAAATGCATTTTCTCATCAGCAAAAACATAAATAATTCAAAATTATCCGAAACAGCTAGCAAAAGTAAAATGCTTTAAGACTAACAACAAAAATATTTATGTATATATATATTTTTTTAATTTCTTAAATTCAAATTTGTTTTGATCAAAATTGTTTATGCATATCTTTTAAGTGAGTTATTTAACCCAATTTAATTTCGAATTTCGAAATGCATAACTTTGCCTGGCAGAATACTTTTAGCGCCATCTCAATCAGAGTGCGGTGAATCATGCCACAGGTTAAACCATTTGATGTTAGAGCAGTTTTTTTCCAGCTCTTGTGTTCTGTATCCTCCCCGAGAGAGATAGATAGAGAGAGAGAGAGAGAGAGAGGGAGTGGGGGGGGGGATTCTCTTTCTCTACCTCTTGGTGCTTATTGGCTGCCATTGCTGCACATCTTTTGTGGATTAACACAAGGAGCAGAAGTGACCAGTGACCGCGATGGGCTGAGGTGGGGTTTGGAGAAAAAAAGACTCGCACACGCTTCACCTTTTATGTTTAATTGCAGCATATTATTGCATATTGCACTCCATATATGTGTGTGGACATACATACATATGTACCCATAATATACATACATACATATATATATAGAAACAGACAGCTTCGGCAAAAACAGCTTCGCGACGTTCAGCTGCAGCTTCCGAGCTTTGCATTTTGAAACTTCGGCCTGCTCTGCGCTGCGCTCAGTCAGCGGACAAAGCTTCGAGTGGTTTCCAAGCTGACGCACATGCGTAAGCTGCGCTGTCGTCGACAGCTGCATTCGCCTTTCGCAGCAGCAGCAGCAAAAACAACAACAATAATCCCGCACACATACACAGGTACAGCAATGAGCAGCAGCTGCTGGCTGCCTGCCTTTGCTTTGCCTTGGTTTCCGTTTCTGCTTCAGCCGCTGCTTCTGCTTCTGCTTCTGCCCTGCCTCGGCTGCTGTCTGGTCGGTCTCTGCAGCATACAAAAGCTTTTATGCTTCTAGGCAGTTTTAAGATGCAAAAAAAAAATGAAGAAAAAATCCAGCTACTTCTAGGGGGAAAAAACAAAAGAATAAAGAGAGCGCGATATTGTCCACTTTGACAATATCATTGCTAGCTCTATTAACGGTAGAAATTAAGGCACATTTCTTACATACGTATATACTCAGTGCGTTAGATATCCGACTGGAATATAGCCTGTAGCCAGTCCCTTTTCTTTTTTGCACAATTTCAAAGATACTCTTTGAATGTATATTGCAATTATTCACTTGAAAAATCCAGATTTGTTTGTCTCTTTTGTATTGTACAATAAAATATTTGAAAGGCTTATTATGATCCAAAAAAAGTCTTTTTTTAATATTTGAAATGTCGAAAATGTGCCGAAATTTACTGAATTGAAATGTCTTCAACGAAAAAGCTTTCCTAAAGCATGATACTTATCGTGTAGCAGCATAACTGCTGTTCGGGTATAAGTGTGTGTAAGTAATGTGTATATATTTGTATACATATTTGTATATATATACATATTACGTACCTTTGTGTTTTCTTCTTCTTCTGCTTAACTGCTTATACCTTGCTGTCGCCTCTTGGTTCGTCTCATTGGTATTTTGTTGCCGCTGCTTATTCAGTTTTTTTTTCTTCGTTGTCGTTGGGCGCTTTCCTTAAGGAACTTTCTGCAGCTGAACCTGTACAGTTGAGCTAAGTCCAAGTATATATATATATATATATATATATATAGAGTATAAACAGAATCGCATTTTCTTTGCCTACATTTTGTACGTATGCCTCTTTTTTGACACCTTCTGTAGAAGTTATTACACTTTCCTCACACATTTTGGAACGCATTGAAAACATCTTGTCAAAATCTATATGATATAGGTACATCTGTGTAACAGCGAATGGCACCATATTAATGCTAGACTGCAATCTGCCAGCTTCGATGCAGCTTCTTCAAAGCATATTCCCCGATGAAATCCATATATTTTTTATATATTCAATTTTTTGAATTTTTTATTTTTGTTTTCTCTTGCTGTACACATTTTGTCCACCACGAACAGTTGCATAAAGGTACCAGGTCCCTAGAGGGCCGAGAATTGTGGCGCTCTCACAGTTTTTTTTTCTTCGCGTCCATGCATCCGCCAAAAAAATTGAGCATTGTTGCCATGCTGGCTGCTCTCGCATTTTTGTGTCTAACAGAAACGACTACTTAAAAAAATCAATAAATTCGGAACGTCTGAGCCAATAACCTTTTTTTTTCTTATTTTTTTTCTGCGTTTTTGTTTCGTTTTAATTTGAAGAGGCGAGAGATGCATAACGAAAAATAGCCAAAAACGACACAAAACAAAATGAGACAGTGGTTGATGTTGCTGTTGTTGCTGTTGTCGCTGATGCTGTGTGTGCTGCGGGGGCGGCTGTTGCAGGAACAGGAATGGGTTCTTTCAGTTTATTGTTCTTGTTGCGCTGTTGTCGCTGTCGTCATGCCTACGAACTCGCTTTTTTCTGCTTCTCATACTCCAGCAGCTCATTTATTTGTTGCTCTGCATTTTTCTGTGTCTTTGTTGTACAGTTCTTCTGTTTTTTTTTTGTCCACCTTTTCGCCTTTTGTTTTAAATATTGTTGTTGTTGTTGTTGTAACTGCTGTACACGATTCTTATTCGCCATCATTGCTGAAGTCTCGCAAGATGCTGGTGCGTAATGACCAGACAACACCCCAATTTGGCTCAGTGTCTCTCTTTCTCTGTCTCTCTCTGTCTCTGTCTCTCGTTCACCCACAAGCTGGAATTTATCTTATGTATGCATGTGCAGCAACAAGATTTGACCCTCGTAGCCAGAGTCTGGCCAGTGAAACTTGCGATCCCATTCGGCTGCTCTTACGCCCTACTCGTATTAATCAAATTATTTTTATATATTTTCTGCACTATTTAGTTAATGTTAATCCGATCCTTTTGCAAGACGAGCATAAAGATTTTGCATTATGACTTACTCATGGCAACAAAAAGTGTATACAACAGCTACAAAAAATCGCTGCCAGCTTCTTCACGATGCATTGCAGTTAGCTGAGCACTGCAATTTGCACTTGCAACGGCGAAGCAGTGTAATTGAAAACCAATTAAAATTGTTTTGTTGCACTGGTCATCTCCAATTTCGCTCCGCTCTGCTCTGCTCTGCTCTGCTTATATTTTTTAATGATAGTGAATTCACTTAGCATAGCTCTCATTTATTGCATTTGCCTCAACTTTGTTGGTTAATTGGTGCTGTGAATCAGTTATCAGTTTGTGGTTTGCATCTTCTAGTTAAGACTATTTGTTAACTTCAAGTTGCACAATTTGAAATCTTAACAATAAGTGAAATTGGTTCACATCTATTTGATTTATTTATTTATTAAACTCATTCAACTTACACTTAAAGAAATTTACGCATAGAGTAGCTGAAAATCATGAAATTATTTGTGTGTGTGTGTTTCAGACGTTCTGCTTTGCGGATCGACACGAGCAGTGCTAATCGACCTCGCAGTACCAACCAATGCCCCACACCACACCACACCACACCACACCACACCACACCACACCACACCATACCACATAACACAACCCCTCCGCCAACCGCCCTCACCCTTCCCATCACAGTGCCCTCGAATTTACCCGCAATCCCTAACTCGCTGTAGTTGTTGTATGCATAAAGTAAATGTATTTATTTAGCGCTTATCAGTTTACTTTGCTCAATGTGTTCATAGCGGTTTCTATTTATAAGGCAACCAACAACGACAGATACTCGCTATACATACACTTGTATATATATATACAAGTATATATATGTATAGTAAAATTCGTTTAGTTCCCATTTTGTTGTCAGCAAAGAGAACTGTGTGAACTGTGTACAAATGAGGCAAAAAAAAACAAAAAAAAAAAAAAAAAAAAAACTACACTTTAATTTTAATTGGCATTAAAGCTATAACTAAAGGTATATCGACTGTTTTGTCGTGGCTGCTATTGTCGTTTGCCGTATTCCAAATTACACATACGCCACGTTTTGCCATTGCAATTGCATTTGTGACTTAATTGAAAAACATTTGTTTGCATTTATGTTTTGCATATTGTTAATTATTGCATGGACTCAACAGAAAGATACTGTATGCGTGTGTGTGTGTGTGTGTATCTCTAAAATATTTTTGCGCTTATTGTCTTGTCTCTCGATCATTCCCGATTCGATTGCGAATAAACTGCAGCAGCCAGCAGCAGTCAGCAGCCAGCGCGCTTTGACAAGTGCAGAACTGGTTTTCATTTTATATTTCTTTATTGATTTTTATTTCTTTTTTGCTGCTGCTGCTCCTTCTCTCTTAGTTATTATCATTTACTTCTTGCATTTTTTCTTCTTTGTTTTGTATTGTGTTGCAATTGGCAAACAAAGAGCGAGCTGATAGCTAAAGACCGACTCAAAGAGTTGCAAAATGTGCCACATTGAAAATACCTTTTGAGTTGCTAGAGTTCTGTTGCAAGCGCATTAATATTTAAATAGTTGTCGTTTTTTTTTTTTTTTGGTTGTAATAAATAATATTTGGCGCAAATTGTTGTCATTTTGCAAACAGTTAGCGACACAATTATTGCAACATTTTGCATTTGCGACCGCAAATTGTGCATCGATGTAGCGACACATACAATTCTATTGTCTGCTGTGTGTGTGTGTGTGTGAGTGTGAGTATGAGTGTGAGTGTGCGGGTGTGTGTGAGTGTGTGCGAGAGTGTGCTTGTGTGTGTGTGTGTGGACGAATCCAAGAACAGTTTTAGATGAGAACACTATCTGTGACATTTTTGTTTACAATTTCAATTGCATGCCACCCACACGCCTGTATGTGCATCATCCCATATATATACATATATGTATATATATATATATATAGGCCTATATCTGTAAACCATGCACTCTCTTTAGTTTATTTCCCACTCGCACTCTCCTCTTTGCTCGCTGAGCTTAATCCAACATTTGCAATCACAGTCGAAGCATTTTGATTTTAATTGTCTTCTTTTTGTCTCTTTTTGTATCTTTTTTCTTTTTATACTTTTTATTCTTTTTGCTGTTGTTGTTGTTGTTGTTGTTGTTGTTTTCTTTCGCACATTTTGCACTTGAACGACTTTCAATTGAATATTGTATTTATGCAAACTGAGGCGCATTAATGCACACACAGATATATGTACTTATTTATATACACGTACATAAATACATATGTATCTATCTATCTATGTATGTATGTATGTTTGCACTTTATATATATATACATATATATATATATATATATATATTTGTTCGTCGTGTAGCCATCAACAAAGCAATTTACATAGCCACAAAAACACTTTTGCACATAAGCTCAAAGTTTGCACTCTTTATTGAGATATTGTTGTTGTTGTTGTTGCTGTTGTTGTTGTTGTTGTTGTTGTTGTTGCTGTTGTTGTTGTTGTTGCCACTGTACAATTTGTCATGCCATGCAATCAATGCCCAACGCAAATGTGCAGTGTGCAAATTTACTTGCAAAATAGAAAGCAAATGACAAAAAAAAAAAAAAAAAAAAAAAAAAACTATCAAATGCCGCACACAGGAAACTCGTTCAACATAATAATGTCTTCTCAGTTATCAATCAGCTTAAAATTTAAGATTTTTTAATATTTAAGAATCTATCTGATCTTTTCTAGCACTTACTTATTGAATAATCCGAATAATCCAATAAAAATCCCATAATTATCCAATTAATGCAAACTTATTTCTAATGCAAATTTTTCGTATTTTTCTATTTCTCTTTTCCAGGTAAGTGTCGTTTTGGGTGCCATTGAAAACGTGAGAAAACACTGACAATTGAATGAATGTTGAATGTTGAATCTTAACCAGCTGCAACACGATAAGTATTGCAAACTATATATATTTAAATCAATATCGGTTGCTAGGAAATGAAAATTTACTGCGAAACTTTTCAGTTTAACCAATTTAGTCATTTATTATTATTTTTTTGCGTTTTCGAAATCTGAAATTCATTAGTGTATTTATAAAAAGTAAATTCACATATATAAATAAATCAACTTTTGTTTATTGTTTTTTTTTTTCGATTTGAAGTGTTTGCAACTGTTCAATTTGTGTCGAGAAGCGAACTTTCGAGCATTTGTCATACAGTTTGTATACACGATTCATGTGAACTTTGATTGAGTGCATGGGCTGCTGTGTAAACAGTTAACCTTCAATGGAGCTAGGTCAATTCCATTTACAGCTGAAAGAGAAAAATGCCAAATGCTGCTCACACATTGTAGAGCAAATAGAGTTTTAATTTCGAAATACTTGCGCAAAATCGACAACGATGACGACGATCAAATAAACAGAGTCTCAACCCAAGATATATATACATGCAGAGTATATAATGCTATATATACACATATATATGTATAATTGTGTGTGTGTGTATATGTATATGCATTTAAGACGCGACAGTTGTTGCTAGGTGCTTGACTCAATGGGGCTCTACGAGCGCTACTTGTGTCTGCGATTAAATGGAAGTTTGCTATATTCCTGCTCTGAGCGGGTCTTATAAGCAGCAACAGATTCCTAATTGCATCCCGGGCAAAATGTTAGCTAGAGTATTGTTTTTTATAATGTTTTATAATGGAAGCAAAAAGCAAACACAGGGTATCGTCTTGTCGAGCATTTGCAGCAACTGTAGCAGTCTTGCCTGCCTTTTTGCTAACGTGTCATAATCACTTGAATGGAATTTCATAAGCAGGCAGCCATTTATTGCTAATTGCTAATGAGAAAAGAGAAAGACCGAGCAGCAAAGAGCAAGATAAATGAGAGAGAGAGGCCGATAAAACACAAAGAAAAGCAAAACAACACGACAAAAAAGAGCACCAACTTATATATATATATATATATATATATACATATATTTGTCAGTTAATGTTACTCATACGCAATGTGCGCCAAATATTTTTACACAAATGCTAATAGCTCAATATCGCTGCTGCTTTTGTAGCTGTTGTTGTTGCTGTTGCTATTGTTGCTGTTGTTGTTGTAGCTGTTGTTATTGTTGCTGTTGCTGTTGTTATTGTTGCTGTTGTTGTTGCTGTTGTTATTGTTGCTGTTGTTGTTGCTGTTGTTATTGTTGCTGTTGTTATTGTTGCTGTTGTTGTTGTTGCTGTTGTTATTGTTGCTGTTGTTATTGTAGCTGTTGTCATTGTTGCTGTTGTTGCTGTTGCTATTGCTGTTATTGTTGTTATTGTTGCTATTGTTACTGTTGTTATTGTTGCTGTTGTTGCTGTTGTTGTTGTTGCTGTTGTTGTTGTTATTGTTGCTGTTGTTATAGTTGCTGTTGTTGTTGCTGTTGTTGTTGCCGTTCTGTTGATCACTCAACAATTTACACGTTCTTTCTTCTCATTCGTGACAAATGATTTCATCGTTGTCAACATCATCGTTGAATTTGTCACATGACTTATGCTCATAAATAATATACAACAATGAATAGCCAACTTTTAGTGTGGCGTCGATTCGCACATAACACAACTATTGTCCAACTCGCTTGACCTATTTATAGGTTAAGCACAGTTCACAGTTACATACATATATATAAGTTGTGGGAATCGTACGATTGAGGGATTTACTCGTAAGTCCAAGTGACAAACAACAATCATGCAAATGCAACACAAGTGCAACACATGTGCAACACAAGTGCAACACAACCATATTTCAATTTCAAATGGTTAATCATTAACCAACAAAATGGCAATAATTACCTGAAAACACACACAACTTGTCAACATTTCTAGAAACTTTTTAATTTCAGACTTTTGCCTACTTTCAAAATGTTTTTTTTTTTTTTCTTACTTTTAATTTCTGTTTTTTTTTTTCTTACTTTTAATTTCTGTTTTTTTTTTTTGCTGGAATTTTTCCAGTCACTCTTGACAAGTTTTCTATCAGCTGCATGTACACAAATCAATATGTCAGCCTTCTTGTTATTGTGTTACCCAACACTTAAGGGCAACACACAGGGCATGGGGCGTGGGGCAAGGCGGGTGGCTGTTGGCTTAGCAAAACTTGCCTTATTTGTGACTGGTGCTCTGCTGGTGGCAAAGCGAATGACTTTATAAAAATATGTATCTATGCCCATGTCCATTTGTAGTAAATAATATATAAGCATATATGTATATGTGTGTGTGTGTGTGCTTATGTGTGTGTGTATGCTTATAGTGCACGAATGTTTTGGGGGAGGTGTATTCCAAGGCACAACATGCTGAAGGTTTTAACAGTCGACCTACGTGTCATGCATAAAAGCCAAATCGGTTTTCCCGTCTGTCTCTGTGTGTGTGTCGGTGTGTGTGTGTGTCGACTGATAGACAGCAATACAAGAATTTTCACATATGTTTGCCCTTTGGCCATTTCCCTCATTGCCTCAGCATTTGACTTTTGCTCGAGTATTGGCATTCGCACGAGGCCGAGAGGCGGCCTCTCTTGCTCAATATATTTATTTTTGTATGTGTGTGTGCGTGCGTGTGTATACACAATATATTACACATACGCAGCGTCGTCCTTGACTAAACTAAATCAACTAAGTCAGATGAAATCAATAACAACAACCATAAATAACACAATGATTTCTTGACTTGCCAACATTTTGCGCTTTGTTCTAGAGTGCTATGTCAATATCAATTTAAATACTCCAAAGCACAACTGCTTGAGAAATAAATATATGAAGAGTTTATATATATATAAACGACGACTCGCTGATCATGGCTACAGCTTTGCTGACAGAAGACTAAAGTGACAGCAGCCGTTAGACCTTTGCTTTAGAACACAGTCTCCGATCGACATTTCAATTTCACATTATATTATTCTCTGAATCCACAGCAAGATAATTCCAAATTTTTCAAATCCAAAAGCAAACAATTGAAATCGGCCATTTTTCAGACGAAAAATCATCAAATTAAGTTAATCAAACAATAATTGCAGTTCACTTGAAGTAAACATACATATATGAATATATATATACATATATATATGGCATATATGAATATATATATATGTGTGTGTGTGTGTATATAGATTGCTGCTAACGTATTTAATAATTCATTCGCTGCTTTTTGCAATTAGTCTTAATCTGTCATAAGCCCGCTTTTAAAGCAGCTTTTGGCAAATGTTTGCTAGTAATTGGTAAAACGACTGAAAGATTCAGCAGCTAATTTGCCAAACACATTTTGCTTGTTGTGTGTGTGTGTGTGTGTGAGTTGCTACTGGCTGTATTCAGTTACCCCCCATCCCCCCGCCACCTACTTAACACACACACAAATTCTGCTTCGCCCACGAAGGCTTATTAATTATTTCCCCGATTATAAGTGTGTGTGTGTGCGAGTGTGTGTGTGTGGGTGTGCGTGCGCGTGTGTGTCTAAGTATATGCATCCCTAAAACGCGTGGGTGGCTCTCACAAAGGCTGATGCTGATGCTTCCTGCTGCTGCTGCTGCTGCTGCTGCTTCTGTTGCCACTTTGGTTATTCATTTCATTCACCTGGCTAACACAAAACCGACCTCTGTTAGCCTCCCCAAACAAAATGCTCGTGAAGGAGTGGAGGAGGAGTAGGAGGAGCAGGTAGGGGTGTGGGGGGAGGGGATGGGGATGGGGAATGCAGCTGTTCGGTCTAATTCTATATTCTCGTTCTCATTCTCATTCTCGTTCTCATTCTCGTACTCGTTTCTGCTTCTCAGTCTTGCTCGCACTATTTGCTGGCTGGGGCACACTCTGTCTCTGTCTCTGTTGCCGTCGTGCTCTATTTCTATTTCTCATCTCTGGCCATTTTATGCTCTTCTCTGCTGTCTCTCTCTCTCCCAAGATTAAATCTCTCGCGACCAAATGCAGCGTTTGAGCTGTGAACCGCTTGTGCATCTCGGCAAAGTGCCTTCAATTAGCAGTCAAAAACAAAATAACTGTAACTGCAAAATTTCCAAAAAAAAAAAAAAAAATCCATTTTTCTATTTAACAATTTGTGTTTTTTTTTAGTTAGTATTTTTCAGTTTTTATCTTCCTTGATCCTTCATCTCTTCCTGATGCAGCAGGATACTTAAATTTCAACAAATCCAACACTTGATCTATAATCAAAATAAAGCATATTTATTTATTGGCCTTTCTTAAGCACATTTCCAAACAAAAATAAATGTATAAATATATATACAAGTGGCTTAAGCGCGACTAGGCCATACCCTGTAATCAGTTGCACAAAAGTGCAAATGCAATTCCAAAGGAATTTGAAAATTGTGTTTATTGTTTTGAAGGACTATAACCATATTTACACATTTTCAAAGGGTATACAGAACACACACACACACAAACACACGCCTGCTTGCCAGACGTGCGTCTCCCTAAACCACCACCCCTCCACCTGCCTTGAGCCGCCCACTTCACTGGCAATGGCCTAAACAAACTCAATCAGTTGTTTGCTTTATGACAGAGCTTTTGGTAACGCGACCATGTCCCGTTAGTCCTTGCCTACTATGCCTTGCTGCATGTAAATATCTATATGTATGTGTGTGTGTGTGTGTGTGTGTCTGTGTGTTTGTATGTATTGCTTTTTTTATCAGCACAACTTGGAAATTGATGCTGTCGACGTCGCTGCTGGGACTTGTCTTATGTGTGTGCATTTGTGTATGTGTGTGTGTGTGTGTGCGCTGCTGTATTGAGTGTATTTTGTGGCGTTGTTGCCAGTTGCCAGTTGCCAGTTGCCAGTTTTCGCCTTGTTTGTTGTTGTTGGCTCCTGGCCTCTGCGTGCGAAGGACATTTCAGTCTATTCGGAACTTTTGAGTTGGGGAGTTCAAAATCGCGCGTGTTTCGTGTTTGTTAACGGTTCCTTTTCTGTTTATTTTATATATATATATATATATATATATATTTTTTTTTTTTTTGGCCACTGTTTACATTTAGACACACACACACACACACAGAGAGAAAGACGCACACAATGTGAGTGTGTTCACTGTGTGTATATAAGCCAGACAACCGCACAACACAGACCATTCACCGCTATGAAGCAGCCGCCTCATGCCACCCACTACTGCTAAGACCAGCTGAAAGGCTCGTTTGTATATTAAATGCGATTTGGCATTTTACTTATATATATACATACATACATACATACCTATATATATATATGTATGTATATATGTACATATTTTATATATACAAATAAATAATTTCATGTTCTGCTCAGTTTCTTGCGGTTGTTGTTGTTGCTCTAATTGGAAATGTCATACATACCCCGCCCGTCCGACTTGCGGCTCTCTAGCGTTGCGTGCGCCGTGGCGTATACTTAATATGTTACGCATAAAGCGCATTAGACCAACAAAAAAAAAGGAAAAACAGAAAAAAAAACAAGATTAAAAAAAGGAGCACACTCAACTGCTGCTGATGTCGTCTGCCAGCCACATTTCATACACCACCCTGCCCAACCACCCCCCTTTTCCCATTCCCATATTAAAACGCGCACGTTTTCGGTTGTTTTTTTTTTTTTGAGTGTGTGTTTTTTTGGTTGGGCGTGGCCAGGTTGCGACCAGATCCAGATCCTTGACAAAACTAATTATGTGACCTTTATTCAATTGTCGGCAATTTTTTTTTTCAAGTGCGAAGCAAATTAATAAACAAATTTTGATAAAAAAAAAAAAACAAAAGAAGAAGAAAAATACTCCTTAAAGTTTAACAAAAAAAAAAAAAAAAAAAATGCTTTTGCATATGCTGGATGTAAGTATCTGAAAAATTGGTTAATATATATTTTGGTAGTATATCAAATAAATGAAGATGTGGCCAACAAAGTGCAGGGTATGACTTAGTTGCCAACATAACAGTTGCATAGAGAAAATTGAAATGCGAACTTGCCATAGTATATGCAACACAAGAGTATTTAATAAGCGCAACGTTTAAGAAGAAGAGCGCACAGCAAACAATTGAAAAATGACGAAACACAGAGTAGAGCGAAAGATAGACACATGTATATTGAGAGCACATTGAGCAAAAACAAACACACACATGAAATATGTACGCTCTCTGTAGCTGTAAGTCACGTACAGGTTTAGGCGGGGAGAAGGTTGCTGCACGGACAGCTTGCAACACAGCCAGTCACAGAGGCAGAGGGGGTACCGCCTAAGCCTTCTGCTAGTCACATAAATTAGCACTAAACAGCTCTTATGCTCTCGCTTACATAACACCCAAATTCCCGCCCCATCCTTCTTCGCCAGCGACAACCCATCGCCGCGCCGCGCCTCGCCACCTTTCTACCCAACGCGTTTCCTTCCAATGCCCCGCTTGAACTTGCCATTTCCAATGGTGGTGGGCGTTGAGGCATTGATTCTTGTTGCTGTTGTTATTGTTGTTGCTATTGTTGTTGCTGTTGTTGTTGCTGTTGCTGTTGTTGTTGCTGTTGTTGTAACTGGGGCTGCGTCTGAGGTTACGCCTCAAACTTCTTTAATCGCGTGACATGCCATGAAATAATTTCATAATTCCAGGCCACAACACACACACACACACATGCATACTTACACGTATTTGTATATATACAAATTTTTATAGATACACAAGCCAAATGGAGTTCGGGGCCAACTTCCAATGTGCACCTCCCTTGCTTCCCCTCGTCCCCTTTGCGCGGCATCACTTTTTTGTACTTGACTTTTTTTTTCTTTTTTCTTTTTGGACCCGCACTCGTAACTCTTTCCACGCACATTTTACTTATTTTTTTGCATCTTGCTTCTTCTTTATACTTTTCAATTTCATGTTGCTTGTGTGTGTGTGTGTGTGTGTGTATGTTCTGTGTGTTGTGTGTGTAAGTTTGCTCACTTTAGGCTGTGTTTAGAGCAACAACAACAGCAAACAGCCAAATGTGTGCGGGGGGTGCGGAGGGGAGAGGAGATGGGCACTGTGGAGACAGCAGCAACAAGACCCAGAGACGACCAAACGACCGACAAGCAGCAGCAACGACGACGACGACGACGACAGCAACCAGCAGCAACCAGCAACAACAACAATAACATTGACGTCCTTCCGTTTTGTCCATTCCGTCACTGGCAGCCCGCAGCCTGCACCCCATCCCCCTACCCCGTCCCCAGCACTGTTTGGCTTTTAGTGTAGTAGTCCTGTCGTCCTATCCTCCTATCATCCTGTCGTGCTTCCGTCGGCGACGCCTGCGTGTGTTCGCCCTTCACCCTTCACCCTTCCCCCCGCGCCATGCGCCCTTCGTTCATTTTTTTCCGTTTTGCTTTGCATTTACTGTGTGTGTGTGTTTTTCGCTTCCTCTTATTCTTTTCTTCGTTGTTTTCCCTTTTGCTTGTTTTGTTGTTTTTTTTTTTGTTTTTTTTTTTTTGTTTTTTTTTGCACCGTTACCTTTTAAGCACTTATTACACGCTTTGTTTTACTCTTGGCTGCTTTCGGCTTTTGCACAACTTTAAATAATTTAGCGCCGCCCCACACGACACGTCTCCCCGCCCCCACCCTAAATCAGCACCCCCCGCACCCTCGCGTTCAACATGCCCCTGACATACCCATCTGCCTGGTTCGGTTGCCACTTGTGGTGTGGTGAATATTAAATGGTCTCGGTTTCTGGTCTCACTGTGTGTGCTTGTGTGTGTGTTGAACACAAGAGGGAGCCAGAAACACAACACCCCTGCCCATCCAAAAACAAATTCACCCCATCACCGCCCACACACAACACGCTCCTCCAGCAGCCCAAGTTGGGTTTTGTAGCTGAGCTCTCGACGCATTTCGCTGGGCAACACCATTTTTGTAGCATATTTTTCAGCGCCCAGCAACTTTCTACTTGTGCTTCGTCTCCTTGTGTGTGCGTGTGTGCGCGTGTGTGTGTGTGTGTGTGTGTGTGTTTATGTGTTTGCTGCTTTCCGGTTAAGTCTCAAATGAAAATGTTTCGCAACTCAATTCATAAGTCTGACAAATGAGTCCAAATTTGAAAGAGGCGAGTTGGCATTGAGTAGCGCACAAATGGAAAAGTTTTCGCTGTTTATAATTATTTTACATATGTGTATGTTAACGTTTCTTTCCATTTTGCAATAATTATTCATTTTATAATACATATATAGTTTGTACTCTAATCGTATTTAAAGAATTTCAACTTTAAATTAAAGCAAATCTTAAATAAAATTTGGAAAAATTATTCTTTTTTTTTTGTTTTTGGAGTACTTAAATATTGGCCTTTTGCGCATTTCATTTGGATTTGTCTAGCAAACATTTTTTGTGTTTCAATTCCAAGTATCGATTTCAAACGTTTCGTGTGCTGCACACGCTTGCCGCCAGATGGCGCCTGCGTGTACCAGTATGTCGCTGATTTCTATAAGTTGATGATTTTAGCTGGCCGCATTCATGTACGTCTGTGTGTGTATATGTCTACATGTATGTATGTATATATGTATGTATGTATGTATGTATTGTGTATGTATGTATGTATATATGTATGTATTGTGTATGTATGTATGCCTTCCAAGAAAAGACCCGTAATAATCGGCCCTGCGACAGCTGCCAGCTAAAACTTACTCATTCACCCACACCCACACCCACACCCACACCCACCCATACACCCACCCACCCACACACACACACACCTATACAAACGCAGACAGTCCTATTTACAAGCCGGTGAGGCAAACACTTGCATTTTGTGGCTCAACTTTAATGAGTGTGACAACAACAAAAAAGCAGGGGAATAAATGAAAAATGGTTCACATTAAATTGGTCGCCTCACAGATACCCTATATCCAAATGAATACTAGTTGCTTGTGAAACGATTATTTCTTAGAATCCAAAATTAAATTACAGTTCTTGAACACCTTTAAGTTTAACTAAAATTTGTTAAATAATAAAAATTTAACCTAAATTATTTAATATTTTTTTTCCAACACCTAATTTGGATTTATTCACAGCAAATCGAACTGAAATAAGTTAGTTCGATTTGATGCCTACTGCTGGGTCAATATACCCGATGTCTGAATGGCACTAGGGTGGGCAGTATAAAGTTAAGGGTATTATAAACAGCGCTCACATAATTATTTTCACTTACATATGTATGCTGCATACTCAACACTGTTTCTTCTTCTTCTACATCCCCTACGCTACCCCTACACATCCCTTGCTATCTATCTCTCTCTCTATCACTGTCGCTAGCTGCCTCTTTCTCTGCTGCTGCTGCAGGTGAGGTTGCAAAGTGTGCGTGCGTGTGTGTATGTGTGTGTGTGTGTGTGTGTGTGTGTGTTTGTGTGTGCGTATGAAAATCCCCACTTTTTTTCTGTATGCCAGTGCTCTGAATGTATCTTACGGATGTGCAACTCAAAATCATATGGCCCAATCCAATACCCTATTCCTCTCTATTCTCCCTACCAACCGACTAAACACCCCCCCCCCCCCTCCACCCACCACACACACGCACATACACACACAACCTCAGCGCTAGCCACTCCCCATTTTGGGCCATGCACAATGCATTTGTTGCCATGGCTAGAAAGTGCATAAGGAAAATTCAGAATTTTGTGCACAGTTTTTCAGCTATTTCCCCTTCTTGCCGCAAATAAAATCGATTGTCTCGGTGCTCGCTGGCGTTTTTTTTTGTCGAGTGAAAGGGGGCGGGGGGAGTGTTGGCGCTGTGGCACGAAGGGAGAGGAATAATTTTTTTTTTTTGCAGTCGTAGCTGCTTGAATTTGTAGGAATTACTTTGCTCGCTTGTTGTTGCTGTTGCTGTTGCTTTTGCTTTGCATTTTCGGCAGCTGGAAAAGTTGTAACACTCACACCCACACACACTCAACGCTTACATACATACGCAACTGGAAAATGTCAAGTTTTGCGTGTTTTTGGCCAACGCCGCCATTTTGTCTCCATGTGCTGCTGCTGCTGCTGCTGCGGTCCGTTGTTAACCAATAAGTTTCTGACTACCGCCAAAGAGCGCGAATTACGCACACTTACACACACATATATATATATATATATGTACAACATATACAGCACACATACATACATACACACACACATATACAACATCCATTGGCTTTCCAGGCGGTTGCGTCTCCGCCATTTTGAAATTGATACACAGCCAGGCAGAGGCTGCTTTTGGCCAAGTTTGTTCGCTTTCTGTTTGTGGCAGGTGCTGCGTTGTTGCTGCGTTGTTGCTGCTGGCCTGCCCCTCTGCATTTGTCATATGCAATTCGACTACGACGGGTCAGACACACACACACACAAACACACACATATGTATACAAGAGCCTGCTCTCTGTGAGTTTAGCTAGGCTCATGTTGAACTAACACCCACACACACACACACGCACACCCATATTCACGCATTGCCGGCCTTTCCATATTTCCAGTTGAAATATTGTGTTTGCCTTGTTGTTTAGTTTAGCTTTGCACTTGCTGCTGCCAGTTTGCAGTTGTTGTTATTGTTGTTGCTAGTTGCTAGTTGCCCCCAATGCCCGAAATGCGCGTGCGAGCGAGTGAGCCAACCATTTTGTGTCGAAGCCAAAGCCTGTGCCCCACAAGTACAACTCAGTACACAAAACACCCAACCACCCAACCAGCCAGCCAGCCAACCATCCAACCACTCAACCACCCACTAAGTGGTATCCACCTATGCCTTTCGAATAGGAGCAGCTGGCTGGCAGCTGCCTCTTTATCAACCCCTGCTAATCTGGCAAGTGCCTGCGTTCTCCTCAATACGTTGCTAACAGCAACCGCAGCAGCAGCACCACCAACACACACAACCAACACCAACACACACACAACCAACACCAACACACACACAACCAATACCAACACACACACACTGATCCCTCAGTTGACCAGCAGCTGATGACAGAGTTGAGAGTAGCAATTTGTGTGGGAAATTGTGTGAATATTTCAGTTATAAATGGCATTCAAGCAATAAACTCACACAATAACCTGCACATCCTGAACATCCTGTTCCCGAATCATGCAGCATGCAACAGCCAAATGACAGACACAAGTGCCAGATTGATTGGAAAACTGATTAAGTTTTGAGCTGCCGATAACTGGCCACCTTTAAAACAAATCCGTCATATGCTCTTCCACATAATGCTAAACCGCAAAATTCGAATTGTAGTTGATTGATAACACTTCCTACGTGGTTTGTGAATCCAATCTCTTAAGAAGGCTCTAGTCGAGACAGCTCAACGTGGAGATACCCTGAAACCTCCTGATCTGACTCCAACGAGGACTCACTGGACATCCTCTTAAATACTCACTTCCCAGGGCGCCACCCAAAATTGTATGAGATCTGAAGAGATCACGTCAATGAAACCCGTTTTCAAGAAAGATAACTTAAAATGGTCAACAAATAGCTTTAAGCCGTTTAAGTCCCCAGGACCTGACAAACAGCCATAAACTGGCTATATAAGTTGTTCGAAAAGGTCATCAAATCCGATAAGGGCCAAATCCCTACTGATTGACTTCAGTCTAATATATTACTTTTATTCTCGAAGCCATCACACCAGCATGCCTACAGGAAGTGCAGATCTACCGATACTGCCCTCCATTCCGCAGTCAAAGTAATAGAAACATCCTTGTACTCCAAGGAGTATACCTTAAAAGCTTTCGTAGACATTGAGAATGCCTTCAATAATGTTATTACCCCGCCAAAACGGAACTAGTTATCTTCTTAGTTGTCATCGAACAGGCAACAGTGACAGCTGTAAGACTGAGGGAATCCACAAAGCATGTGTCACGCCTCTATTCTAGTGGGAAACCCAACGATTCCTACAAAAACGGACATCTCTGTGCCAGTAGCACAACTGAATACACCCCTTAGTACACACTTCCCATTAAGGGAAGAATATTCTTATGGAACGTCAGAATATAGAAGGCAACTGCATGGCTGATGAGTTAGCTAGGAAAGTCACTCTACTACCCCGCCTCTCGGACAAGGAGGGTATATGAATGCATTTAGCTGCCTGTAAGCTTAAAATCAGAGAAAAGAATATACGCAGGTCGAATAATAAATGGCTGAATGCCAACTTTGGTCGAATAGCACTCCAAAACTGGTCCATTGTAAATTGGAAAAGCTGCAGAAGCTGCAATAATGCAGAAGAAGTGGAGACTGCTGAGCACTTCTTCTGCTTCTGCCCAGCACTGGCGAGCAAAAGATGCGTCACACTAGGAAGTCACTTCCTATCTAGTCTAACACAGTTAGAGAATATAAGATCAGCCAGCGACTTTCTTAAATGCCACACCTGATCCAGCTCCCATATGAGTGCAAGATAAATTAAGAGAGTTCTAACGGGCCAACAGTGGCCTAAACCTAACCTAACCTAATGTTAATCAGAAATATACCTATTGGGGTTCCATCTGCTTTTCAATGAGTTCAGAGTACAAAAAAATACTCTAGGCTTGGATATAGAACTGGGATTAATGTAAAGAGTAACCCAACGAAAACACACTTCAAATGTGTAAAGAACCTTTAAAGTTGAAAAAGCTTAAAATAAGATCGACGGAGCGAGAGTTCCTGTAGTTTATCTCCAAACTAACTAAATTCCCAAATGTGTAAGAGATTTGGAGAATTTGAATTATAACTGTTAATGGAAATGATGATGATCAAAGTCGATCAAAGTGTGCGCAAAGCGCGATTCAAGTTCGAAATTAAAAACAGAAGAAAGAAGAGAGTAGAGAAGAGAAAATGAGAGAATTGAAGTAAAGAGCGTAAATCAAACGAAGCTAACTGAAAAGTAGACCTCGAAGTAAAGCAGCAGCAGAGGCGAAAATGAAAACGAAAACGTAAATCAAAAGCAACAGAATCGAATCAAAAATCATGATGATTACGATGATGATGATGATGATCATGATGATGCTAATGATGTTGATGAAAAATACGAAGAAGAATTAAAAGAGAAGCGGACAACAACAGTAACTGCAACAAGAACAACAAAAACAACAACATTCCATTGACATTACGTATGAGTGACTGTATATATATATATATATATATATATATATGTATATATGTATGTATGAACAATTATATACATATGTATGGCGTATGTTTCAAAATCAGCAAAAGACAATTTGTGTTTTGATCCGATTTTGTTTTGTACATTTTCAATATCACTTTTTTTCAATTATTAACAAATACAAAGACAAAATTACAAATATTTATTGCGTATACATAAAAAAAAAAATTAATTTAAATGTATTTAAATGTCGACATTAATTCTTTTATTGTTTTATTATTTTGAAATTCGCGCGTGGCAAACTTTTTTTTGTATATTTTTCATTTGTATTTGTTCTTTTTTTGTTGTTCAAAACTTGAAATTCGTTTGATTTTTTTTTTGTTTCTTGTATTTATTTTATTTGCTGTCTTCAGATTTTAACAGTTTATTAATTTATTGAGCATAAAAATGGTTTGTTAATTGCCTCAACAAATACAAAGCGATTTGTCTTTATTTGTTTGCTTTTTACTTCAACTTTGTTTTCGTCATTTCGTTTTCCATATCTTTTATTTTCCTTTTTTTATTATATTTTTTTTTTTTTTTGCACTTTGCTTCGCGTTTTATTTGCTTTGTGGATATTATTTCCGCTTGAGAGGCGTCAAAAGGCATGCAAAATGTGATTAATAAAAATTATAGAAACGGGGTTATAGGTTGGCATACATGAGTCAATGAATAACTTCAACTTATATATACATATATATATATGTAATATGTACATTTGTACATTTGTCTTGACTGAATAAATAACTGAACCATCCTGTTGCCAATTTTAGTTCTAGTATAGCAAATAGAATCCATACAAGGGATAACAAAAGTTAAGATAGCCAACCCAATAAATATGTGCCACAACTTGACTTGATTTATATTGATATTTATTATATGAATAATCGATCGATATCAAATATCTTACCTATATCTCCAATCAATTTTGATTTAAATTTCAAATGCGAACTGAGCTGAAAAAATCGTCGCGATTGTAGCTGTCAATTGTAAACTATATAGGTATATACATATATATATATATATCAAAAATCGCACATATCACAAGAAAAACAGAGTATGGTGCAGTCGATCAGGTCTCTGACTTTTGTTTCGCTATGCTTTGGTTGGGATGACGGGGCAACGTTCTATTGAAATTGTGGGTTGTATAAATATATATGTTCTTATGACTGTGTGTGTGTGTGAGTGTGTTTGTGTTTGTGTGTGAACATGCTTAGACTATAGCCCGATTACATTTGCAAGCGCCAACTGAAAATGAAAAGCAAAATCAATAACAACAAATGGGCTTTTTTTCTTCTATGCAAACAAATCAGCGGGCTTTAATTCTAAATATTGTCATAATGCTCACCTATATATATATATATATGTGTGTGTATATAGTATATGGTTTGCGTGCACAAATATACTGTATGCATGTGTGTGTGTGTATCCTATTTAACTAATAAAAACTGAACGCGAGCTAACTAAAGCGAAATAATCAAAGGTCACCTTCCAATTGGAGTTGGCAACGCTTATGAAATCGCTTGCGATATATATATATATATTTGTATATATAACTAGAAATTTCCATAGAAACAATGCAATTCAAATGAGGCAATATTGAAGGTTCTTTCGCAACACTGGCAACTAGACAAAACTGAAATTTGCTACATACATATATTCACTTTCCAGACAAAGTAATAGTAATTGGGTACTTAAGATTAAACTAAATGACAGCGAACGTATATACATCCGATTGTAAAGCATATTCAGAATACTTGTATAATTTTCAAAGATTTTCAGAGCACATTTGTCACCGAGTTCGAGCGACTTTTAATTAGCGCGGTAAATTGTAATTGTATTCAAGCTCTCTCGTATAATATAATCACGATGAAAGCACATACATCTATGTATGTATGTATGTATGTATGTATGTATGTATGAATGTATGTGTGTATGTATGTATGCTTGTGTGTAATTTACATGGCAAATTCCGTGTATTCTGAATTTCAATTGATAATGCCATGAATCATTACTTGAGTTCGACTATTTGCAGGTTGAATATCGAAAATACATATTCACAGCACCGTTATTTCCCCTCGCCAACAAATCGGTGTTAGAAAGTTTTCCAAATATCGAGTCTTGCTTTAATGACATGGAGGCTTCAGCGTAGATGAAAAAAGGAAGAAATAATGCAAATTTGGAACTTTTTCCCATATGTTGTGCATCTATGTACATTACAAATAAGTTGATTTTTATGTACATTTTTCATGGATTTTTTTTCAACAATTGTGAACAACTCTCACTTGATCTCTCTCTCTCTCTCTCTCTTTCTTTGACACACAGTGTCTGTCTGTCCCCCTCTCCCTTTTGGGGTTTACCTAGTCTCCACTTAGTTTATAAACACATTGATCCGTTACTTACACACTGCCAACCAACAACCATCGAGCAACCAGCCCAGCAAGCCACCCCACTCCCCTCCCCCTTCCACAGTTGCCCACACACCCTATCGCACTCCTTCACTTGAGAGACTTGCGTTTGCTCTGCCTCTTTCTATCTGGCTGTATATCGCTATCTCTTTCTTGAAATTTATAAATAAATGTTGGCTGCATTTTGCGCTGCTGTTTTTGTGACTGTTCATAAAAATTCCATTTGCTTTATACATCCGAAGGCAGAAATTCTCGAACAAAAACATTTATATATGCATGTGTGTGTGTGTATGTGTCTTCTTGTGTGTGTTTGTGAACATACATATTTATCTATAGTATAATGTATGTGTATATGTGTATGTGTGTTTATGCCAGATGCGGTAATGTTTACCGTTGTTTTTGTTGTTCTTGTTGCCGTATCTTTTCGATTTTTCTGCCTTTTCGCAAATTATAATTTTTCGCTGAAATTTAAATGATTATTATTGTTGTTGCGCTGCCCACGATTACCTCATATGAGATTTGTATATATTTGATTTTTGTATTAAGAGGTGTTATAGTTGCTGCTGTTCTTGTTGTTGTTGCTGCTGCTGTTCATCTTGCTCTTTTATGCTTGATATGTTCACAACGTAACAACAATAACAGCAGTTGCTCCACACACGTACACTCACACACATACATAGGCATATATGCATACATACAAACACATGCACATGTATTCTGCAACCCACCCAACCGCCCACATCGGCTGCCACGCCCATCACACTTTGCACTTGGCGACGGCAGCGACGTCGGCGCCAGCGTCGCGACATCGTCGCTGTCCAGTCGCTAAGCTTTAGTTTTGTTTTTTTTTTCGTTTATTTTTCTTTTTCTGCGCTTTTTTTTTTAATTTTCCACCACACTCACTTGTATCTACATACATTACATACATACATACCGCCATACAGATATACATACTTTATATACAAACAGACATACATTCATTTAATTTCATTCCCCTTGCGTTCTTTGGCTTTTACTTTTGTATATTTGTTTGCCTTTATTTTAAATGTGACGACGACGCCGACGTCGCTGCTAGCGTCAACGTCATGAACGCGACGCTTGCGCTTACTCACAATCAAATCTCACGCCGCATTTTTAGTCTCAATTTGTTTGTGCTTCAATAATAACTGAATCGAAATATACACGCGGCTAAAGCGACGATTCCGTCAACGTCAGTTTACTTTACCTTACTTTACTCTGCTTTGCTTTGCTTTACACTTTTTATTTGCTATTTTTCGATCTGTTGTGTGTGTGTCTTTCATTATTTTATTTTTTTTGCTTTTGCCTCTGCCATTGCTTTTGCATGTTTGTGTGTGTTTGTTGCTGCCTGCTGAATAGTAAAATGTTTTCAAACCCACCAATTCGCCGCAGTCGCTGCTGCTGCTGCTGCCGACGCCGCTGTCTTTGACGCTGCCACTGTTGCTGCAGTGGGCGAGAGCGTTCCAGATTGAGGGTGTGAGCGACGCGACGGCAGGCAGGCAGCAGGCAAGCAGCAGGCAGGCAGTCATCGGCGCCGCAACTCGTTCGTTTCTACTCGCTGCGCTTACATTTTGTGTTGTCGTGGGTCGCCGCCACCGACGCTGCGTTTGTCGCTCGGTCGCCTCGGTGAGTGGGTCGTGTGCTCCCGTCGTCGTCAGCAGCAGCAGCATAATTAGACGACGTCGTAGTTCGCATATTGCTGCTGCTGCCAATCTGCATATGCGTAAAGCGGCGCATTGCATTTGTTATATGCCCGATGCCGATGCTCATTTTATTTTCTTCTTTTCTTTCTATGTACGTACGTACGTCTGTATGTATTTGTGTGTATGTTCATTTCTTTTTCTCCCTCTCGGCATATTCATTGTGTGTTGTTTACTCGCCGCTCGTTACCGTTTTGTAGCCAGGCATCAGCAGCATAATTGTATACATTTCATACATACTTACATACACACATACATAGATAAATACATAACTTAAATTTAATTAGTTTAGTTAAGTTCAGAATGTTTCCTTACTACAATGGGCAACCAATTCACATACATGCATACATATGTATGAGGCTACGTGACTTGAATCAAATGTGTGGAATTTATAATTTTGATAACATGCCTTTTTGAATATTACATATGTATGTATGTGCGTATGTATGTGTGAATTATTTTTATTTGTGACTTTTTTTTTTAGTGAAGATTAGCGCTTTGTTGTGCTATTTATACATTTGCACATACACACACACACAGACACACACACACATGTACACAAACTTTCGTTGTGTGAAACGATTAGCAGCAGAAACAATATTCGAGAAAACGACTCCACTCAAACACAGCAGATACTCAATTGAATTGGCAAGTCTTAAGATGTACACATACATTCACACACACACACATACGTACATACATACATACGTAAATATAATGTGTATTCGTAAAAATCATGTGCACAATAAGTTCACTTCAATTCATATTCGATGATTCATTCGAAAAGAACTGCGAATATCTATTTCCACTAAAGGGCAAATACAATTTGACTACAAGCTAGAAAAGTAAACTCGTTCAAATGTTTTTTTTTTTATTTGATATATTTTCGACATACTGTTCCTGCTTTTAATTGTATTGATTTTAGGTTGACCTACAGGCCCACTCCCATTTTTGTATATACATATAACAAGTTTTTAAAAAATAATCAATTTTTCAATACAGGAAATGCAATAATCAATCAAATGTTTGCAGGACAGTGCACAACTATGTTATACCCCTTGATATATATTAGTAATATGTACATATGCATGCATATAAATATGTGTCTGTGGATTGTCTGTACATGTATGTAATGAGATTCTATTGACCAGCAGCTATTCTACCTATCCATGTCTATCGCTCTTATGTCATAGATATCATGGAGAAGCGTAATTATTTATTTCAACTTCGGACTCAACCGTTAATTCGCCTTGAGCCCAAAATTCATACAACTTTTGTTTTATAAATTCTTCAACATTTGTTTTTGTTGTTGCGGTTGTTTTTTTTGTTGATTTTGTCAATTGTTGTTGTGTTTGTTGATTTGTTGTTGTGCTGCGATTACGTCAGCTAGGGCGACAGTCACTGGGACGAATGTCAATGCTGAAATATAAGAAATATAAATAAATTATATTTATACGTTTCTATTATTGTATTGGTATGCGTATGCATACATACATTGGTATGTAGAAACATATGTGTATGCATGTATGTGAATGTTTGTACATCCATTTGCAGGTAAACATTTTTGCAACCATTTTGTTTTGTGTTTGTTGATTTGTTTGTTGTCTATTCAGGTGAAAGTTGCGCAGTTTTGAAAGCAAATGAGGGTAAAAAATTCAATGAAATGAAATACATGTTAACACACACACACACACACAAACAAACACCCAATAAGAAGTGCAACACGAAATCAGTTTATACATAAAAAAAAGCACGGGCAGAAGAGAAACATAAAGAAAACACACACAGAGATGAAGAGTGGAAGACGGAGGAAGCGAGGGAGAGAGAGAGACAATGAAAACTTGAATGCTGTGCGTTGGCGGCGGCTATGTTGACTGAGTGAAAATATGCCCACTAATTGCAATTCGTATACCCTGTACTCGATTGGCAGACGAAACATGCTTGATCAACATTCCATATTGAATGAAAAGAATTTCAAACATTTGCCTGTTTTTGATAAAGAATCGATTATTTACTTGCTTAGTTGTTCGTACATAGATATAGATATATATATAAACAATATAAATAATATACACCAAGTGAAAATTTTGAAAATATTTGCAAAAGGCAACTTTGCCGTCATTATATATATGAATATATATATATATATATATATATAGATTATGTATTTCATGTATATACTTAATATATTCGTGATAAGAACGAGCAACGTCGATCTAGTCCCAAAAAAAAAACTAATTTCGATGACGTTCCCCACTATTATTTTATACAATTCTCTTTATATACGCACACATACAAACATGCAATATGTATGCCATGCCAAATGAACAACATACTGTTATATATGTATTTATGTGTGTATTTATATATGTGTGTTTTCGCATTCGCGTATTTAGTGCTGCCCATTAATTTATGTTGTTGAATTTCATTTAATTTTCGCTGGCCGATATGCTTCATTTGCATTTGTCAAGTAAAGTTTATTCAGTTTGTGCTTTTGCTTTGTTTATATTGTACTTATTTACATATGTATATATGCGTGGATATATGTATGTATGTGTGTGTGTAGCTATTGTGTCTAAGATTTTGATTTCTATATTCGCTTTTATCAATCATTTCCACATATGCACATACACACATACGCACATACACATACCTTTGCATATATGTATGTATGTATATATTGCACTAATCTACCGAGAGAGATAGAGAGAGAGAGAGAGGGGCAGCGCGAATACAATGGTGCACACTACTCACACTCACACTCATACTCACTCTCTCCCTCTTCGTCTTCCTCCTGGTATTCGTCTTCGTCTTCCTCTTTGCCAGTTCTTCTGCTTCTGGCTGTGCCTCGTTCTCTGTTTCTGTTTCTGTTCCTACATAGAAACGCCAGGTGCGTCAATAACAAAACACAGACACAAACGCATCCTCGAAACCATTATCGGATAATATGAATGCCCATTACGGGCACACTAATACATACATCCACACATATAAACATGCTTGTGTATCCACATTGTACATATATACAGATACATACATGTGTGTGTGTGTGTATGTGCACTGTTTGCATGTGTGCTCATAGTTAAACAGCACACAAAAATTTAATGTAGAGGTCGATTTTGGGGCTGGGCGACAAACATAACAACAGCAGCACCAACAACAACAGCAACAACAACAGCGCTCTCAGCGAATGTTAACGGACAATGTTCTATTAACGTGCTTTCACCAACAGTTACACTTACAAAAACATATATTTGTATGTGTGTGTATGTTTGTTTGTAATAACATCTTAGTTGCTGCTATTTTTGCTGTGCGCCTGTTAACGGTTAAAATTTAAATCGCGGTTGCTGCTGCAATACAATACTCGCTGCCAATGGCAGCTCTAATATCAAATATGGTTTGCTGCAAGCAAAAAGTGCCAAGAGCTTTCTAATGTACATACAACATACAACGCAACAGCAGTAGCAGCAGCTGCGGCCTTGCGCTCGTCGGCGCTCTGTACAAGAACAGACGAGAAACGCCAAGAAGCAGCAGCAGCAGCAGCGCAGCAGCAGCAGGCAGAACTAAACAATTTAAGTTCACTCGGTTAACAGACATACAAAATACACACACATGCATATACAAATTTATAGTCAGTCAGCGTCGCAGTCAGTTTCGTCGCTCTCCCTGCCAACGAACCAAGCAAGCAGCCAGCCTGTTGTCGTTTTTGTTGTAGATTTGCCAATTTTACCTTGCCGCTGCTCTCTAGCACAACAGTGTCGAACTTAAAGAGCGAGTAACGTGACGTGTCGTTGTTGTCGGCAACTCGCGCGGTTGAATTTTTTTATATTTTCCGCCAACTTCCTACTAAATACAAAAACAGCAATAACAGCAGGCAATAGCAACGGCAGAAAAAAAAAGACAAGAGCCAAAGCAAACGATACGAATGCTGAGGCAAAGCGTGTGTGTGTAACATAAATGCAAAACGTGCAAAATAAGCAAACCAACAAAAAAAAACGAAAGAAGGAAAACACGAATACAAAATACAAAACAAAAGGCAGACGACAGTTGTATCGGCGAACAACAGAGAGTGAGAGCGAGCGAGAGAAAGAGCGCGCGTGAGAGAGATTGCAAATAAGTAGAGAGAACGCCGGCATATACTCCCCACACACAAACACATACAGACAGAGAGCGCGTTCAGTGAGCGAAGAGAAAAATCTAGCAAGAGCGCTGCGCCCATGGGCAGCTGATTTATAAAATTTAGCCGGCAAGTGTGTCAGCTGTTCAACGACGGCAACGTCAGCGTTAGCAGCGACTTTTTCTCACTGCTACGTTGTCATGTTAGCGACGGCAGCAACCGCAGCAGCTTCTGCGAGCAGCGCTGCACGCAAACGTAGCCGCAGCGCCAGCAACAACAACAACAACGGCAGCAAGCGTAGCGCCGGCAGCGCCGCCGCTGGTCGCAAGTTAACCAAGAGCGTGAGTGTTATTTATTTATTTTTTTTTCTCTCGTTTTGCTTTTGTGTGTGTATTTCTCTTTGTTTACATTCGAAGCGCTTTGTGCACGTGCTGATGCTTTCTGCTGCTGCGGTACTTTTCTGAGCGCCCAGCATACGTTTTCTTAACAGCACTCTGTTAAGCAAATGGGGACACAATTCAGGCTAACAAATTGATAGTCCTTTTGGCAAATTAACAGACTATTTACATTTTGTGGAAGAGAAATAAACACACTAGACTTATTAAAGCGATTAATCTTATTTACAAATTAAACACAATTTGCCAATTGAATGTATTCTTTAAGCTGAAAGCTGATTGGATCAATAATGTAATGTATAATGTACACATATAATGTACATAAATACAATTTTCATAAATTGACCAAAACTAAATAGTGAAAAAAGTACAATGCTTTCATATGAGAATTTTAATTAAACGCACATTCTATACGCGCCGCTAATATTAAACCAATGACAAATATAAAAGCAGCAAAGGCAGCAGAAGAAAATAAAAAACAAAGCAAATATAATAAAAATAAATTAATTAAAAATTCAATGGTGGTGGCTGCCTTGCGTGCTTTTCACGTTCGTTGCCGCTTCCCATTCAATTCATTCGTTGTTGCGACTCGTGTCTACTCGGCTCGCCGTCGTCGCTCACACGAACCACGACGACGACGACACTCGCACGCTAAAAATAAACGGACATAGTTTTTTTTTTTTCGTTTTTTTTGTTGTGGGTAAGCAATGAAAACGAAAATTTGCGTGACGTCTTTCGACCTTGACTCATCGATGTGAACTGTTAAACTGCGGCGACGACGGCGAGTGTTGTTGCTTGGCGTTGCGCGACGGCGTTGCCAGACAGCTACAATTGTTTTCTGGTTATTGTGTTGGATGGCAGCCCTAATGTCAACGTCTTGCCGCAATGGCGACAACCAGTTTTCACATACACACACACACATGCAGTTGCTCATATATACATATTAATACATACATCTTTATGTATATGCATATGGGTGTATGTATGCATGTGTGTATTTGCAATGAAGCGTTATCACAACACATTGCTAAAGACAAAAAAAAAACAAGTTCGTTGCATGCGCTGGGGCTGCTGCGGCGACTGCATCTGTGTGTGTATGTGTGAGTGAGGCAGAATGATAGGGTGAGCGTAAAAAAAGCTGCATTTGAAAAAGCACAAAATATGCAACGGTTTTTCAAGCTGCATTGGAATGCACTTGCAATAGTAATGGTGCGACTCTCTCTCGCTCTCTCGCAGAACACACATCCACATGTATGTATGTGTGCATATGAGCTGCTGCAGCAGCCGCAGCAGTGCACACACACAGGCACGCATGCACAGATGGTGCCAATAAGAAGTGCATGCACACAGGCATACGTTATGCATGTCACTGCCACACCCTCGCACGCTGCCCCGCACCCATGCATACACACACACGTATATATATATATATATGAATTTGTATATCGCTATGTGTATGAAGAGAGAGGGACGCTGACGCTTGAATTTCATTTTGTCTCGGCTCGTTTCTCGCCGCCGTCTACGTCTGCGTCTCGCGGGCCTTTTCGCACGCTTTTGCTTTTGTGCTCACCGCACACCGCTGACCCACCAACATCCCTTCCCCGCCCGCATCTGCACCCACAAACAACAACCTCCTCATCATCATAGATTTATCTCATTCGCGCGCACGTGAGTGCAACAAGCCCAAAAATTAAGTCGTCGCTGCCCATTTCATTTGGTTTTGGACTCGCCGCGGCTCACACGCTTTTTGTTATCATTTATTTTGTTGTCTCTCTGCGTCTTGTTCGTCGCGTTTTTGCTGTTGCCAGTTTGGCCCGTTACAGTTTGCTTGTGTATACATATATATATATGTATATGTTTGAGTATGTGTGTGTTCATTTGTTCGCTCGCTCGCTCGCAGTTGCTCATTTTTTTTCTCAGCCATGTTTGGCAACACTTTTTCACGGCGTCACATCTTTCGCTCTCACTCTCATCACCTCAGCTCAGCTCAGTTTAGCCCAGCTCCCAGCTGTTGTCGTCGTGTTCATCAAACCGCAAACTGCGATGCGATCCGACGACGACAGCGTAAAATTTGCTTCCTTCCTTTATAGCGCCGCTGCTCGCTGATGACGCTGGCAGCGACGCTGGTAGCGGCGTTGGCAGCATTATGACCATTAATACGTTAAACGTTTAAATTCAACAATGAACAAATTTTGCTAAATCGAATTATGAAATCCCATATCATGTATACAAAAAAAATCAAAATTTGCAAACCAATTTTATTTATTTTCTGTTATTTGTTTATTTATTTTTAATTTTTCAATTTTTTTCGATTTTTTAAACATTGTTTTTAAGATTTAAAAGCGGCAGTTAAAAACCGGTTTTTGTGTCAGACAATTTATTATGTGGATGCCGTGAATATAACAGATTTTTCTTACACTGTTATACACATAATTGAATCTGTTTACATATTTGCGTTTATTCATATTTCTATAAATTGAATTATAATTTTAATTGCTTTTTCATTCACTCACACAATCGCACATCATCAACTTGTAGTACATGTGAATGTGTGTGTGTGTATGTATGTGTATATGTAGAAATGCCAACATAATTTGGGCAATGGCGTCGCTGCCAACGTCGACAGCAACGCGCGCCTCGCGAAATGACAAAGACGCCGGTTGGGTTGCTCTGCTGCTGCTGCTCTTGTTGTTGCTGCGGCTTGCTTGCTGGGCAATGTTGGAAGAGTAGTAAGAAGAAGAGCGTTCGCAGTCGCGCAGCAAAGTCAGCGCAGCAACAGCAGCAACTACAAAAAGTTGTTGTAGTTGTGTAGTTTAGTTTCGATGTTGTTTTTGGCTGGGCGCGCGCGGAAGTCGCAGAAATTTATCAAAAGCAACAGAAACCAACAACAACAAAAACAACAGCACAACGCAAACCAACGAAGGCCGAGCGAACGACAGACGACGACGACAACAACGACGACGAAGCGGTGGCTGCCTGTCAATCGGATTAATTTTTATTGTACATTTCTTTTCGTCGCTTTTTGCAAATAGTATAGTGTTGTGTAGTGGTGCAGTGTGTGGTGTTGTTGTCGTCTCGACTTCAGCTCCGGCTCGTTGCGCGCTCTCTTGCTCTTGCGCTCACTCAATCTCTCTTGAATTTTTTTGTGCCTCTCACCCTTGCTCTCGCACTCGCGTGCTGCTCTCTGAAAATAGCAAAAGCGCCGAGACTGAGACGTTCGTCGCTGTCGCTGGCGTTGTTGTGTACGCGTTTTATTGCTCTTGTTCTTCTTTTTTCACCTTCTTTCTTGCTCGTTACGGGCCGCGCGCACCATTACAAATACGCGTATAACAATTTGCTGCCTGCCCCGAAACTGAAAGAAAAATACATATACCAGCCATAAACTAAGTACGCGGCGTGCAAAATAGTCGATAATAATCGTAAAGATTTATGTTAATTTCGTTAAAGTGAAAAAATAAACAGCGATGAATGTGATAAATTGTAATAGAATGTGAAAATTCATACATTACGTACACACACACTCATACAGACACACACACACGGCCTCATACGCACACACACACCCACATACACGTCATACACACACATACTCATCAACACACACAGAAGCAAAGCGTATGTGTGTGCAGAAAAATATGCGGCGCTTAAAAAAGGTGAACGGCATTTTGTCATAAATAAGACATACATACATACAAATACACACACATACACCCAAAAACAAACACTGAAACCAAAAACGCAAATGCAAAGAAAATAAAATTAAATTGTGTTGTGTGAGGAACAAAGCTTGAGAAAAGAGATTGTTGGCAAAAAGTAAATATGTGAAAACAAAATTGTGTGCGGTAAAAAACATATAATTTGTACAATAATTTTCAACTTTGTTCTATTGTGTCGGTTTTTTTTTTCTCTCATTGTCGTTGCTTTTGATAAAATAATTTACACAAATGTATACTCACACACACACACTCAGAAGCATTGCTACTGCTGCTGCATTGCGCTCACTCACACGCATATCATGCGGAGCGGCGCCCAGCAGAGTAGCACGCGCGTGCTATGACGTCTCACTCACTCATATAAACACATACGCATACACATGCACACTCACACAGTCACACGCTCACTCATCGTTTTGTTGCCATGTATTTTGCACGTTTCTCTTTCACTCTTTTCGCTATTCTACCATTTAATTTTTTTTTTTCAATTGCTCAGCCTCCACGGTTGCCACTTAGTTGAGAGGCACTCGTCTGGCAGCGCTGCACTGTGTCGCCAACGAACCAGCGAATCAAAACAAAAAGTGGTTCAGTGTTGCAAAACGGCAGCCCACTGCATATCGATAGCAAGAATCGATCAATTGTTTAAATCTCTCCCTATATATATATATATATATATATATATATAAATCTCCCTATATGTATATATATATATATATATATATTTATATGTGTGTGCACAGCAAGCAATAATAAGAGGCGAAACATTTTGAAAATAATTTGATTTTTATTCTGGCTTATTTTACAGATGTCCGCCGGCGCTCAATTGCAGATGGCCCCACAGACCACATCGACCCTAAGTCATCATCATCCCAGCAGTCAGGCGGCAGCACAGCAGCAACAACAGCAGCAGCAGCAGCAACAACAACAGCAGCAACCACAGCAGCAACATTTTGCTAATCATCACAGTACGCAAGCACAACAGCAACAGTTGCTGCCACAGCAGCTATCGCAACAGCATAATTTGCAGACACACACGTTGCATCTGCAGCAGTTGACGACACAACAGCAGCAGCAACAGCAAGCAGCGGCAGCAGCAGCGGCAGCAGCAGCAGCGGCGGCAGCAGCAGCAGCAGCAGCGGCGCAACAACAGCAGCAGCAGCAACAGTCGCTGCATCAGCATACATCATTACCGCCACAGCATCAACAACAGCTGCAACATTTACACCAGCAACATCCGCACGTAGCCCTGCATCAGCAGCAGCCGCACGGCGCTGCCGGTGGCCATAGCAGTAATCCGGACTCGAATATGAGCACTGGTTCCTCGCACAGCGAAAAGGATGTCAATGATATGCTAGGACTCGGCAATCTACAACAGCAACAACAGCAGCAACAGCAGCAGCAGCAACAGCTGCACTCCAATAACGGCGCCTCAATGCTTGACATGCTCAATGTGCAACAGCAGCCAGGTAGCGGGCCTGGTCCCGGACCCGGTCCAGTTGCCGTACCCGTTTCCGTTTCAGCCGCCTCCGCCACTGTCGTGAGCAATGCGAGCGGGAAACAGCCACGAACGCCAGCGGAGCGCAAACGCAAACGCAAAATGCCCAACAGCAACAGCGAGGACGCCGGCAACGGCGGCAACAGCTCCGGCATTGTTAGCGGCCTCAAGAAATCGCTCACATTTCGCAACAAGGAGGTCTCCAGCCTGATCCTCAGTCTCGGCGCCGATCGCTGTGCGTTGTCGCCAGTCAGTGGTGCTGGTGGTGGTGGTGGCGTTGGCGGTGGTGTTGCTGGCACCGTTGGCGGCGTATCCACGGTTGGTGGTGCTGGTGGCAACAAAAGTTCGCGTCTACTGCTGCCCGGCAGCAATGACAGCAAGAAGATCAACGATTACTTCAACAAACAGCAGCAGCAGCAACAGAGTGGCGCCAATTCAGCGTTGCGACAACACACGGGCAGCAAATCGCCATCATCAGCAACACAGGCGCAACAGCAGCAGCAGGTGCAACAACAACAACAACAGCAGCAGGTGGTGAATAGTCAGGTGCAGGTGCAGACGACGAATGCGTATTCCATACACGGCTATCATTCAACCAGTGCACAAACGCAATCGCCCAGCCAACAACAACAGCAACAGCAGCAAGTGCAGCAGCAGGTGCAGCAAGCTGGCCCAGAGTTTCATTTTGCGGCAGCAGCAGCGGCGGCTGCAGCAGCTAAACAACAGCAGGCACAACAACAGCAGCAGCAGCGGCAACAACAACAACAACAACAGACTTCCAATGCAATGGTTCCTCAGCAGACGCAAATGGGCGTGGCCATGTCACATGTGGGCGTGGGGCATAGCGTGCTTGGACTGGGTGTTGTTGGTCCACAGCAACAGCAGCAGGCGCAACAACAGCAGCAACAACAGCAGCAGCAACAGCAGGCGCAACAACAGCAGGCACAACAGCAGCAACAGCTGCCGGTTACATCGTCAGCGGCAAGTGTTGCCGTTGTGCCGACGCATCAACAGCTTGGCACAATGGGCGTTAATGTGGGCGGCGTTGGTGTTGTTGGTGGCGTTGGCGTTGGCGTAAATGTGGGCGTGGGTGTTGGGGTTGTTGGTGTATTGCCGCCACCGCCACCACCGTTGCCGCTGTCAATGCCAACAACAATAATGACGTACACGAAGGGCACCCAAACGGAGATGTCACAGCAGGAGCTGCAGGAGCGGGAGGCGGAGCATGAGTCCGGCAAGGCGAAGCTGGACGAGATGACAAGACTGTCCGATGAGCAAAAGTGCCAGATAATGAGCCAACAGAAGTCCATTGATCAGCACAAATCGCACATTGCCAAATGTATCGATGTGGTCAAGAAGCTGCTCAAGGAGAAGAGCAGCATTGAGAAGAAGGAGGCGCGACAGAAATGCATGCAGAATCGATTGAGATTGGGACAATTTGTGACACAGCGTGTCGGCGCCACATTCCAGGAGAACTGGACGGACGGCTATGCGTTTCAGGAGCTCAGCCGACGCCAGGAGGAGATAACGGCCGAGCGTGAGGAGATCGATCGCCAGAAGAAGCAGCTGATGAAGAAGCGGCCAGCTGAATCGGGACGCAAACGCAACAACAACAGCAACCAGCAGAATAACCAGCACCAGCAACAGCAGCAGCAACAGCAACAGAATTCCAATTCCAATGACTCCTCCCAGCTGACGGATCGCCTGGGCGGCAATGCCGGCGCCGGCAGTCTTGACAGCGGCATCGCTGTCGCAAACGCGGCCAACAATGCGACGGGCGGCGTCGGCGTTGGTGGCGTTGGAGGCCTCGCGGGCAGCGGCGGCACCGTTGTGGTCGTCTCCTGCGGTCGCGTCCTCTCCCGCTCGAATTCGACGCAAGCACAGCAACAGCAGCAGCAGCTACTGCACAATGGCGGCGGTGGTGCGGGTGGTGTTGGTGGCGGCGGCATTGCCGGCTCCGGTGGCGTTGGCGGCGCCAACTCTGGCGTCGGCGGCAATGTGGGCAACAGCGGCGTCGGCGGCGGCGTCGGTGATCGTTTATCGGATCGCGGCGGCGGCGGCGGTGGCGGCGGCGTTGGCGGTGCCGGTGCTGGCGGCAGCGGCCCAGGTGGACCTGGTGCTGGTGGCGGCGGCGGCATCGGTGGCAATGATAGCGGCGGTAGCTGCTCCGATTCGGGCACATTTCTTAAACCGGATCCGGTATCGGGGGCTTATACGGCGCAGGAGTATTACGAATACGATGAGATACTCAAGCTGCGACAGAACGCCCTCAAAAAGGAGGACGCCGATCTGCAGCTGGAGATGGAGAAGCTTGAGCGTGAACGTAATCTCCACATACGCGAGCTCAAGCGCATACTCAATGAAGATCAGGTAAGCAATAAATAAATAATATATCTATATATATATATATATATATTGATTAATCTGTGATCTGTGTCAATTGCAGTCCCGCTTTAACAATCATCCCGTACTGAATGATCGCTATCTGCTTTTAATGCTGCTGGGCAAGGGCGGCTTCTCCGAGGTGCACAAGGCATTTGACCTCAAGGAGCAACGCTATGTCGCATGTAAGGTGCACCAATTAAACAAGGATTGGAAGGAGGATAAGAAAGCTAATTATATCAAGTGAGTAGTGGAGCAGCAGCAGCAGCGGCAGTTAGCAGCTAAGTTCTCAATTTATATTTAATGTGTTTATGTTCGAGTTGAGTTGTTAGTTATTTGATACAGATTTGAGAGATCCTCTTTAATTCGTATTTCAAAATGGTTAGTTAGATGGCGGCAGGAGAAACGGGTGGAGAAGCAGGCGAGGGGGAATGGGGGCAGGATTCACCATTGCTCATGATTCCTTAATCAATTTTCTTTTCTTTTTTTGTTTTCTTTTCCATTTCCATTTCCATTTGCAATACAAAATTTAGACACGCATTGCGGGAGTACAACATACACAAGGCGCTGGATCATCCGCGCGTGGTGAAGCTCTATGATGTCTTTGAGATCGATGCAAACTCATTCTGCACCGTGCTGGAGTATTGTGATGGACACGATCTGGACTTTTATCTGAAGCAGCATAAGACTATACCCGAGCGTGAAGCGCGCTCAATAATAATGCAGGTGAGTGCGAATGAAAACCGGCGAATGAAATAGTGATTCAACATCATCCCAGCCACAAACATAGTCACTGCTGGCTACTCTCTCTTCCAACCAATCTCACTCATGTCTTTGCTATCTATCCCAACACTAATCTTGTGCACTCTTTAATTGAGATCTGTATATATGTATATATCTACAGGTTGTATCTGCACTCAAGTATCTAAATGAGATTAAACCGCCCGTCATCCACTATGATCTGAAGCCGGGCAACATACTGTTAACCGAGGGCAACGTTTGCGGCGAGATCAAAATAACTGATTTCGGTCTGTCCAAAGTGATGGACGATGAGAACTATAATCCGGATCATGGCATGGATCTGACATCTCAAGGCGCTGGCACCTATTGGTAACAATCCCCACCATTCCTATCTATCTATATATATATATATATAAATATATTTATAAACATTCACAGGTATCTGCCGCCGGAGTGCTTCGTTGTTGGCAAGAATCCACCCAAAATCTCATCGAAAGTGGATGTGTGGAGTGTGGGCGTGATATTCTATCAGTGCTTATATGGCAAGAAGCCGTTTGGCCATAACCAATCGCAGGCCACCATCCTTGAGGAGAACACCATACTGAAGGCCACCGAAGTGCAGTTCTCCAACAAGCCAACTGTCTCCAATGAGGCAAAGGTAAGCGCTGCAACTATTTATCTATATATATATATATATATATCGGTATTTATATATATCTATATCTCGATATATATTTTGGATTTTAATGCTTGATTTTTGTGTGCAGAGTTTCATTCGTGGATGCTTGGCGTATCGGAAGGAGGATCGCATGGATGTGTTTGCATTGGCACGGCATGAGTATATACAGCCTCCCATTCCGAAGCATGGGCGTGGCTCGTTGAATCAACAGCAGGCACAGCAGCAGCAGCAGCAACAGCAGCAACAGCAACAGCAGCAACAGTCGTCCACGTCACAGGCCAATTCGGCGGGACAGACATCGTTTTCAGCCCACATGTTTGGCAATATGAATCAGTCCAGCTCGTCCTAGCTGCCAACTATACGCAATTCCAATTCATAATTCACCGCCGCAGCAGCAGCAGCAGTTGCTGGCCAACAACAACAGCAACAGCAGCAGCAGCAGCAAAAACAGCAAAATCAATTTATCATAAATATCAACGACAGCAGCAGTGGCAGCACTATCAATAATTATGACATCAACTACGATATCTGTAACAGGAACAGCTTTTATGCAACAACATTTCTGGATGCGGCTGCCTATTGCTATGATACGGTTATGGATGCGACACACTATAAGCTGCTGCCGCCAGCTGTGGCAGTAGCGGGTGGAGAAACAACATCACTATCATCCACAACAACAACAGCAATGCACTTGCAGCAGCTGCAGCTGCCGTCAGTGTTGGGTGGCATGCCACTGGCGGCAACAAGCGGCAGCAACAACAACCACCAACACCACCATAGCAACATCAATCACATCAACGACAACAACATCAACATCAACAATAACAGCAACAACAATAACATCAACAGCGATCCAACAAACACACACACCTATCTGGGCATGTACAAGCGCTGGCAGCAGCAACAGCTGCAGCAACAAGTCCAACTGGACCAGCAGCAGGAGCTGTTGCTGCTGAAGCAGGAGCTGCTCTAAGCGAACACTGCCAACGAATAAACGACAACTGCTGCTGATGCTCGATGCTGTAACAAGTCAGTCAACAAATCCACAAAATCACCTACAACAACAACAATAACAACAAATACCAGCAACAACAACAACAACAACAAGAAGAAGAAGAAGATAAACCCGAAGAATTTCCACTCGTGAAAAGCGCATCGCAAATGCATAAAACAACAACATATAAAACAAAATTAAACAAAAGAAAACAAAAAAGAAAAAGAAAAGAAAACAAAAAATTAAGTTAAATAAAACTATATACATATATAAATATATATATAGTATATATACATATATATTATATTCAATGTGATAAACAAGCGTAAAGCAAAAAACAAAACAACAACAAAACAAAAAGAATAAAAAAAGATAGAAACAACAATGAATAGAAGGAAAGAAGGCAGATTATATAAGAATAATGAAAGCAAAATGTGCAAGCAAAAACACAAAACAAAACAGCGAAAATTCTGTTGAAGCTAAAAAACGTACGCTGAATGGAAAAGAAAAACAAAAACGTAAAATAACAGAGGGAAGCAGAGAGAGAGAGAGAGAGGTGCAGAAGCAGAAGAAGTAGAAGCAGACAGAGATAAAGAGAGGAGTGACGAAGAGGAGAGAAAGCTACATAGTTGTTTAAAAAGGCTGCTAAATAATTGTATTTTTTTTTTTTTTTTTTTTTTTGTTAACTATATTAAACACAAGAGAAAGAAGCAGCAGAAAATTAATAATAATAATTATAGCATAGTAATTAAAAACAAAACAAAACAAACAAAACAAAACAAGAAAAAAACAACAAAAAACAACAATCTAAATGTAAAATTAGTAAGTAGTTAACCACGAAACTACGCCAACTGCGGCATCTCTGATACCCACGTCAAGAAAGCAGTTTTTCTTTGTATTACAAATCAAAACAAAACAAAACAAAATCATCTAAATAATAATACATAATACATAATAGTAACTGGCAACACCAACAACAGCAACAGCAACATACAACATGCAACAAACTATAGCTTAAATTAGCGTAGATGGAGATAAAACAAACAAATGCAAAGCCAACATTTGCAGCAGAAATCAGAAAAAGTAAAATTGCTTAGCTTAACACACACACACACACACACACACACACACACACACACACACACACACACAACACCTGGGTTTTGCTTGTATGTTGTTCACACAAAGCAAGTTTTTTTTTTGTTTTTTTTTGTGTTCATTCTGGCCTTAATATTCAATACATACTTAATTTAAATAAAATATATATACCTTATTATATATAAATACTTAATTTTATAACAAATTCTTTTCTTATGCTTCACACACACACACACACACACACACACTCATACACACATACTCATACACACATGTATACGCACATACGCAAATGTTTTTAATGTCAACAATATGAAGTTTTTTAAATGAAATTCGAATTGAAATCGTTTTGCATTTAAACAATGTTTGTTTTGTATCAAAATTCTGTTACATCGATTACATCCAATAAGCCAATAGTTTTTATTTTGGCAGCGAGTTCCACCCTGTTCCACACACACACACATACACACGCTGAACAACAACAACAACAAGAACCCAATTACATAAACTAGAAAGGGAAAAAACCGTGTTAGAGAGAAAACGAGAGAACATTAAATAAAAGAAATAGTTAAAATGTTTATTAAAATAATAATAAAAATCAAATAGCAATAAAAGCGAACATTTTTATATGCCCCACAAATACAAATAAAAAACAAAAAATAATATGCAAAGTTTTCAACAAGTTGTACCAACTCTTAAAAGTAAATATATATATATATATATATATATATATATATACATGACTATATATAAAAGTATACATAAAGAAAAGTAAGAACACACATCTGAGAAAAAAAATACTTCTTTTTAAATAATAACTAATGCAATAGTTTTTATTAAATTATATATATACATAGTTATATATATATATATATATATAAATATATATATATATGTATGTATATGTATATATATATATATATATATATATATGTATATGTATATACAAATTAATAAATATAGACACGTTTTTTTTTTAATTTTAAACCATAATTGTAAACTACTGCGTAACAATGTATTAAATATTAATATCAAAGGCATATTGATAGAAATATATTAAAAAAAACCAATTTAAAAATATGAAAAAGCAAAAAAACAAACAAAAAAAAAACAAGAAAAAAAAAACACTACCACGCTAAATGTATCGATTATATATATAGAGATCTATATGTATTGTAAAATTCACATATAAAAATCTGACTAAAGCATTGAAACGAAACTACATTGTTGAGAAATTGAGCAGAGGGTTGAGAGATACCAGCCGGAGGTTTACATTACATATAAGTTTGGGACAACAGGGGTGGGGACTCTTCGTCGGGCACTTTCAAGGCACCGAAATTCCACAGCGCTTCTTCAAGCCACAGTCACAGTCAACAAAAAAAAAAAAACCGCAAGAGGGAAATTAGAACACAGACAGTAGGGAAAATCGAAGCTCTGGCCATATTTTGTAGGCAGCAGGACTTCAAGAGGGAAAGAGATAGCGTTTTAGGTTGAAAGAGACACGGGCAAAGCTGTAAAGTTGAATTAATTAAAGTATGCAAAAAGAAAAAGCAGAAAATTAAAAAAAAAAAAAAACAAAAAAAAAATCAAGAAAAACGAAAAATTGATTAAAAAAAAATGCAGCAAAGAACATTTTTTTCTTTAGTCTATACGAAAATGAAAATTAGATTTTAGTGCGCTAACAAAGTAAATATGAAATATTGCAAAGCGAATGAGGATGAGACAGATATAGGCGACGCGACAGAGACAGAGACAGAGCATACAAAACGGTAGCAAGAAGATGCAACAACACAGGCAGCAGGAGCAGGAGCCAGGAGCAAAAGCAGCAACAGTTGCAGTTGCAGTTGTTGTGCAGCTGCAGAGCAAGCAAAACCCATAAAACAAGTAGCAAAGAAATTGTAAATATTAAATATACATATATGTAAAAACAAAAAACAAAAAATAATTAATTTATGCCTAATTAAAGTTTAATGAATCCGAAGAAAGAGCCACAAAAATATAACAGAAGCAGAGCAAAGCAAAAAATACAGCAAGCAAAAGCAAAAGCAAAAGCAAAAACAAAAGCAAAAGCAAAATCGAGAACCATTTCAAGAGATGCGTACAAAATCTGTGCATGTACGTGCGAACTTTCCTTTAATTTTAGCCACCAGTTTTAAGAGTGTTTTTTTTTCTGTTTAATTATTCAACTTCAACGTCAATATTATATGTAATTTAATTTGATTATTATTATGATTATGATTATGATTATGATTATTAATATTATTGTAATTATATAATTATTTTTTTTGTAACTATAAATAATACAACTATCAATTGAATGCGTGTGTGTTGATTTAATTTTAACAACTAAGCAAGAGCGAATCTATATATATATATATATATATATATGCATATACTTATATATATATATATATATATATGCATATACTTATATATATATATATATATATATGCATATACTTATATATATATATATATTTAAAACGGAAACTATTATTTTTATTATTATTTTTTTAAAAACAGTTCTGGTTCGTCGACCTACAGCGGCAGCAAACTGAACACAAAAAACCAACAACAACAACAAAAATAAAACAAGCAAAATGTTTTGAAACAAAAAAAAAATAAACGCCGGATTTTTTGATTTATATTGATTATACTTGCTGCTCGATGTATTTTGTTGGTTTCTTTTTGCTAACTTAAGCATTTTTTAAATGGAAATTCATAATAAAGCGTAATAACTATTAAGTGTTTAAATAGTACTAACTAATAAATAAAAGAAAGTAAATCAAAATACAAATACTTAAAGCCCAATAACAACAACAACAACAACAGCAGCAGCAACAACAGCAGCAACAACAACAGCATCAAAGCAAAAACAACACACACAAAAACAAGAAGAAGAAGAAAAACAGCCACAAGCTGATGTCTCATTTGCAGCGGGAGTCGCAAGTTGAAAAAGCCCAATTTAATTATTTGTTGAGTATTTTATTAATAATGCTAATGATCAAATTTAAATTGACATGCAAAAAAACAAAAAAAAGAAGAAAAATGAAAACAAAATTAAAAACTGAATACACACGTATATATGTATGTATACACATATGTATGTATACATATATAAATATATAAACAAATTATTTAATAGATATGCTAAAAAATTATTTAAGCCAAACTGGGAAACGCGCAAAAGGGCCTAAACTGGAACCCGTAGCGAATTAACCCAACAACAAAAAAAACCAAAACGTTTCTGATGGCTAACAAAATCTATAATTAACTATATATATGTATACATATATATATATATACAAATATAAATGTTAATAGATGTTTATGTAAATATATATACGTATACATATACATATATATATATATATATATATCGGATGAGTGCATCTTGTGTGAGAGAATTAAAGGGCAGCAGATGGCGAGCGATTGAGCAGATGATGATGATATTTAAAAAACAAAAAACCAGATACTAAATTAATAAGTAAAATATAAAAATTAATTAATAAATTAATTTCAAAACAAAACAAAATGATACAAAAGAAAAAAAAAACAAAAGACAAAAACCAAACAAGAAAACATTGAAAATAAAAAAAATACTAAAATGATTACAAAACACAAAAAAATTTACAAAAAAAAAAGTAGTTTTTTTTTTTTTGTGTAATTGACAATATTATTTTATTTGCTTGCAGCACAAGTTAGATTAATACATTATGCCGTATCATTTGCATAACGGATTTTAGTATGTCCAGCTGGCCACGTGGAATGTACATGCACCACAGCGTGTAGACTGCAGTTGGACTCTATCCTGTCTGAGTTTGAATTCGTTGATGCTATTTCTTCTAAGGGGGGGTAGCCACAGCCACCCGACAACGCTCCACCGCGTAATTTAGTTCTTCTTAGTGGGTTTTTCTAGGTTTGTGTTTACCTTGTTGATGTTGCATGTTGATGCTGATGGATATGTGAAAAAATATGGATTTATATAACAAGCTTGAAAATGAATATATAAAATGATTACCCTTGCTGATGACAGCTTCCAATAATATTAATATTAATTACTCGTCGCAGGACACAAGGGTCAACCGTACGGCCTCGGCCACGCAAGCATCCTCCGAGGCCATGCCTATGGGAAATGTCGGTCAGCGAATTGAGGGTTATGCGAATATGTCAATCTGTGTAACTCACCCATCGACTGGAATATGGTCACTGCCTTCTCAGTAGGATACCTGGCATTGATTATAACGCCGCCCAGCTCGCCGACTATCGGGGCGGGCAGGCCTTGCAGCTCGTGCTCAGCGTTTGTCATGCAATCAACGTAGACCCGGGACTCCTTGTAGATGTCAGCGGCCACCTCACCGAAGTGCACCTCGCCAGCGCCCACAGCTGAATGTATATTAAACATACTCGTTATAGTCTTCTTCTAAAGGACAGATGCAAGATATTGATAAGTATTGATTTAGGATAGACAAAGGGAACTTGCCAGCATAGACGTATATAGATTGACGTATTCCCTTGATCACAATATTAAAGCCATGCTAAGTCGAAATGTTGTGCATATAAAACAGTAAGTTGGTTAACATAATTCTATAACTCTATTTTGACTGCGATCAACATAAATTTTAGTTTTTCAGATCGAATATTTTTTAATGATTAGAAATCAGAAAACTGTATTCGATATATAGCAAATATGTGACTTTGCTGACAATTCTTTAAGGCGAACAATTAATTAATTTAATTTAAACAATTTAATTTCAAGAGAACACATCAAAATATGATTGAAAACAAAACAAAATATACACAAATCATTTTTTGTCAAAAGATCTCTGTCTTATCAGCTCCCTCTCTTTCTCTTTCTCCCTCTCTTTCTCTCTCTCTCTCTATGTATGATAAATGTGGTCCTTTAGAATCACTTTTGCTTTTGGGAGAGTCTCAGACTGAAAACAGCTGCAGTATCCGCTCTGGAGTCAAGGCGGAGTCCACGTGAATCCTTGTTGAGGATGTGACGAGAAGCCGATGTTCCATTAGGATTGCGCTTGTGATTATTCTAAGAGCGTTTTCGATACTTCTTTGCCATGTTTAGGCCCCGGAAAGACCCCTATCTGCATCTAGATCATTGTTAACTGCATCCCAAAGGGGAAAAAGGAGTGATATGAGCATGGAAATGAAGATTAATAGTTGAATGGCACATGTATGCTAATGGACAGACCGTTGATGTGGACGGATCGCTTGTCGCGCAGATCGCTGGCTTGGATGAGCGCCTCCTTGGAGTAGGTCGCAATACAGATGACATCCGCTTGTTGCACGGCCTCACTTGCCGAGCTGCACACCTTGATGGTGACTTTGTTTGGGGAATGGCAGTTGTTGTCGGCTTTCAGGGTCTGTTCTTCTAGCTGGTCGGCCAACTGCTGGGCCTTCGACTCCGTGCGATTGTAGAGATTTAGCTGATTAACCTTGAAGTTGGCGCACATGGCGGCGGCATGCATTTGTCCCTGGACGCCGCAGCCCACGATGGCCACATTGATGGCCAGCTCTCGTTCCGCATGTGGCCCAAAGCGACGGAAGAACAAGTATTTGGTGGCCACCACCGAAGCGGAGACCGTCCGCCATGTGGTGATGTCTGTGCCGGCCATAATGGCATTCAGTTCGCCCGTTCTCGGATCGAAGAGCAAAATGTTGGCACTAATGCTCGGCAGCGGCGGCTGCAGCAACTGGTTGCTCCGGAACGAAGTGACCACCTTGCAGGCCAGAGTCGAGCAGGATACTGCGCTGGAATCGCCGCCCATACCTTCCGGCGTCAGTCGATAGTTGCCCACGAAGGCGGGCATCGTTAGCAGCACTTTGCTGTGATCCTTGTTGGCAATGGTAACGCTGCGCGCCGGCTGACATACAAAGGACTGGGAATACGGAGGTGTCTGCTGTTTACCATCCTGATTCGTTGGGCTCGCGACGACAGCCTTGAGCGCCGTCTCCACAGCATCGTTGACCATCGGCCAGTTGAGCGCACGACGCACTGCGTCGGCGCTGTAGAAAACGGGACTTCTACTGTTCATCTAAATTATTGGGCAGCCCTTTCTTGAAAGCAAATCTCACTCTTACTTCCAAATTTAATCTGATCGAATGTAACATTAATCATTGATCATGTTAAACTGACATCAGCATTCTGTAATGGCTAACAGCTTTTTTCCAGTTAAAATGTCGAAGATATTGTAGCCGCTGTTAGCCCAACTTACCTACAAAAATGATGTTAGCCAATTTCAGTACTCTTCAGCATTTTCTTGGTATTTAGAATGTTATTCATGTAAATTGCGTCGCAATCCATCTAAAATACTGTTGACTGCGCTAACAGCATTGTTGCTGCTGTTGTACTCGATATATGCCATAACATAATTTGGGTTCTAACTAATATCGATATTCATTCATCGCTATAAGCGATCGCTACACTCACGCAACGCTAATCGATTGGCAAGTTGCTGGCAGGTTGAGCGGCAAATTTAAATATGACCGTGGATACGAACTCAGAAGTTTGAATGAACCCGTTGCATTTACTTTCATTTTAGTGGAGCACTTTTCCTCATTGCCAATGCAGTTTCCCAGTACGTCTGGGGGTGTGAAAGCATTTTCACTTGTGTGTCGAAAGCAACCGCAAACAGGGGCAACACGACCCGAAAAGAAACGAAACCACAAAAGGGAAATTACCATATACACACACATATACACGTACATATATAAATATGTGTGTACTTGGCTGCTGCAATAGATAATTCTCGCTGTTGAATGAGTGACATGTTCATCTCGGCATCTTAATGTCGAAACTGAGGCAAACCCACTCGACATCGTGTGTCTTATTTGCGAAAGTGAAATGCGTTTTCCGCAGCACCCGATATGAAAATTAATTTATGTGACGCCATTGTTTGGCTGAGATGCGAATTTTTTATTCCCATCTGCTAATTCAAATTTTGACATAATTTTTAACTTTCTCACTTTTGTCTATCGCCGCCATTCGCTGCAATTTCACTTGACTTGACCTTTGTTGCAGCTCCAGTGGCCCCCTTTGCCCAGCGCCTAACCACACCCTCCCCCCTCCTCCACACACACACACACACACACACCTTCCAGCAATCGTTGTCGCTTTTGTGGCTGCTGCGGCCTTGGGAAACTGCAATTGGCGCTGATTTATTTGTGCAACTTGGGTGCACCACAAATCAAAGTCACTTGCATGCGGCTGACTCACCAACGAGCTGGGTGGGGGCTGTGCCCCGGGTTCCTGGAGTCGGACCTGTTGCCGTTCAGGACCGAGCGTGAGGCATGAGACATGGGGCATGGGGCACGAGGACCGCCTCTGCTCCATCGTTGTTCTAAATGGTTTGACCTTGCATTTGTGGTAAGTGGTTGGCCATAAATTTTGGCTTTGCCGTTGCGCAAATCTGTTGCGCCCCAAATCCGAACGAGATTCTGAATTTGAGTCAAAAATTGAAAACGTACACAAGAACGAAAAGTGAATTGTCGCCAACACTTTGAATAAATTGTTTAGTGATTTGGCAAGCGCCAAAAAATTTAATGTAACCCAAACACCAATCACAAATGATATGTGAGCAATCGAATAAATTGCTAAAAAATAAATAAATACGATGCGATCGTTATTAAATGTATAAGCACAAATCATTTATTATCTATTTGAGTCGATTATGAGGACGCCCAAACTTGATCATGATGTTTGTCACACCAAAATCGGTTGACATCTCTAATAATTTGCTTCAGTCTAGTGATAGTCTAATATTGTGTGAATTCAGTTTTTATTATTATAAACAATAAATGAATAAATAAAATACTTTTTTTCTTTATTGGCTTGTTTTTTCAATTGCATGTCTGATTATTGCTTTTCAACTAGTGGAATTTTGCTCTATTTAATGAAAGATGTTTATGGATATATACTTATACATATATCCGAAGTGAAATGCCAATATCTTGAGTTAGATCCAATCATTTATGTGTATGTATTTGTCAGGGCATTTGGCACTTCGGTGCATTGTCAATCGGTTCATTCTTGCTTTTGTGTGTGTAAGTGTGTGTGTGTGGCATAAAGTTTTGTTTCAAGTTGCTGAAAAGCCAACACAAATTTTTATTTATGCCATTTTGTTGGCCTGGCGGCTTTTGAATTTGTAACTGTAACTTTAACTTTAACTGCTATGTTGGCGTATGTTGCATTTGTTGTTGTTGTTGTTGTTGTTGCAGTTGTTGCTGTTGCTGTTGCAGTTGTTGTTACTGTTTCCATACAAACACCAGAACGTAGCCGAGTTGCCACACCTTTTTAATGTGGTGCCCTCATTGGCATTGCCTGTGTTGGGGTTTCTGCTCTTGTTGTTGTTGTTGTTGCGTTTGCAATACCCTTGTCGAGGGTATTACAACTTTCTAAAAAAAGGCGTAAAACCATCTTGAGTTGTTATATCCACACTGTCTGTCTGTTATTCGCAGTTTTATTCCTGGTTACAGGACATATAAATATATCATAAAATGAGCTGTTTCTAATCATTGTTAATAAGGATACAAAATCAACATCTAAGAATACAGGTTAACAGATGTTCTTGGTTAATAGAGGTAAGCATTATCGAGAATCCACGCTACATATCTTTCAGACACACACATGGATCCCATTCAAGTCCTGTATTGTATTTATGTTAGCAAGGGTATTAAATGTTCGGTATACAGAAGATACATAACTGTTCTTTTTTGCTTTTGTTTTAATGTGCGCCCGCACACTTTGTGCCCAACATGTGTCTGTGTGTACATTTGTATATATAGACAAAAAGGAAAGTTTGCAACGCGAATGCGAAAAACTCAACCAGACCAGAGACCTGAGACTAGAGACTAGAGACCTGAGACTAGAGACCAGAGACCAGAGCTGAGCATTGTAGATCAATCTTGACTTCGGACTGCCTTTTGCCGTTAGCCGGCGGCGGCGCTCACTAAAATGTTGTTTGTCCTTGGAGAATGTAGCGGAAAAAAAAGCAAACATTCAACTGTAAGTTAGTCTTATAATATAGACATATAAGTAGCTATATGGATCGAGTGGATAGAGTGTGTATTTGTGTATCTACATACAAATAATCGTAATGGTGCCGTTAGGTTTCATGTTGGCGCCGCACCCAACATGCCCGTCCCAACTGACCCCTCGAGCGTCTCTCCCCCCTTTTCATTCATGCCATTCCTTTCCTATGCCAAACGTCAGATTTCGATCGGCTCGCAATCATTGCCGTCAATAGTTATCAACTTTATTATTGTTATGGTAGTTGTTATTGCTGTTGTTAGATGGAAACATACATGTACATTTATTTTACAGTGTGCCTTTGTTTAATTGTTTCGATTATTAATGTAGTTTTTTGTTTTATTGCCATAACTTCCGTCTGCGCACTGTTTTTTAATGCCCCACTCAATAGACAAATAACTGAGAGGTAGCCCCACAGGTGAAGTTCGTCTTGGAGTTTTGCTCAAAGCAAACCACTTATGCATTCCTTAACTTTACACTTGACCAGAATCAAACCATTTGAGGGAATAATTTCTCGGCATTTTGCTATACAGATTAAAGCCCGACTATCGCAGCAGTTAGTATCGGTTACTATTAGTATCTGAAACTGAAAGTTTAACTTAAGGAACCCTATAAACTAAGGCTATGTCAGCTAATTAATTTCATCTAATAATCTACGAGCAATTCGATGATTACTTTAAAGACTTTCCACTTTTAAGTAGAGTAAGGAATCTTTATATGAACCCCAATAAAAATCGAATAATGCTTCAATATCTTACAAAACCAAATAATGAACTTTTGAGTTGTGCAAAGTACGATTGAAAATATCTGCAAAATAAAGTACTAAAAGAAAATAATGTTGTTTAGAAAAATACAGCTGATCCTTTGTTGGCCACATTCGTTTCGTTTCCACTTGTTGCATGAGGTGCAAGAAACAGGCGCCTGAAAGATATGAATGGAACTTAGACGAGTTCATAAGGAATGTGAAAGTGTTTGATTAATTTAGGTTACTGTGAACATATATTAATGGAAATGATCTTGTTCTACTTTTCGTTATCTTCATGGAATATATTTTATTTTTATTTTTTTCTTTCGTTCTATTTACCTTTTTTGCACCAATTATCGCAGCATTTTGATCATATTCAGATTGATGTTTAACCCGATTGTGAACTGGAACTGGAATGATATATGGAAATAGTTTTATTCATTTATTAAGCTCACATAATTTACAGTGTTGTTAGTGTGTATCAGTTTTGATCCGAAATAATCTAATCTAATTACAAATGGCATATATATAATGGTGATTTTTTTTTTTTAAGGAGTGTTTTTCTTTCTAAGAGAATTTGTTTATAATGTTCATTTTAGCTTGAAAAATGTATTGTAAATTTGAAATTATTATATGTAATATTGTGTTTGATTTGATGGCGTTGTCTCAACTCCGATCGGGCCGATCGGGCCTTAAGTCGTCGTTTCTCGCTCGTTCCGCTGTCGATCGTCGCTTTGAAGCTTTGGCCTTATCACATGGGCGACGACGACTTGCGCGTTAGTCGGCGTTGTGCATTCGGCCAGAGCTGACGTGAACTCGCATCGAGTAGCGCTCAAACTGACACACCGACAAACCGACAAACTGACAGGCCGAGAAATTGTTCATTGCAACGCTTGGCGCGCCCGATTCGAAACGACGAATCGGTGAACTTGCAGACGGTTTGGCGGTGCCCCTTGACTGGCCAACTGTCAACTGTTAACCGTCGAAGTGACAAAAGTGATTTCGAGTTGACAAAAAGTTTATCCATTTGGCCGGCAGCGTAAATCAACAAGTGTACTCCATCTACGAATGCTAATTTGCGAGAAATCTCTTAATGGCCAGTGTAGCATCATAATTTCGGCAAATGATGTTTGTTAAGCACCAGCAACAGTTATTTATTTCATTAATGGCCGAGTGTTAAATATTGTTAATTTGTCGCTGATGACAACCGTTTATATATACATATATATACATATATATTTTTTGTTTTCTTCTTTGATTACAGATGAAACCTTTCATTTGTTTGGTGTTTTATTTTAGTATTCATTTTTTTTGCCGTGCATTTTGAAACATTTTTGTTTGAAAAGTTATGAAATACAATTGATATAATGCAAATCGAATAATTAGCTAATGCTGTTTGCAACTTTTGCACAGCCCCAAAACAAATATTTACTGTATCCGAGTGTGTGTGCGTAAGCTTGTTTGTATTAGTGTATTTTGTGTATTTTTTGTTTAGTTCTGACACAATTGTTGATCGCAACCTGTTTTAGATCTGGTTGGGATACAACGGGCAGCCAAGCCGAATTCCATCTAAAGATTGAGGTAAGCTGATTAATTCTTCTCTAATGATATACCACATACAAATAAGTAAACACATACGCATATGTACGTATCCAAGTGAATTCCAAACTTATTGGATTGCTGCTGGCAGCAGTTTACGCCTTAATGCGGCGCTAATTTATGCCACACTTGAGGCCAGTCTGGGGTACATATGTACAAATGTGTCTCAGTGCCCCCAAGCGGTTAGTTTTCTGCAACGCTGCACAGCGCCCCCAAGAGGAAGCGCCAACCTGAACTTGGACAAAACAAACCAAGCCAACAACGACTAGAAACTTATCAGCCGAATATGAAATACTCTACTCCATAAGCATACATGGACATACATCAGAAGACTGATCCTGCATATGATATGGTAATTCGACTAGGTCTGCACAAAATGGATATAAACTGGATAGCTTCCCAGATGAACTGTTTGCAATTGTTTTACGAATTGTGTGACAGATTCATAGTACCCTTTGCAAAGGGTATGCGAAAAAAGCGAGAAAAACACTTCCGAGCCAGTTGCACTGAACCGCAACAATCAAGGCAATTCATGCGACCATCGATGCTCACCGGAGGCCAGTCTTGCTGTCAGCTCGTCGCTGACCTTGCCCCAAACGAATGTCCGGCGGCAGGTGGCATATCAAACTTACGATTCGTATCTGGCTGTACTCCTAATAGGGCGATTTTGACAGGAAATGCATTAAACGGATTGAGGATTGCTGAGACATTAACTTTGGCTCTTTTATATATCTGGTGTGCTTAAGAACACACATCAAGGTTTTGTGGCACATTGGTCTGGATGAGATGCAGATATTTCGTCATATGTTTGATAAACTATTTAGATTTCAAGTAGACGAATAATTAGCAACTTTATAGAAGTGAATATAGTAGCGAACTTAGATTGTTTTTCTATTTGCTGACCGATACTAAAAGGTAGAACTGAAGCTGGAGTCAACTAATTTGCAAGTTTGATTGGTGGATACCTCAAAAGATTGCCCAGACTAAACTTAGAGTGTACATTACTCAAAAAAAAAAAAAAAAAATAGTTTTATGGCCTGCCCACAAATCAAAAAAAAACTAGGTCAACTTTTTCAAAGGTCGAGCCACGCACTCCCGTTTTCCGCATCTTCCCAGCTGTTATTGGTCTCAGAGTGTTACTGCATCATTCTTTCTGGCTTACACACATCAGTTAGTAAAACGCAGAAGAGGCTGATTGGCTGTTAGCCGTTTTGGCTGCGACTAACCTTTGACACGCGACGTGTGGAACAATATACATGCACATGCATGTCGCCTCAGCGCAGAACGATTTCGAACCGTTTCAATTCCAGTTTGTGTCTCGTGTTTCGTTTCCATTTTCAGTGCTGCCTGCGCAGTCGGTCTGCAGCCCGGCCTGCGCTGTCTGCGCAGTCTGCAGCTCGCCGCTCGCAGTTGTCTGCTGGCAGTCCAGTGGCAGTAGACAGTAGGCAGTAGACAGTAGACAATAGACAGTAGCTGTAGCCGTAGCTGTAACTGTAACTGTGCATTCGCGTTTGGCGGGTTCTTTCAAAATCGATCCGAACGGAGCGCCTAATAACGACACTTGGCATGCGTTGCCTTTCATTTTAAGTTGTTTGTGAATTCGGTGTGTGTGTATTTTTCTTGATTTATTATTACATACATATGTATTATAATTTGTCCATTTATTTATGTGTTTTTGTTTTGTGTACTAAGTGTAGTGAAACAGTGACGAAAACCAACAACAACAAATCGAAAAGGTATTTTGCTATACGCATATTAAAATAATCGACCTGAAACTAGGCATTTGTATGTGCAGTGCGCAGTGCATGTGAAAGTACTGAATGCTCCAAGCTTTCGGCAATCAAAATCCACATCTAGTAATCATTCCTAATGGTATATACATACATGTATATATACGCATTTGCCCTATATTTGCGCATATTTCAGAACGAATTGTGTGGAAAGAATTCAAATGATGTGCGAATGTTAAGACATTAGCGTACAACATATGAGATATATTTGATCTGATCAATGATGGAAATTTCATCGTTTATCTATAATTTGTTGTGGGACATCTCCAGACAAAAATGTGTGAGAAGTATGAAGCGAATTTTCACCTATTTATGACTGTGAACCGATTTTTATGGGATTTTGGAAACGGCCACCTACAGGCATTAACTTTTTATGCTTTTCATCTATGGAAATTTATTAGAGATGGTAACACTTTTCAGTCCGATTGACTTCGAATCCAATTTCAAGGCTCCTCCTCCTCAATTATTGAATACTTTTTTCACATCTATCGAAAATTAAATATGTGAAAACCTTTCTCTTGTAGATATCCAATCCATTCCAATGCGTGGAAAACTGACAAGCAAAGTGAAATGTAAAAAACTTTTTCCGGAAAAAACAGCTTGCTAGAATATGTTTTCTTTTGGATCCTTATCATTGTGCCATTGTTGATCGGTATTCAGAGCACTGATAGGAGCATGAAAGTTTCGGACACACTGAGTAAATTACTTTTCTTTCAGTTATATTTTGTGCTCAGCAGTTGCGGTTGTTGCTGTTGTTGCTGTTGTCGCTGGCTTACTTTGGCAGCTTTCTTGCATAATAAACAAGATCCGCACACAATGTGCAACATTAGGCCAATGTTGGTACGTGGACACTGGCACCGGGGACACGACAACGGGCGCTAAGCTGCTAAAGAAACAAAAACAGAAACCCAAAGGCAACAACAAATGGGTTACCGAAAGCTACAACAACAGCAGCAACAGCAGCAGCAGCAGCAACAGCAACAGCAACAGCAACAACAACAACAACAATGACTACTTTTGCTCTCGTTTCGAGTGCTCTGCACTCAGCTGCGTGCGGCACATGGACAACTCGGATATGGCAGCTCCACCGTGTGGCATGCTGCACAGTTGCAAGTTGCCAGTTGTCCATTTACCATTTACTATTTACCATTTACCCAATTCTCAAGTGCAGCGCATGCCGCGTTCGTAGTGAACCTGCTGCCAAAATCAGACAAAAATAACAGAAACCAAAAATCGCCAGTCGCAGCGGTTAACGCTTAACCGTTACAACTACTATCGAGCTGCAACTGAAACTGTAACTGTAACTGTAGCTGTAATTGTAACAGTAAATGCAACTGTAACCGTAGGTGTAGTTGTGTGTGTGTCTCGCTCCAGTCTCAGCCCCACAGTTGCTCCATTTTAGCAGCGACGGGGGCAGCTTCTTACTCTTTGCCATGCCACTTGTATATGTTATGTATGTTTGCACATATTACAGTTAGTGTCCAGTGCTCAGTACAGTTAAGCTCAAAAGCCAGGACTTGCCTAAGATAGTCCCACAACATTAGAACATGAGTACAATTCACAATTTGCTACAGATACATTTCTCATGAATGTATTCAGCATATTTCCAATAGTTGTGTGTCTCACAGCACACAAAGTTCGCAATAAAGCAGTTCTACTGTACAAATAAACACAGTTTGTAATCTGCTGAGGTTAAGCGGCAGCAGTAGAATAACAGTCACTGCAGCAACAACAGCTACAACAACAGCAACAACAGCAACATCAACAGCAACAACTGCAACATCAACAGCAACATCAACATCAACAGCAACAACAAAAACAGCTTTAGCCGCAAAGTGCACATAATTTGCTAGTCTTGTAAATGTGGACGCGTGGCACCAGTCGAGACCTATAATTGCCACACTGCTCCGGCTGGGGCAACAGGCGATCGAGACTCGAGTCTCCAGCCGTGGATAGGGAGTGGGAATGGGAACGGGAGTCGGAATGGAGCAGCCGACAAAAGAAAAAGTTCCATCAATGCGACATTTGGTGACTTCGTGCCCAGCGATCCGCATTGTTTGGCAAATTTGCCAATTTTTTTTTGTTGTTGCTGTTGTTGCTGTTGCGGTTGCTGTTGGCGTTGTCATTTGGAGCTGCCCGGCGACAGCTTCTTGTAATTATATGAGTTTTACCAATGGCCATGCAAAATGTTTATCTTTGTACTTTGCGTTCGCCTTCTGTCAGCTACCAGTGTGAAAAATGGCAAATGACAAGCCACAAACTCTACACACAAGATGCAAGACACAAGCCAAAAGACACAAGACAAGAGACAAGAGACAAGAGACATGAGACATGAGATATTAGACATGAGACATGAGACGTGCCATGAAATGCATCGCTGCGGCCTGACAGGGTGGTGGGTGGTGTATTGGGGGAAGGGGGCGGGGGGCGTGGATTTGTATAACATGGACTGTCAGACGCCCACATATGTGCATACACACATACATACATACATACGTAAACATTGAGTATGTACTCAAACGCGAATGCAGCTGGCAGCATGATGGCAAAGTACCCGAATAAAGAGCAGTCAGTGGCATAAATTGCGGCATGCTACAGCCATAATAAACTTAGCCAAATAAACATTAACCAAATCAGTGGCTCACAAGGAGATGCCACAGCAGATACACACATTCGTGCACACTTGGACAAAATGTGTATAAAATTTACAGGTCATTATGATGACATTAAAATCTGGGCATATATCAAATATCAAGTGTATAATAATGCCATGAAGCAGGCGAAAGAAAATATTCATAATCTGTGTCTGTTAAACACGAGCTGATTTTCCAAATTTCAGGATTCTTGTAAGAAGTATATTTGTACATATCTACACTATATACATATATATAAATATATATATAAAGCAGCAATAACTCAAATGTGATGCTCTTGAAAGGGTATGCAAATGGAAGAGTTCTGAAAAATACCTGAAATTCTCTGAATGTTCATAGATTTTTATAGATTTTTAATTTGGCTAAGAGAGGTAGAGAGAGATAGAGAGAGAGAGAGAGAGAGAGAGATAGAGAGAGTGAAAGAGAGAATGAAACAGTTGGCAAATACGTAATGAGCATTGCTGAAATGATATTTATATGAATCCATTGCTTTTACGCAATTCTATCAAATTTTATTAATTGGTCAATCTACACATACATACATGCACACATGTATGCATATATGAATACATACATATATGCACTTTCATTTCCAAACGAGCCATAACACAAATTACTGACATGCAGACAATTTGTTCCAGCTCAGCCGTAATTAATTTTTGGCTTTTTTATGCGCTTATCCCAAAGGCGAAGGGAGGGGATTAGTTTTTACATATAGTATTTCACATAGCCCTACATATAAGTTGGTTTTTATTTCTCAATTGGAATATTACTTGTATGCAAACGGAAATCAATTCAAGTAAGTTCAATGAGCCACATTGAGGTCTCCATAAGGTGAATCCCTATTTGGTTTCGGACCCAGTGCAAATGAACTCCTTCGGCGGCAATTTGGCGTCCGTTCAAAGGTGCCGAATGTGATTAATGCTATGCATTTGATTTGGATAAACACTTTAAGAGAGAGACTTCGACAGTCGAGATCGAGAATGACATCATGGATACTGACATCCACACATGGACAGCTGAGGGCGGCATCTTTTATGGCATTTTGCATGGAATATGTTTGGATTAATTAAGTGCGAAATGGCCAATACCTTTTGTAGTTGCAATGAGCCTTGCTAAGAATGTTGTTGTTGCGGCAATAACAACAGCCAGTCAAGCGCATCGCTTATGGTTTATCAATAGCTTGGGTTGTGCAACTGCATCAAGTTGTTGCATGTACGAGTACTTGCCCCAAAAACCTTCTCTCCCGACCTCGATGAGTCAACAGTGCACGGCCGTTGACAAAAGTGGAGCAACTGCGTTTTGTGTCTATGTGCAACGCCCACTGGGTGTGGATGCTGGTAGATAGATAAATATTGGCCATGCCTTGTCACATACATACACACACACACACGCACACACACACACACACACCCGCACACATACATATTTTTAGATCGGCAAACAATTAGATTTTCATTTACATTTACCGATGACATGAGCCAAAGGCAACAACAACCACAACAACAATAACAACAGCAACAGCAGCAGCAACGAGAGCAACATATGACACTGCTCAAGGTACAATGTCAAGACCTCGCCCCACATACGAATACGAAACAGTCAATTATTATTATGATTAGCAGCAGCAACAGCAGCAACAGCAACAGCAGCAACAGGCACATTTGGTGCGAAGGAATGCGATGGGAGAATTCCCCAAGCGATAATTCTCAAGAACACAGAGCGGCAATAGGCAAGTGTTGCCACAATTCGGGGCATGTATGTAACTGAACGAAGCATCGCATGCTTCATGTAACCCGACTCATTGAATCATTGATTCATTCATTCGCGCTGCACTTTCAAGTTGCAGACACAGACACAGTTGGTCAAGCGTCTGGCATGGTCACGCTCTATTTGCAGTCGGTTCTTCTTGGACACCCAACAAGACAAGCTTGGCTGCCAGTTGCCAGTTGCCACTTGCCAATTGCCAATGGCCAGCTACTGCTGCTGATGGCCATTGAACAAGTTAAGCAGTTGGCACGCTTTAATCCAAATGCCTCAAGCAGGTGGGCCTAAAGTACAACTTGTCTGAGCAGTTAGAACTTCACAAAATTAGAGGAAAACAAATTAATGAAAAATTAAAAATATTTCATTTTATTTGAGCTGAACAAAGTTAACTTACATAGATAAAAAATTTCAATTAAAATACAGTAGAAAAATCGAAAGTATTTCAATCGATTTAAATACAGTTTTAATCCTTGAGGCAACCAAATCGATAGTTTTCGATTGTGCGACTCGAATTAATCCTTGTCAGATTGTTGTTTGTTAGCCCGAACTGAGAACTTAGCGATGCTTTCACTTTCAAATGTTGTTGCGCTTATCTGACAACTGGATCTGCCTGCAATCGCTTTGTGAGTGGCCCGTTGACGCCTTTCGTGAACCCGAGCTTGACCTCTTGTACCTGCTGCCCCCTACAATCTACAGTCTACGGTCTACATTTTGAAATCCCATTCCAATTGGACTGTTTTCAATGCTCTCGTTTATAGATGAATTGATGGCGATTGATAAGATTCGTTTTGTTTAGGATTTTTTGTTGTTGTTGTTTTTCAGTTTGCTGTTTAAGTTTTTTGGTTTGATATCTTTTTGTTTCTGCGGACTGTTCGATTTTTGTATTTGCGATTCAATTTCAAGTTAAATGCGGGAAAGCCAATAAAGTCGAATCGAATATAAAATGGCGCAATGACATCTAAATTGGCTACGAATTTGCGGCTAGAAGTAAGGTAAAGCGTCGGCCGCCCTACAAAACGTGCCCCATTGTTGCCTGTGGTTGTTTCTGTTTGTTTATAAATCAACAACAACAACAATAACAACGGGCTGGTAACAATACAAAGCCAACGGGCCAAGCGACTTGACAAAATGAAATGCTCTCAAATTAAAGTGTTTCTTATTTTTCGGTTTTGTTATAGCTTCAAATTTTAAGGCGGCTTTTTTTTGTGTGCTTGTTACTGTTGCTGCTGCTATTGTTGCTGGCGTCCTACTGTAATGAAAAGCAGCAGCAGCAGCAGCAGCAGCAGCAACAATAATTACAAGTATAAAAATTATGACTGTTGATCTAATTATAGCTCTGACTGTGTCTCGCGGCAACCTTGGCACCGATTTTCGTCTGTATATTTGTTTCATTTTTCCTTTTCACATTTTCGAACTTTTATGAGATGTGGCGAAATCTTTCTCTGTGGGAGCACATTCTAAGCCAAAATGTCACGCCCACTGTAATTAGCGACATTCAAGCAATGCAACAACTGCAACAACACCCATCCCATGTTGTTGTTGTTGTTGAACTTTATATGTTACCCAAAGCAAGTCTCAGGAAAACGAACAAATTTTTGTAATACAGCGAAATATTTAAGATAGCAAACAATTATCTGCAGGCCACAAATATTTACTGGTTTCTGCTGCTGCTGTTGTTGTTATTGTTAATAAGTGTGTGTTAAGTGTGTGTACTAACACTATTTAGAGCCTTGTTGTTGTTATTGTTGTCGCTGCACGAGCTGCTAAATAAAAGTAAAAGTTTCTGTTTTGCCCATTTGTGCAATTTGATGCCGATATAACGAAAGACTTAGGAAACGAACTTTAGTATATTTGCCATTTGGCCAACCAAGAAAAATGTTAATATAAGCACAATAAGCCATTCTCACAAGCACACACACGTAAACACACATATGCACACTTGCCTGCATCCCATGCACAGTCAGCTTGAAGATATTTGGGGTGGGGTGTGTCTGGGTGCTGAGTGAAGGGGTCGGGGTAGCTAGCAGCTTGGCTGTGGCCAAAAAACTTCAAACAGTTTGTCGCTCTATAAGCCCAAATTGAGTCAATTAATTCAGCCGTTGGTATTCGCTTTATGGCTCTATGCTAATTGCCCGCTGATGAATTGCACTATTATGTACCCAACTCATAGAGTAGCATTGGGCGTATTAACACGCTCAGCCAGTTCAGCTTAATAGTCGTAGTGCTGAGAAATATAAATATATATATTTATATGCATCCATGGCCTATTAGGTAATACTAACTTCGTCCATAAATAATGATTAGATGAAATGGATTCAATAGAATATGTTAACATGCATTTTGTTCCAAGTTCATATGTAAATTGTTATGCATCATTAATCTATTTATCGAATGCATCTATTCAATTAGTAAATAATATTGTATTGTCTTAAAAACATTGTACAAAATCAAGCCTGATATGCATAAATATGTATGATTTTTCTCCCACTACCCAAAACCCTCCAAAATGGAGCTTTCAGGCATTAAAATGCTTTACTTGGATTTTTTCCATGCTGATATTTGTGTATGTAAATTTCGTAGGCGTGACTCTGTGATTTGTAGCTTAACAAACGCGCTGGCATCCATACGGATAGATACGCAGATACAAATATATCCATATAGAGGTATATATCAATTTGAATATATATGGATATGAATATAGTATTCATGAATGTTGGCAATGTCGTTGCTGCGGCCCTTTCACACACCGTTTTTATTTGGCTCGCATTTGAATCTGAATTCGAATTTGAATTGACAATCGCTTCGATTAGCTGCATTATGGATTGGGAATGCGAACGGGCTGGCAACTTTATAAATATGGCCGATACGAAACGAATACTCGCACACATTTTTGCGGTTGGGCTGTCAAATTCGTTGCACTCATTAGGCCAATTGAATTGGCCTCTTGTCTTTTTGGCCGCCAGTCGAAGCAAGTCATAATTGTGTTATTAAGGCCGTTGGTAATTCGATATGATATATGTATATTTACTTGTACCATATATTCACACATGATATACACAAATATATATATGTATATATATATATGTGAGTCTACACTCGAAAATGCAAACGGTGCTTGAACCAAACCAGACACCCAAATCACATGGAAATTAATCACTTCCCTTTTACTAGAATTTGCATGTTGGCTTTTCGAGTTTTCAGTTTTTCAAATTCACGTTTCAGTTTTCAATACCCTATACACATTGAAAGGGTATGTTGAAATTGAAATTCGCAAAATATTAATACTATTATACAGAGAGAGAGATAAGCATGCTTTAAATTACTTTGCTATATTTATGGGTTTTATGTGTATATAAATATGATCAAATGTCTCGTTGAAGCAGACACTTTCTGTTAAGGCTTCAATTGTTTCAGTCGCTGTTTAAATACTCTCGTATTTGGAGCTGTGAACAGCGTAGCATACAGTCGGGTACTCTGGACTAGTGCACTTCTACTTGTTTTATGTGTCGTTTTTCTGTATCAATTAAAACCCAATTATGTTCATAGGCATGTCTTGGAAAATATGCACCGAGATAATGCTTATCCGGCCATAACGGGTTCCACACACACACACACACACGCACACACACACACACACACACACATTTCCAAGGTTGCCCCGACTCCAACTGCAGCTCCAACATATACTGCGACTCCATGTCGGACTTGGATCCGATTCCGATCGAGTAAGTGTCAGCGCACCCCGTTGTCAGCCAATCAGCATCGCACTCAGTGGGGTGCCGTCGACAACACAGTATTATTGAAATATATTAAACTCCATGAACGGAACCAATCGGAACCTTCACAATGTGCCTTGCACTCCAGAGTTCTACAATTTGTTTATTTTTTACTATCTTAATTGCATAGACATATGCATCTCTCCGTCTGTTTAAATAAATATAAGCTCGAGAATAGCATAGATCAAGATTATTTCATTTTATCGATAACTGCCGCATTCCACTAATATCGATAAAAATCCATTTCAGATAGCAATAACAACCACATTTGAAAGATATAGTTTCCTGAACGAGAATTGAGAGCATGGATGAAAATCGATTTTTTATATTTATATAATTATGAAGTATATATATATATATATACATAAGTAATTGTATATATGTATATCTGTTGGCTTCACATTTCAATATCTGTTTGTTTGAATATCTATGGTTTCAATATCTGTTGCCTTAAATGGCGACTTATGATAGGTAAATACTTGTTCAGGGTATCTCTTAGTCGAGCTCTCTCGACTACAGCATTCTTATTTGCATATACTTTTTCTTTTTCCATCCACAAACATTTTGTACACAAATAATTGGTTTCATAGCCCAAAAACCATTACACTTTTTCGATTGTCCCCTCAAGCTGGTAATCCTTTTTCATCAAATTGCTCAATTTTCGAACAAATCATTTTATTGGATGCTGTAATACGTTAGAGATTGCTTACACGCACTGAGTGCTTGCTGTTTGTGCTGTATCTATATTTATGGGCTGGCATTATCTATCGCCAATTTGGTGGGCTTATGCAATTGTTTGATTTTATCCTCCAATTGCAGAAACAATCAGCAACCAAATTATGCTACACAATTTTGTCAATAATGTAACATTACGTATGTGTGTGTGTGAGTGTGTGTGTGTGTGAGTTACTCTTTTGCTCGTACTTGACTCTTTGCTGCATATGAACATATATATATATATATATATATATGTACATATATATACGAGACACATAGTGTGTATGTTGCCTGTATTATGTGGAAATTATCTGCGTACTTGGATCACTGCTTGTTGTGGGGCGTGGCCCACATTTGGCTTTGGGCCGAACAATTTGAGATTACAATTATGTTAACATTATTTAATTTATTTTTGATCGTTGCAAATGAGGAAATTGTTTATTGAAATTGCAAAAGCCGGTGACCACTACAAGTATCTACAAAATGTATCTTTCACAGCATACAGGTGTCTAAGAACTCGCTCAAAATATGCCTAGCCATATCACGTTCCAGATTCAATTTAACAGCTCATTCAAAACTTTTGAGAATGCAATAAAGTTTCCATTGAGGAGGAAAGAGTATTCTCTTTTTCACTTTTCAATTTATATTATTATTCATATTAGTATTCAATTCAAATTCATGAATCTTTCGATTATTCATTTGCATATCACAAATTCAACGATTTCCAAAAGTCACAAGATCTCAATATGTCTGAATTTGAATATCAATTACATAAGAATAAATTAGTACATACAGATACCCTGTAAAGTGAGCATATAGTCTCTTGAGTAAACTTAGTAAGATACCAACAACATATGGTCATCATATATCAAAATTGATAGTGCCTCATTCTGTCCGTTAGCATATACATATTTAATGGGTTTTCTTTAAACGTCTTTAATGGATATCGTAAATATTTGATTCAATCGGAGTGCTGTTGCAACATGGAAAGAAAAGTGTATTCAAATATAGACAATATAATCAAAATGAATTGGACAATTAGTGGATATAGCAGCGAAGTGATAAGTTTTAAGGCAGACCCCTTTTGGTTTGGGGGCTCGCCTCACGTCGGCACTTTGGCCAAGTTGGCTAAGTTGGCCAAGTTTGTGGCATTGTGTAAGCCATGTGTCCGTGTCGTGGAGATGTCAATCGCTTGCTGTTGTGGCAGCCACAGGCGGTGGTCCCATCGATCCATTCGAGCGATCACATTGTCAGTGTTATATGTCACTTATGTCACTTGGATAAGATCGAAACCGATCAGCAACATTTTGAGTTGCCGCCGCATTTGTATCTCCATCTCCATCTCCATCTCCATCTGTTGTCTATCTCCAGCTGTATCTGTACCTGTTGCCGCAATAAACTTGTCATAAGCTGGTCTGATTGAGTCTGATTGATTTGGTAAAACAACAACAGTTTTTATGCTCTCAATTGCAAAATTGCAAATTGCCATTGCATACATTTGTTCTCGGTATCTAGATATCTATCTATGTCAGCAATTGTATCTGTGTCTGTATCTGTAGCTGTATCTGTATCTGTTTTTTTTGTTGTGCTTAGTTTATTCGCTTCCTGTGCAATCAATTTCATTTGCAAGAATTTAATCCGAATATTGATCCGTAAATGGTAATTACTATCGCACTTGTATGGATGCTGCCATTGATTGCATCCTGCCCCTGTCCCAATGACACCCCATTCACCCCTTCAGTTGCTCTCAGCCTAACAAATTGGCCGTCTCAAACTTAAGCTATTTGTCACGCTTTTTGACCAATTTTGGCTGCAACATTCTCTAGCAACCGGGGGGGCAAAAATTGGGCCTCTGTGTACATGTGTGCCCAAGGCAGCATTTAGTTCAACGTCTTTTATGGCAATCCAAAGAGTTTCGTTGCGCATTTATGGCTAATCACATTTGTGTGGCGGCTCAAGTGGGGCACGTAACAAACACTGCTTTAATTGCAGCTCACACAAATTATAACTACAATTAAATGCGATAAGTGAACGCTTTGGACATAAATTGGCAATGGAACTGACTGTGAACTTCACTCATATGAAAGTGCCACTTTGGTTTCAGCCTGCTTCCTGCAGAGCCATTTGCTGTTGCAGCTTCACATATTGGATGTATGTGATATATATACGCAAATCCGCTATCAAGCTCGCATAATGGCCGAAACAACTGCTGTATAAATTCTCTTTTAATTTCCACCCATTTTCAGTGGTCCATTTGGAAATCGAATGAAATTTGCTTCAAACAAAGTTTCAAGATTTGTATAGCTTCCATAGGAAAATCTGTCATTTTTGTATGGCTTAAATTATGCTGTAATTTGACTGCGGTCTACAAGGTTATGTAATCTTTGGCATACTCTAGCAAAAGTTTAATTTGCTTGGCATTGTCTCCAAACGTATATATGTACTTATCCATAAGTATGTACTTATATTCGCGAGAGTGAATAGTTTTATATATTAGATATCACCTCAAATCTCAATGCATCCAGTGTAGGCATTTTGTACAATCGTAGATGCAGCTTTAACCGTTTGTCGCCACTCAAACTGTACCTCAGTGTTTGTGGACCTTAGCCAAGAGTTGCCCACGGATCATTCTCAAAAGTGGCATATTTCACACCTGCTGCAGCATGTGAAAGGCCAAAACAAATAAACGTTGTATTCAGCTTTTGGCTAATTTGCACTTTGTTGCAACCCACACGCACTTTGTGCAAATACACACTCACAGTCACACACACACACACTGACAGCAAGACGCACATTCGCCGATAGACATAATCATTATGCAGATTTATGACTTCAACGCTTGCAACTGAAAGCGGGCATTTACAGCTGCCTGTCCTCCACCAGCAGGCTGTGCTCCTCATATGAGCCACGTTAAGCAAGCTGTTTGCTTATGAGGCGCTTGCATTGAATTATGGCACGACATTAGTAACAATTTAGCAGGCAGACATGTCGCCAGCTTCAATAATCATTAACAACGACACTTGAGCGCTGCTTGTTGTCGCTGACTGTGACTTAAGTATATGCATGCGAGCATGTGCAAATACATATGTATGTATTTGTATGTACACGTATGTGGCTAGAATAGCACCACTGGCCGGGCCTGCTCCAAGTGGGCGTTTTAAATTGGCCTAATTAATCATTTTGTCATAATAATCAACTTTAATTAAATTCAATTTCAAATTCAACAGCAGTTAAAACAACATTTTGATCGATTCCGACATACAAACTAACCAACGGGTCGGCTTGTATCAATATATGATTATTAAATTATTACGAAATGTCTGGCAATAACGCTAAGTTTCAGCCCAGCAACGCTCCCCCCCCCCCCCCCCCCCCCCCTCCACCAACTTGGTTGAACGGGTGTTAAGAGTTCTAATTGGACTGGTGTGTTGATAACTGCATGTTCGATTTTGTTATTGTCAATCGACTTGCAAATAAGGAAATTAATTGTGACCCAAACCCAAAACACCATACTCCCCCCCCCCCCCACCCCTGATCCTTGCTGTGACAGTGCGGGGCGTATCGCTTGATCAGCCAAACGTTTGCTTAAACGTCGCTTAACTACCAGTTGCAGCTCGCCATCAACTCGCAGCTGTCATGCACTGTGGTCTGCATATCAATTCAGTTTTGGGAAATTCAATTTATGTTCCTCTCCATCTTTTGGCTTACCAATTTAATTCCTGGTGCAATAACATTGCTGCTGAGGGATATATATAGAACATATTTGGTTTCCACCCAATCTGAACTCATTCAGCATCTGTTATAGCACTTGAATAGCTCCCTGATTACATTGAAGTGAGCGAAGTCATTTCAGGAGACAAATTGGCAATATATCTGCAACTAATATATTTATTTGATTATTTAAATATGTGTTCAGGTCAAGGGGCAAATACTTCGTGTAGATTTCGAGGAATAAGAATAAATTTGAATTTCTTTCTTTTCTCTTTGCCCAGTTAATTATTGTGTGTTGTGCAGCAGTGTGCATACTGGAGTGAGTGCTTCTGCTGCACGCCGTGCTGGTTGTGTGCTCGAACTTCAATCTGGGTCTGTTATTGCACTCGACTGCAATTAACTGCCATATGATATATTGGACACTGCCTCCGACTCAGTTGCAGTGTTCGAGTCGAACTTCGGTTGGCACTTTAATGTCTGGTTTAGTTTTCGGTTTTTCGATGTTTTTATCACCGTTTTACCGCTGGCCTATTGGACTTTTGGCAGCTAATATTTATTAAGCATAATTAACGGGTTTGCGACAGCGGTTCTAACGACCAAACTCTGCCCCGACTCCATTGCCCATTAACCCAGCCGTGCAGAGATCAGCGAGTAGCGGATATTTGGGCACGGCTTCCTGCCAGCTGTTTTAATTGCCCAATGTTAAGCCCAAAGTGCTGAAATTCTGAGCAAATACATACATAGCTACATGTATGTTTGTATGCCCGTTGAAAACCAGCTTTATGCAGCTCGAAGCGCTTAGAAAATGTATGAACAAGCTAAGAATTTGGCTAATTCAAATGATTAATGAAATATGGAGATATCAGTGGGTGGGCACTATATAAAATTGTAGAGCTGTTGGATCAAACAACTCTAATTCTCAAAAACTAAGCTGGAAACTATCAAATTAGATCTGCAGTCGGCACATCTTTGGATACACAGAAGCTGGAGCATTTTTTTTTCAACTTCATTCAGATATTATATATTCAGATATTTTGCGGATGGAATATGCATTCATCACTAGATTGTTATCTCGTGTAGAGGTTACCTTTTATTTAATATCCAGAAATGGCAGTAGACGTAATTATATGACCAGTACCAGAGTACTATAAAAGCACACACATGTAAGTATGGACACACAAAATGCAATCTCATCTTTCACCAGCTGCCATTCAAATCAAAGTTGAGTCCAAACTGAAATCTCAATGTTTATTTTGGATTTTGTCTTGGCTTCGTGAAAAGCGGCACGGAAATTATGACACGTTTTTCTTTGGCATTGAACGAGAAGGCAAAGTGAATGTCTAAAAATTTATCAAAAGGCAAACTGCAATTGTTGTTGCTGTTATTGTTATTGCTGTTGTTATAACAGTAGCACGTCTATGGCAGGTGGGCAGCCAGTCAGCCAGTTAGGCTGTTTGGCTGTTTGGCAGTTAGCCAGTCAGCCGGTTCAGGTCCAGCTACAGCTACAGCTCCAGCTCTAGCTCCAGCTCCAGCTCCAGCTTAGACTTAAGCCCCACTCTGTTGGCCTGGCCGGAAGCGTTAACAAATTTGCACAAAGATCGTTTTGGTCAGCCAAACGCTAAATGACGCTGTGGCACGCGCATCATCATCATTCAAGTCATCAACATTTAATCATCATGATCATAATGATCATCATCGGCTTTATCTTTATCTGCAACAAATTCATTTTCATTTGGGCCTTTCGTTGTTGGTTTTGCTGCTTTTCGCTATTTTGTGGTTCGTGTTGCGGTTGTCCGCTTTTCAATTACGGCTGACAACACAAGGAAGAGTGATCTAGTCGGGAGTTTCCTACTAGAAAATACCCTATATACATATGCAAGAAAATCCGGTTTACTTGTTAATTTTGTAGCGCTGCAGCTATCTACTTCGATGTAGCTAAGCAACTCGACGCGATTTCGATCTTTTTGGGAAGCTGTAAGTTCATTTCGACAGCTATGCACAACTTACCACCGTTTTTTATGCCCAGTTCTTCATTCTGTTTGCATTATAAAAAACATTTTATTAAGCTCTTAATTTGTAAATTGCATCTGGCACAAATCCTTAAGCGAGTGACAGCCTCAACATTTGCCAAGAGCAGCGACGTCTAAGAGCAGCGCTTAGAGCACTTTGTAAGAGTTGAGTTTAAGAATGACTGCTCAACCTGAGTTTTAGTCGTGGTTAGGCTTGTTACCCCATTTGATATTATGCAGATTACAACGGAACAGAGAAATAAATGATATTTGGCTAAGAAATCGCACTGTCAACTTGGAGTGCTTGTTTCCTTCTGCAGTCAACGTGGTTTCAAAAGGGCTTCTTGCCACATTTCATAATTGACAAGTGGCTGCAATTTGTCTTGGAATTATAATACTAATCGGAATTCGAGTTCGAATCGAACTCATAACTCACGATCGGAGTCGACAAATTACAAGCCATTTGTTGCGCAAATCGTCGCATTTGTATTCCAAATTCCGAATTTCGAATTCCGAATTCGAATTTCATATTCCGTATTCTGTGCTCCAATTTCGATTGTAATTGTCGACGACTGCCGCTGGTTCTCACAATTGCCACATTCGGTTGCAATGTGTCTGTGCAAAGCGTATTAATTATAGTACTTGAAATGACAGCAGTGACGAATGCAGTGGGTCTGGGCCCACTGCTATTTGGCCATATTCTCAATGGCCAATGCAATAATAAAATTGCACTCGCATCGCGGCTCAATGCAAATGAAGAAGCTAACAATTTCCATATTTATTTCGTATTACATAGCTTTGAGCCAGTTGATGTTATATGTGTTCAGACCTATTGTTGTTGTTGTTCTGCGTTCATATGTGTTGGCAACAGCAACACTGTCAACAACAATGTAAGAAGGCAGTCAGCAACAGCTCAAACGAACAAATCAAATGCAAGCAAATAAAACCGAAATGCGAAAGATCAAATTGGTGATCAAAGGGGATATTGAAAGCAGTTCTTTATCTGAAAACTTATTTTCCAAAATTTGTACAGTTACTGAATACTTCTTTATGTTCAACTTTAAAAACACCGTTTTATTTCCAATTGCTTATTTTACCACAATTCAAACATAGGGCTAGAGTTCTAGGAACGAAATTGAAGTTCTGCTTTCTGTATCTTAAAGGTTGGATGGAGTATTGACTGTAAAACAGCAGTCATCATTCCAGCCTTGATTTATATATATATATATAGGTATATACAGGTAGATAGAAAGTTTACATTTGACACTTAGCTTGCAATTTGTTTAAGTCTAACTTAAGATGCGCTCCAAACATTATAATCTTTATTTATATATATATTATATCACACGAAAAAAAATTGTACACACCCACACACACACACATAGTACAGGTATTAACAGTTATTCAACTATCTTATTATTGCGGATACATATTTTATATATAGTCCAAAGAATTCCGAATTTGCATTTCATGAGTGCAGAGCTTTGTTAGCCAGGGTATATCGAGGAAGTCGGCACCTCTCATTATTTCCGCAACTTCGAGGAGGCTAATGTTCAGAAAATTTTTGTCAAATTCGTCAATCCAGAGCTCGATGTACTCAGGCTCTTCTTCATCATATACCCAAACAGGCACTTGGTCGTGCTTGTGAAAACGCATCCAACGGATGATGTTAAGCAGTGACCCGCTGTTGATGCCGTGCACGGGGATAACTGGGTCCTCGTCGTCAATGTCGGTGCAGTAATGCATTTGTTGAATGACCTTTGAGTGTCTTAATAGTAAATAATATTCGACGCCGATAAGAAGCCTTTCCCGTGACTCCAACAATACGATATCGAGATTCATATCAAAAAATTTAATCAGCTACGCCCACGATATAATTGTATATAACTGTAATTTGCTGTGATTTACGGAAAATTAACAAAACGCAATTTTATTATTCGAAGACGTTCGTTTATCATAAATAAATATAAATATTGGTAGCAAATTGTTGATGGCGTTTTGCAGGTATGTGTTTTGCACAAAATGAATGCGTCAACTAATTTGGGTCTGCGAACGGTTTGACCAAATTAAAACAACTAGGTTATCAAGCATGGAAGTTCAGCTGCCAAGTCCCAATCCCTGTTGCATCCACACACATCAAGGCCAAATGCCAAGAGAGATAAATACTCCAAATGTTATAGGGCAAGAGAGAGAGTGCACAAGGGAAACTGAGAGTCGAATCGAGTGAGCGCAGGGCAGCGCATAAGTTATCAAAAACCCCAAAACATAGGCACTGGTCCATTGTAGTGTTGGTGCAGGGGTAGAAGCGCTCTGGTGAGAGTAAGAGAATATTCAACAAGTAGACAATGAATGCGTACGAGTATATCTCACCTGCACCACAATGTGTATATAAATGCATATATGCATACATATGCATACATATACAAACACATACACATACACATACACATACACACACAATGAGGCCTTTGAGTGCTTGTTGCAGGTTGCTTTTTGCAAATTTCTGCGAGTACTTTGATACTTTCATACAAATAAAGACCTGAATTCATGCAAATGAATGAAAACAACAAAAAGAAAACTTTTTTCAAAATATGTTTGTTTACGTACGCGAAAACAATGGGCGCAGGTGGACGTGGCCGTTTTCACATGTGCCACAAAGTGCCACAAGTGTAAAAGTGCCTGGGAAATCGCAAAAAAGCCGCAGGTGAAAATTTATGAGAAATGCTGCCAGCATGCAAACAGTTGTTGCCTCAGGTCAAATACTAATTGCGGGACCAAGTACCACTGTACCCATATATATATATATATATATATATCATATATATGCAAAGGATTTCAGATTTTGTTTAGCTTTGAACCACTACTATACAATCGTCTAGCGCATCGAAGGGCATTCAATTAAATTCATGTATGTATATTGAAACTTACATGTATATAAGGCTTCGGACGAGTGCGTTTCCACCCCCTATTGCTGTTGCACAGAGAGTGACATGCCCTTCGACAATAAGGACACGAGTACAGTTGATAATTGAAATTTTAAGCAAAAACACATATATTTTGTGCCGGACGTTTGTAAAATGGTAGTTGAATGACAACAAACAAAACAAAGCTATCGTAGTTACGCCGAATTTCGTATTTTTCAATTTAATACAAAAAAAAAACCGTTATAATTTTTTGTTGGATGTTAACACTTTTTTAAGAATATGCATTTCTATGGATATTTATTCAGAATGAGGAGTGTTGAAGGCAACTCAGCAATTAGGATACCAGTGAAAATAACGGGGATATTCTGATATTATGATATCTAAGCTACCCAGTCAGATATGTACTTCCAGCACAGACCATAGTTCTTGAGTGACCATTTCCGTTGAATTCAAAGTTTCTTAGTGGCCAACACAATGTCATTGCACATTTATTTTGTAATACAAGTTGATTTCTTATTATTATTTAATTTTTTTATATATATTTTTTTTTTTTTTTTTTGCTTTTTTTTTGTTTTGGTGTATGCAAGGCACGAAAAAGTGCAACGAAATATGCACAAAAATGATTTAATAAGTTGTTGAACAACAATTCGAACTCAACCGGATATCGGACTGTGCAGAGAGCTGGCCAAATGGTTTTGCAATTTCCCTATGTTTATGTTGTTGTTGTTGTTGCTGTTGCGGCCGCTGCGTGTCGCAACTGCTGACCAGATGCGTGTGGCACGATTTGACGGACCATTCCTCAATTAAACGGCAGTCGAATTTACTGCTTGCGCCCAATTATTGACCCAACTTGCAGGTACCCAGAGTGTTGACTCCTTTGACACCACTCCACTCACAGCTTGCAATTCACGAGTCGATTAATCAAAGAGTCAAACGCTTTTGACGCCTAATGATGATGATGATCACAGTTAGAGTCAGATCCAGTGGCAGATGTTGACGACAATCTTCAATAAACACCAGCATCAGCATCAGCACCAGCACCAGCAACAACAACAACAACAACACCAACACCAGCAACAATCACACATTGATTTACGAGTTCCGTTCGCACAATCTCACGCTTGAGGCTTGATTCACACTGCGGCCACATTCGATTCATTTGCACTCAACGTTTATTCAATTCATTCATTCAGAGTGGCGAGCTGCGAGCTTTGAGCTGTGAGCTGTGAGCTCCGCACTGAGCATCTCGCCAACATATTTGTTGACTTCATGTACCGTCCGCCAGCATGACGCCGGCTACCCGGCTACCCGGCTATTCCTCCACCTATTCCACCATTGCCAAGACACCCCTCCAGACTGCCCCCTCACCTATATCTTTGGCCAGCAATAATTGTTTTTTGTTTTTTTATTTCTTTTTACGAGCATTGTTTAATCACCGACAATTTTGGGCTACCTCTGCCATCGTTTAGTTGATGTGTTTGCCGCTTTGATCGAACCGGCGATTCATGCATAATAGAGTTGTACTTGTTGCTGTTTGTAGTTGTTGTTCTTGTTGTTGTCCCTGCTGCTGCTGCTGCTGCTGCTGCTGCAGATGTGTGGCACTTGGCTGGCGGAAGGCATTCGAATTTGGATTTGGATTCGTTTAACGTATCGGACATGAATCGACAGCAAATTGGTCGACGGCTCATGCTCGATCCACATTTCTGATCCACATTCGTAAGACTCAAGGTTTTTGTGTTGTATTCAGCAATATTTCAAGGTTAGCAAACAACACTTGATTTTTATCGGGAATTCGAATTGTTTGTTTATGTTGACAGTTGTAATCGATCAGGCAAAGTCTTCGACTTTGTAATATAAATTGTATATAGCTTTCATCTTTTCCTGTCCTTCATCTTTTTCGCCTAATACTTATATTTTTGAGAGTTTTTTGATTTCTAAACAGCGCATTTTTGCTATAGTTTTTCATTTTGGATCCCAAATCATACCATATACTATAAAGATATATGCATATACTTGGAAAGCCTTTATATGTAGTTTGCACAGACCCAGCTCCGATCATTAAACAGTTAGCAGAGGGTACAGCAAAGAGAAGCGTCGACTAATTAACACGTCGACACGGAAACTCGATACGAGCTGACACAAAAATAGGTCAGTTGGGCTATAAGTATAGTTGGCTAGTACGCATTAGCACATATATATATACGTATATGTATATGTATATGTATATGTACAGGTATATGCAAATGTATAAGTATATGTAAATGTTGATGTATATAGTTCACTTAACGTCCAACGCCAACTAATGCAGTTTTGATGTACTGAGCACTCACCGTTGAACAACCAGCTAGAAATATGTTTTGGTGTTGCTGCGGTATGTTGCAAGTAATTAACATCGGGTGGCAAACGTTGACCAACCGTGTGCTATTAAATCGATCCATCATCAAGGTGCTGCACATATCCAAGTGCATTGTGACATTCTCTCAGTTACTTGCATTAGCCAAACGAAATGTGACGAAAATAGTTTTTCAGCCAGCTCGAAAAGATTTTGCGTTCCACTTGCTTTTCTTTTTTTTTGCTTTCCTTCGTTTACCGGCTTGGCAATTTTTGCTTAATTCCTGAAGCGTGCGCTCATTGAATCGAACAATTTCCGCCTTTCGCCTGCAATTGCATGACGATAACGATGACGATGCCCCAGCCGATGACGATGACGATGACGATGAGAACCACTCGGTGTAGCTGGTCAGTGCCAGATCTAGACCAAAAATAGCCTTGAGTACCTTGAGTGCTCTTGACTGAGACCAGACGACCAGCATTGCTACCGTTTATAAATCTCTTAATTAAACGCTAATTAAAATGCTAATTTCGCATTTTAAGCAATTCCATTGAAACATTTTCAAACCAATATAATTGTGTGTTGCTTTTTTTTCTAGTCTCTGCGTTCCATTTCAATGGCAATCGAGTAGCAGCCCAGACTAAGCACCGGGCTCAAGCTGGCCATAAAAACCTTCGCGACGGTTCATTAGGTTTCTCTGTTCTACTCGTAATTGCAATTGCGGTTTTCCGGCTAACGATTTTGATTTGTGTGCCTTGAGAAATACCTATTTCATTTCACAAATGAAATTTTGTCAGCCCCACAGATCAAAAAAATAAATAAACAAACAACTCACCTTTCGATTATAATAATATAGTAAAAAAATAATTTTAAACAAATGCACATATTAGTTTTCAAATGTATATACTTTATGTGTGGATGTCAAATGTGTTAATGTGTGTGTGGGATATCAAAGATGATATATAAACGTTTTATAATATATATATATAATTTTTATTGTTACAGTGTTCCAATTGACGCAGGGCTGCGTCATGTTGTTGTCGCTGTCTTTGCAACATGTAAAACAACATCAACAACAAGAAACACAACATAAACAATTAACTCGATGCGAGTGTTGGCCAAGAACAACGATTCTAGTACAAAAAAAACTTGGCTTTAACTCGACTAATTTGCCAAGGGAAACAAAATATTAACAAAAAACGCAAAAAGTTGTTAAAACGCCAACATTTTCAATATTACCGGTCCGGTCAGAAGCAAGTAGAACGAACAAAAAGAATCACAAAAAAAAAACAAAACTGGAAACAGACGAAAAAGTGGCAAGCAAATTGTTCGAGCCGTTCGCAACGACAGTCAACACATACGGGAAGAAGAAGAGGAACGACAACAACAACAACAACAACAACAACAGGAACAAGAACAACTGTCGCCGTTTCTTAATGCAAAACAACCATTCTGTGATATCTTAAGATCCAAAGGTGAGTTGCACAAAAGTAATACCCATTTCGGGCTCTGCTGCGGAAATCCACTTGCCTAAGCTAAACTAAATTTTGAGTCTTTCGATAGAAGAACATTAATTAGACTCCATAATTAAATAATGTCTTTTGACTTATAGTGAAATTAGTTGTACTACTCTGGCTCTATAATCATTTATGTTTTCTAATTGGACCTGGCATTATTATAATGATATAGTAAGAAAGTAATTAAGTATTGAAAGCATATATGCTCTTATGTGTGCGAAGTTGAAAACACATTGTGCATTGTTCAGCAGGCACTTCATAAACCTGTCGATCGCCAGTCATTGTGGAAGTAATTCGCATATTCCTACAAAACAGTTAGCCGCTCCCAGTGTGTCTAAGCTAAACGATTACATTAGAAGTACATTAGTTTAGCCGTTATGAACACGTTTCAATGTATAGTATTTCATCGAGTTACATGTGACAGCAAACGGTATCTGAGCGCAACCGTTAATTAGTGGCAGAGATGCAGGGCTCGGTCGCCAGGCGGCCTTTCAGAGCGGTGGGTGTAATTGGAGCTGTTGCTGCAACTCGTCGAGCTCATAAATAAATATATAGACAATGTGCCAATCTAATGCGAGCATAAAAAGAAAACAAAACCAAGAAAAAGAATTTATAATCGAGCGTAACCGACTGCGCAATACTCTATCTCCCAAAGAGATCTTTAGTGTTGCACTTAAACTGCTGGGGGGGGGGGGGGGGGGGGGGCACTAAAAGCGATATACTCGCTTTTGCCTTGGCAGAACAGAGTATGCAAAAGTGTTGACAATGACGAACAGCAACAACAGTCGCACCGAACCAGTCGCATTCTGAAACTGTCAGTGACAATTAGAGAGCAAATTATGCTAACTAAATATGCGACGTGCAAATATTTCAATCGCTCGCAGCGGGACTCTGGCGGACAGGCCAGGCTGTCCACGAACTGGAACTGGTAGCGGTGCTTGTACTGCTGCTGCTGCTGGTGCTGGTGCTGGTACTGGTGCTGGTACTGGTTACTGGGCGTGTCAGCATCACCAGCACTGGCATCAGCATCCATTTCATCTCGGGGGCTGTTGCATAAGCTCAGAAATTTGCTGGGCATGACTTAACAGAGCGAGGGGGAGGGTTGGGTATGGGGAGCGAGTCCATTATAATTATAGATGCGATCAGAGCAAAATTCGATTCAATTTAAACTGTTTTATAGCCACCCACAACGGACAAGGGATTTGGTCATTGAGATCCAATTCGGCATCCCGAAATCGTCATGGTGTCGATAACTGTACGAAGTAATTGTGGGTCTAATGGTGCCGCTGTGCAATTGCGAAAGGTTTTTTGTAATGTTGGGTTTTGTTTTGTTTTGTTTTTTATTGTTAAGCTGAAAAATATGTCACGGGGTTTGGCTTGTGCTTTTGGTTTTGGGTTTTGTGTTTTGTGTTTTGATTTTGTCGCTGCCAAAGTGAATAATTTAGCGCAAGAGTCGCAAAAGTCGTCGGATCCAATTGCGCCACGGTAGTTAAAAGGTGTCAATCAAGCCGGCTGTCCAACATGCAACCCATTGGCCAGACACAAAGAGCCAAACAAGAGCCACAACTAGAGCCAGAGCCACAGCCAGAGACAGAGCCAGAGACAGAGCCAGAGCCAGATCCAGTTAGACGGTTAACTTTGTCAGTGCTGAGTCATTTAGCCGAATAAAAGCCAAGGTGAGTCTTTAAAGTTGGGTGGCTTTAAAGTAGGAATACAAAAAATGTACAAACACATGTTGAAAATGAATTTCAAATCGATATTTAATAACAAAATCAACCAAATAAAATGAAAATATTCTTTTGATTTTAGATTTGGGATGACAATTGAATTGCGAGCGTGGTAGTGCTGAGCAAGTAGCCATTTTCTAAGCCAAATAGATGTATAGATGACTTGAGCTGATAAAGCTTATAAAGAAGGCGATTTCATTCAAAGGCATGTGTAGGAAGTTTTGTTTGATTATTGGCATGGAAATAACCATATTGGCCACAACTAGTTGCGAATTGCAATACAAATTATTACTTCAGTCGCAGTCGCAGTCTCAGCTCCACTCCACTCCAACTCCAATTCCAAATCCAACTCCAACCCTCAACACAAACGAGTGCCCTTAATCATATCCATTGGCCTTTCCAGAGTTTTGGGTGTGCGACTTATTGCTGGCCAAACAATGCTGTTACACTTAATGCTGCTGCAGCTGCTGTCGCCCTTTTTGGGTGAGCTGGTTGAAGTCAAAGTGGACGGCTTTAAGCAGCTAAATACTTTGTCATTAGGGGCAAATCATGATGGAAGCCAACCGCCCCCGAACGGGCATCAAAATCGCTACACTTTGCATAATAGAGTTGTTGCTTGTTGATTGTCTGTTGTTGTTTTAGCTAGATGGAGTGGGGCGTGGCCCTACTGTTGCTGGGCCATGCTCTCGATCTTTTGGCTGGAATCTGCATGTTCCCACGACCAACTCAATAGTTGGGCGGCTGCCAGTTTCTTACTCTTTCTGCTGCTGCTGCTGCTGCTGCTGCTGCTGCTGCTACTGCTGCTAATGTTGCTGTTGGCTTTAAATGCAAATGAAGTGATTTTATTATTGCTCGCGTTGCGCGCGCTTTGCAATTTGTGTTTGTTACTTTTGTTGTTGTTGTTGTTGCAGGCAATTGGTTTTGGGGTTTGGTCTTCGGTTTTGGCCAGTGGATATTTTGAGGAACCTAACTTCCTTTACTGGCTGCTGCCAATGACATAGATTTGGGCCCCACACCATAGCATTAGTAATTGTGGATTCGACTGCGGAACACGCGGCGCATACGTAATATTTATATTGTGTATATGTGTATCCAATGAGATAACGCATATAACGCATTTGTGTTTCCAGTCATATTGCAGCCTGCAGCATCAACGCAAAAGAAAAATGACACAATGAAACTGTTGCAGCAAGTCGCCCATTTGAAACGATATCATTTCGGAATCATTCCGAGAAGTTCTCTGCTACAATTTTCGATTTTTGTCGTTGCCACGCTTTGTTTACATGCCTCACACACACACACACACACACACACACACACATTTGACTTGTTGTTGCATTATATAATGCCATTGATTAATCACTGGGCTCTATTACAACATGCTACTGCAGCAAAGAAATGATCTAAAATGAAAAACCACAACACAACAACAACAGCAACAGCAACAGCAACTATAAACAAAAAAAAAAAAAAAAAAGTCTTGCGCATGAAATCAATGAATATTTTGCTAGTTCGTGTTTGTTGTTGGTTAAAGTTATGCTTGGCGCGTAACTGGGACAGCACCAGCAACAGTAAGCACACCATCAGCAACAGCTACAACAACAGCAGCAACAACAGCAGCAACAGCGGCACCGGCAACACTCTCGCTTTCACGTCAGACCGATCGAACACAGAATTAAAAAACAAAAATTGTATGGTGCATATATATATATATATATGTATATGTATATGTATAAGTGAGTGTATGTGTGCAGTTAGCTTATTATATTCGTGGATTTTTTATTAAGAAATAAAAAAAAGCAACACAAAAAAAAAAGACTTTTTCACAGAAACTTAAAACTTAAAACTACAAACTACTAGTTACGGAATATATATATATATATATATATATATATATGTATATATATATATACTCCAGTTTAATGCTGTACACTTTCCCATCAGCTTTTGTTCAACTGGTTCTATTAAACAACAACTTCCACTATTTAGAATAACTCGTCGCGAGTTTCACCTCTTGTCGGCAATTTTTCATTTGTTGTTCAGCTAAAGTCTTTGGCCAGAAATTAGATTAAAAATTTTAAAAATTAATTATTTAATTCTCAGTTAATTATTGTAAAGCGATTTGTTTTCCGTTGTCAAATCTAAGGAATACCTTTCGAAAGGTTCTGTCAGGGTATTTATATATCGTTGTATAAAAATGCTCTTTCGTTTGTGGTGTTGTTGTTGTTGTTGGTGTTGCCATTGCTACGTTTCTTTAATTATTTACCATAAATGTGCGGTGCAAGTGGCGTCCGCACAACCACCATCAGCACCACTAGCACCACCAACACCGTCTCGGCCACGAGGAGAAAAAGTAAAAATGTTGCACAACTAAATCGCATTTATTTAAAATTCCAGACCATTGCGAACAGCGGCCGCAATAACAATAATAACAACAACAACAACAACAATGAGAGCAACAGAAAATTCGTTTGACTCTTTGGCGGCAAATATGCAAACCGACGACCGACAAAAGACAAACGACGACCGACAAAACCTGCGCCGCATGTCTCAACCTCAACAGTTGGACACTGCAGTTGTGTGGGCGGTGGCGGTGGCGGTGGCGGTGGTGGTGGTGGTGTTGGTGTCGTCGGCGGTGGAGGGGAGACTATTTCTTTGGTTTCTGGCTGATCGCTGTAGGGAACTATGGGGAGTCGGATCAAGGGGTGGCGGGCAGAGCGTATAGTCACCCCCACAGCGACGCCTCTTGTGGCAATGTTGCTGTTGCTGTGGCTGATGTTGGCATATCGATAGCCAAGTGACTTACTTTTTCTTTTGATTATACCCTTGCAGTGCAACGCATCTCATCAGAAGTATATAGCAGATATTTTGATGAACATTTCTTAAGGTTTGGGGAAAATAGCTTTGACAGATATTGGTATCCTCAAACCGAACATTTTAATTAATATATCATTTACCAATTGGTAGGCTAATAATGTTCAATATTGATAATAAAGCACATCAATCATATTGTAGGGTATTTCGGGTGCGGCTAACGTGTCTATCATTTCCTTCCCGCTCATATTTATTTTATTTTCGTTTTGTTTTGTTTTGTATTTGCATTTCGGTTGTTTTGTGTTTGAGCTCTTTAAATTTGGTTTATGGCCCATAAGTTACGCTAAACTCGATCAAGTGTAAAAGCGAATGCTATCAAATTGTTTCGATGTGGCAATATGGCCCAGGGATTGTCAAAATACAAGTTTTGAACAAGCTCTACGAAAAGCTCTAGCTAAGGGCACATTGCTATCAGGCCAAACGTCGATTGAGTATTATTATTATTAAGTTAATCCTATTAGGAAGAAACTAAACAAAAAATATGTAAACAAATCAAATTATAATGAGTTTAAGACTTAATGTTCTTATATCATTTTGCTGCCTAGCATTTGAAAACATTTCAATGCTAATAAGAAAAATTATTGGTGATACTTTCAATGCTAGTATTCGAGTTGTAAATGGTACTAAGTCCTAGTAACTGCGAACTGACCGTGTAAACTTTCCATATCGAGCAGCACATCCGATATTTAATTAGATTTGCATTATTATTATTGTTATTGTCATTTCTCTGGTCTGCTCCAAATAGTACACACAATAAAATGTGTAGCTTAATAATTACATATTGTATTCATTATTAGTAGCTTATGCGCTTATACCATATTTGGGGCAGGGTTCATCCCATTAATGTCGACGACTTCCTGCAAATAATGTGAAAAGCGTCCAAAATTTCCATTCAATTGTCTTGCAAATGTTTGGGTTACATTAATTAGAGCAGAGCGTACATTGGCTTTCTAAAATTTCAAATGAATCAGTTGAAATTTGAAACAACATTAAGCTTGATGAATGCAAGAATGGATCTCAGTACTAATTGGAGTTTCAGTGCGCTTAAACGTGCGCATATTTTCATTTTGGTTTCGTTTTGATATAGTGCTGTGAAAAAGTGTTGAGAGGGGCGACTTTTAAGAATCTTTTACCTTACATTGAAATGTGAAATTCGTATTTTTGCTTACAGGTAAGGTTCAAAGTTGTTCATTTAGTCTCTCTCTCTCTCTCTCATCTGTTCAAATGTGATTCTTGCTTTATTATTCGGATAACAATTGAAAGTTAAGAAACGTTTTTTGAACGTTTTCCAGTGCTACAATTAACGTTGCCTCGACGGAGCCCTTCCCTTCCCACACCCCTCTATGTCACTCTGTTGGTTGGTGGCCTCCACTTTCCGCCCAAATCATTAACGCCTTCACATATAGACAGAGGCGAAACCCAAATCAAGGACAACAAATTGAAATCAAAAATCATAAATAACATTTGACCGTTTTTGTTGTAAAGTTTGTTGTTGATTGTTGACTCATACGCGCTCTGAACGTGTCTAATTGGCCAACTTCAAGCGACAGGTTGAATTTGGTGCTTGACGTTGCTTTTTCTGTTCGTTTTGGTTTTGCCTTTTGGATTTGGAGTGTTTCCAAGTGCAGGCGCCAGCGTCAGCGTCGCACTGTGGGCGCAGTTGCCGAGCCCAATAATAATAATACAAAAAAAAAGAACAACAAAAACCACAACAAAAGCGAACAATGCAAAGTTCAGCTAGATAGCAAAAGCAACAACAATAAAAAAAATTATGCTATAAAAGCCAAAAACGGCAAAAGCCGAAAAACTGAAACAATCAAATGGAACGTGATTCGTAACTGGATTGCTAGCAACGGAATGTGCCTGCCTCCAGTTCCAGCTCCAGCCCCAGCCTCAGCCTCAGCCCCAGCCTCAACTCCAGCCTCCGCTTGTGCTTGTGCCTGTTTAGCGGTTTTATTTAATACGTAGAACCAGCGACAACAACAACAACAACACCAGCCGCAGCAGCCAAATTGTTGTTTGGCAATCAAAAGTAAAACAAAAAAAAATTAAATAAAATAAAATACTCAGTTCGTAAAAAACCATGCAGTGAAAAACGAGCAAAATGTGCTTGAGTTGCAAGTGCTCGACTTAGAGATACCCTCCAAGCCACGAATGGTTAATCCTTGTGGAAAGTCTTATTGTACATAAAATGATTGCCTTATCTAGCTTAAGCCAGATTTAGCGAAGCTGCATAGTTTTTAGAGGTTTGTTACATGCATTTGCATGGGTTGCATCTAACCTATCAGAATAGGCGTTGCAGGGTATCATCCAACATGAAACCATTCGCGTGCACGCGTTCTCTGCCGCCTAACGGTGTTCGTAGTGGCTGCGCAGCCACGTCAGATTCGTCATAGAGCCAAACACACGTTCCACGTTTCGCGTTCCATGTTCCACGTTCCTGGGCCAAGCCTTGCTGGTGCTGCTGCCAACCAAAAGTTAACGCGATTTGCCGACCGCTTTGCATTTTGAATGAAAGGCAACTGCGACGTTGGCGACGACGTCGACGTCGCCGTCGACGTTGACGTTGACGGTGGTGGTGGCGTCGCCTATTGGCAATAAATAATTCTTTGTAGTTGCTGGTTTTTGCAGAGCACTTTTTGCCTGCGCCTTATTTTTTATTTCTGCTGCTGTTGTTGTTATTTTTCATTTTTGTATGTTACTTTGCTGCTTTACTTCAATTTAATTAGTTTATTTGAAAGCAGTTTGGGGCGATGGTGTCATAGATTAAATTGGACTCAATCCATTTTTTTTTTTTTTTTTCGTACATTTTTTTCACAATTTTATTTTTTGCCATAAGCATTATAATTTGATTGTTCTGCGCTGCTGCTGCAGATAGCCATTTGAAATGCGCGGAATTCACATTGAATTGTTAACTTGGCTAACTGGAGCCGGTTAATCAACTTCAACTGCAATTGCAGTGAAATTACTTGGCTTCGTTTTTGGTCCAGTTCTCAATCGATTGGACTAAATTTAATTGTGATGAATAACACACTTAAAACTACAAAATAACATTTTACGAAAAATTGGTTACTCAGCAAAAAGCAAACCTTTGGATTAAAAACCTTTAATAAAGTCAAGAACAACACCGAAAAAACTAATTAATTGACTATTTGGTGCTATGTTAAGTATGTTTTTACTCATATCCCGATTAAGTCAGGAATCATTTATGCTTACTTATAAATATTTAATAACGGATTGTACTAAGAAATTATATACTGGAAGAGATACAATCCATAGAAATATCGGCAACCATAAAAATTTGATTTAGTTTTGATAAAATTACCACAGATTCGCCTTTTATCATTTCCTTAATTATATTAGAATAGACCGAGTGTTACTAACTTTTATCTACAGTTTAGATAGCAAAATAGTCATGAATATTAAAAAAAAATATGTAACAATTATAATCTATGCACATATCAGGTGAAAGCTGAAATAATACAAACATTTTTGGAATGTTTTGTTTTGATTTTTTATCAATTATTGCTGTCGAGAGTTCACTTTGCATACGCTGCAAGCAAACCAACCAAGCAAATCGTCATGGTATAACAATAATAAGCACAAATCAATCACAAATTAATTCGAAAAGAAGACTCGAAAAACGCATATAAATTGTTGTGATGATTACGATCATAAAACTACACAGCTGCCGCATGCCGCAGCCGCATCGCAGACTCAAAATGATCAACTCAAATGTGAGCCCACAAATCATCGAGCGCTGAAAGGCAGCAGCAGCAGCAACAATAAAAGCAGCGCACTTGGCCATTTATCAACTGAGTGAAGCTAATTAACATGAGCGAAGCAGCAGACACAAAAACTACAACAGCAACAGCAACAACAACAGCGCTTTGTTGAGACTTGGCGCGTGCTCAAATCTTGCAACAATAACAACAACAACAACAACAACGAACACAAAACCAAAAACCAGATGGCAAATTCATTGCTCGATGCACTTCAGCGCATCGAAATTAAAGATGTGTTGTGCGGGGGAAGGGGAGGGGGAAGCTAGTTTCAATGGTACGAAACGGAATGGAATCAAATGGGTACAGATTGTTAATCTTGAACCCGAACACAGTTTGTTATACCCTGTCGAAAAGCGAGACAAGCAGCATAAACACAAATATGATCATGAAAAGCTTATGTTAATATTATTTGTATATATTTATTTATATATAATAAATAAAAACTGAGGAATGGGGAGGAAATTAGAAGGAAATTCGTATAAATTAATAGTTATATTATCGATCATTTAATTATAACTATTAAGATCTCAACGTTAGATAGTTTGAGATCTATCAGTTTATTTTTCTAAACTTTATATGCACATATGTAAATGATTTCAATTTGCCTAACATAACTGTTTACGATAACTGTTACTTTAATTGTCCTGTTTTGTGCTCCCTCGTTTTTCCATAGATGACATCGTTAACCTTGCACTTGATCGTGATAGCGCTGTTGGCGGCGGCAGCGGCAGCGGCAGCGACAGCGGGTACGGGAACGTTGACGGCAACTCGTTCCGCTGGCCAGCGAGGCAGAGGAACAGCAGCAACGTCAACGACGACGACGACGTCGCAGACGCCAACGTTGCGCGCCCCTCGTCAACGACGTCCGCCTACAACGTTGCCCATAGATGACGGCAACGGGCTTCGCAGAAGCAGCAGCACAACGCCACTGCCGCCAGCAACGACGCGACTGCAACGTCGCCGTGGCACCATAGCCACAACAACGACAACAACAACGGCGGCAACGCCAACAACATCTGCTGACAGCACTAGACGCGACAGCGGCCGTGGCAGCATCCGTGCTGCTCGCCAGCCACGCGACACGCCAACGCTGACTGCATTCGATGCCAGCAGCATCAGCAGCAGCAGCAGCAGTGGACGTCAGTCGCTGTCCTCAGATCCACTCGTTAACTCCCCCTTCGCACGAAGCGCCGCCGGCGCACTCAAAACGTGAGTCTTTCTTGCTTTGATGAAATTTGGGCAGTTGGTCAATAATCTGCAAATTATGTATTAATTGGAAATTGTGCCTTTTTTGCTATCGGAATTCGAAATCTATCTAAAAAACGAAGGCAGTTATCGATAACAAAAATTAAGCTAACTTGATCTGCGCGGGGTTAACGGGAACCTACAATCCAAATTTAAAGTCTCTAGCTCCTATAGTCTCTGAAACAGACGTCTGAGACAAACGGACATGGCCATACCGACTTGTCTGTTGAGCCTAATCAAATATATACGTTATAACTTCCTTTTGCCTGTTACATACATTTGCGCAAAACCATTTTACCCATTTTACCCATTTCCAATATGTATGTGTTAGAGCTGTTTGTACAGGGCATCTGCTAGTCGAGCTCGCTCGCGTAGACGATTCTTTTTTTTGTTTGATTTGTTGTTGTTGTTAACGGTATTTTGGCGTCTGCCCATTTTGGGCGCCGCCATTGATCAAAGTTGCACGTAAAAGTTTGGAACTGCTGCTGCTGCAGTTAAATGTGCTAATTGTGCTTCTTCTTCTTGTTGTGATTCACAGGCCGCGCATGATACAGCGCCTGGTGGCTGGACACATCCACAATGCGCAGGGTCACTCCACCTACGAGGTGTCTGCTGTCAGCAGCAACAGCAGCCGAAGCATTGCAATAGCAACAACAACAACAACGACAACAACAACAACTAAGCCACCATTGGTGAAGGAGCGACGCAAGGCAAGCAGCTCTTATCGTCTGGCCAGGCCATCACCAGTGGATCAGGATCAGGATCAGGATGATGACGAAGCGCTGCTTAATGAGCCGGATGACTTTGATAACTGGGACAACGGCATATTGCGGCTCAGTGCCGGCTCCGGCAAGGAGGTGGAGTCAGCAAAGGGTGGCAGCAGCGGCGGTAAGCAGAGCAAGGAGGATGCAAAGAAGACGCTCGCGGATCAGGTGCGGGATGGCAAGTATGGCCTGATCGAGAAGGAGCTCTTCAGGCGCGTACCCAAGCGTCCGGGCGTGCTGAGCTATGCGCGCAATCCGGAGGTTCCGCTGGACAACGAACGCAACTTTGGCGGCCTTAGCGAGCAGGACATTTGGCTAGCCGAGGATCATCTGCTGGTAATCAAGGGTGGCAGCTTGAATGAGGCAGCCGGAGGCGATGGCAATGTCAATGATGATGCCTGGCCGCCAATTGATGATTACGATGCGCCGTTGCGACAGATCAAGCTGCCAGCGAATCCGGTCGTACCGCCTCCATTTCCCGTGCAGCTCGAGCCGCATGGGCCACTGCAGCTTATCCGAGATAATCAAATCGAGAGCCTCCATCCGACAGCTGGCAATGCAACGCCATCCGTTGTGGGTCAGCACGCGGCCCACGGCCAAAGTCACGGAGCTGCCCACGGCACGGGGACGCATCCTGCTGCCCGGCCGGGAGCGAATGCGTCGTCTAAGGCAGCTGACCCGAAGCCCAGCTACGTCTACCCGTCGCCCTACGCGCCCTGGCTCTATCCCAACGAAACGTTGGGCCATCCCCCATCCTCGCCACCCCACCTCGCGTCGCTGCCACGGAGTCCGCTGCTGGGGCCCTGGCTAATCGGTGGGCTGCACGCATCGGGCAACATTTCCGGCTCGGCACCAGCTGCCCTCCATGGCAATATTAGTGACTTTGACGAGGATGATCCATCGCTGTACTATCCGCCAGCGTACAGCTTTGTCTATCATAGCAACTACTCGAATCCGGTGCCGCCGGGTCCGCTGGTGCCAGGCATTGTGCTGCCACCGCCACCCGACCACTTTAGCCGGCTGGAAACGATGGCGACAACTAGCTCCACCTCCTCAACGACGACGACAACGACGACGACGTCAACGCGACGTCCCTACATCAGTAGCAGCACTACTCCTATGTCTACCAGTACAATTAGCGGCACCACTAGCACCACCCGACCACCGTCGCGTCTCTCCCTTAAATATAATGCCATTGGTTATCTGTCGCAGGCGCCAGCTCCAACTCGACAGGCCAATAAGTATGTGGAGCGCGTGCCGGTCCCAGTGGCAGTGCCAATACCCATTTATCCTGTGAACTACCAGCCGACAACGGCACAGCCACAACTACGTCAAAAACCCACCTCGCAGCTGGTATTTGTGCCCAGCACGAGCAGCTCGGAACGCACCAGGGATCGCAATACGGTTCGGGAACGGGATCGAGACCGGGATCGTGATCAGTCACCGCTGTCCAAGTCCAATCCGATTTACTACGAGTACTTCGAAGCAAAGCGACAACCCACTGGCATCAAATCGTCGAATGCAATCAGTGACTTCCTGGCCACAAAGCCACCGAAGCGACACCACTACAAGTCCCCACCAAGTTCCGTCAATGATGTGTCTATTGTGAGCATTACGCCCAAGCCACGTTCCCCCATCCAGCTGCACTCCGAATACGATGCTGCACTGGGCCAGCTGATACGCAGTAATCTTATCTCGCCGCCGGCGGCTGCCAACGGACGCTTCCATGCGCCTGACTTTGATCGGCAGCCCTTCCTGCCCATGGTCAATTACAGTGCCGATGAGCAGGATCAGAATGCGTTCAAGGCAATCGTTTATCAGCCGCAGCCGCAACGGCAGCGCCAGCTGCGCGTGGGCAAGCATCAGCAGCTCCAGCTGCAGCGGGAACGAGAACGGGAACGGGAACAGCAGGAGCAGGGGCTACAGCAACAGGATACAGACTCATATTTGCCCGACAACCTGCTGCTGCAACGTCAGCGCCAGCTGAGGATGGGCAAACAGCAGCAGCAGCTGCTGCAGCAGTCGCCATCGCCCTACGATCCTGGGCAGCAGATTGTGTACAGCACACCGCATCCACCGCTGCCGCCTCCGCCTCCGTCCTCTTCCTATCTGGATAATCAGCTGCAGTCGCGTCCTGCCGCATATCAGCTGCGTCCGCCGCAATTCAACTGGCAACGCCCACAACTGTCGCAAGCGCCGCCGCCAGCGCCACAATTTAAGCGATTGCGTCACAATAGCAGCAAGCATCCTCCCTTTCCGCCGTACAGCTTTGTGCCCAGCTATCCAAGTGGGCCTGCCGCTCCGGAGTCCCTATACCGCCTATTGCCCGTGCCGCAGCATAAACACTGGCGCCAGCCAAACAACAAGCAGCCGCAGCAGCAGCAACAACAGAGTTATTATCCGGATCGGGGCGTTAACATTGGCCACAGCCTGGCCAGCGACATTTTGGTCAACTACAACAGCAACAATCAGTTCAATCCGCAGGCGGAGCTGGTGCCCCAAGCGCAACTGGGACCGCCGCCATTGTCCTACCAGGCGCAGAATGGCGGACAGGCATCGCTGTGGTCCGACCGACCCGTCCGACAGTCCCGTGCACAGCTGCAGGAACAGGCCTAAGATGGATCACGAGAATCAATAGACGAAGAAGAAGATGATGAAGAATTGAAGCCAATTTATATTTCTATATGGAATCTATAAGAAGGGCAGCAAATCCAGGCACCGACGACTTGGCTCGAGCGCCGAGGGAAGAGTCAATGATGAGCACTCAGAGCAGAGTCTACAGATTGGAGGGGTGCCAACTCTCTCTCTCTCTCTCTCTCTGTCTGTGTCTGTGTCTGTGCCGGATATGAAGCGCAACCTCTACTCAACAATGAATATATATTATGAATATAGCTGGTCAATTTGACTGGTCACATCTGCCTTTTGATTTGGAGGCCAATCGAATATTACACATTACATAACATACTACTATATATTTTTGATGTGGCCGCAAAAGGCCTCGACAAGCTACAATACATATTTATGCCGCACATATACTAAATCATACTCTATATCTATGCATGTCCAGAAATGCAATTGGACATTGGCATTGATAAACTTGTGTAAATACCGTTAAGAAAATTATAAGCATATGATAATAGTGTGTGTAAGCCAAATAATCGACTAACGCATTATTTGAGTGCTACACAACAGCAAAACACTTAGTCTTAAATGGGCCACAGAACCAGCGAGTTCTATTGTTTTCCTTAGCAAACATAAGAAGAAAAACAAAAAAATATTGAATACTGTTTTCAACTATCCTGTTTATGATACGAGTTATAACCATTATATATATATATACACTAATTCCATTTTTTATTTATTTGAAAAAGTAATATTTCCGATTGTTGTTGCTTATAAAATGATATAATTGTCAGCAAAATTTAACGCAAATTTGTATAAAAGCCATAACAATAAGTTCACTATAAATTAATTAAAAGCACTGAAGCGAAAAACCGAGCTTCACGTGAAATCCAATCAACACAACTAATAAACAACATATGCATAATATGCCTTAATACATATACAAATGAATACATATATATATATATATATATAGACATATATATAATTTCCCTTTTTTTTTGTTAGTTATAATTGTATTGCTTACCAACTAAGTTTAGCCGAAAATCGTATTCTTTTAAATAAAGCAATTACAAATTCAAATTCGAATCGCAATTCAAAATTTTCAGTTTGTCAGTGTGACCAATAAGTGCATAGCTTTCAACAGATTGGCAACACTGAGGCAATTCACAACAGCTGCTGAGCAATAAGCAAAGAGAGCGTACATAAATTGAGTGAGAGAGCGAGAGAGAACGGACGAACAAGCGCTCGCGTCACTCTGTGTGGGCGAGCTTATGTGGGTGTACGCTTGTATGTTTGTGTGCGTGTGTGTGTGAGTTATGGGGTGGGAGGTTGGGCAAACAAAAATCGATTGCAACAGCAAATCGACTACAGGAAGCGCCTTTTCATAAGGCACGAAGCCGCGACGAGAACGTGAACGTGAACGTGAACGACGTACACGACATATATTCGCGCATACATACATACATGCATACACGCACACATATATAGACAGAGGCACTTGAATTGACTTTGGCTTCAGCACTGCCCACTCGCCGCCGCACACCTTGCCGTCGTCGTCGCTCCTAGCAAACGTAAAATGATTACAGGCTAACGCTAAAAACAAGAAGAAGAAGAAGCTAAAGGCAAAAGAAGAAGCAGCAGCAGCACAACTACAGCCAGTAGCAATAGCAGCAGCAGCAGAAGCAGCACCAGCTAAGCAAAAGGGCCTTTAATTGCCAACAAATTCGGGCCTCACAAAATCATATATATATATTTAATCAATCGAAAAGCAAATTGGAAGTCCAACAAAATTGTGCCTTGACCAGAAATATTGAAAAGTGCGTGCGTTCGTCTATTGTGTGTGTGTGTGTGCGTGTGTGTGTGTGCGTGTGAGTGTGTGCGTGTGTGCGAGTGTGTTGAGCACTTTAACTGCGCTTTTTTCCTGCAGTCGAAAACTGTGATAGCAGCGTGAACAGCGAAAAGCGCACACAGCAAAACGCAAAACGCGAAACGTTGCAAAGAGGCGACAAAAGTGCGGCGAGCGATGCAGGGAGATGGAGCTGGATAAGTGGATAAATAAATGAAATGGCGGTGTTACATTGAAGTCACACATTCGACGAGGGGAGTTGCAACATTTTTGCCTGTTGGCCTGTCGCCACAGCACACACAAACACCATACATACATACACAAACACGCAACACAGACACACATACGCACACACACACGCACGCACTCACTGACTACGCAAGCTAACAAACTCGGACGGCGGACGCAAGTCGATAACGCACGCAAAAGGATATACACACACATACATAGGGGACAAAACAGCATTTGAAGAGTGGAAGCGTCGCGTGGCGCGTTTATAAATAGCTCGCCGCAGCGGAAGCGCAGACACCAGAAGACCAGAGTCAGAGTCCGAATCCAAGTCAGAGGCAGCGAGTGTGTACGATGGTAACAATGAACTCAGAAGCGGACAAAACACAGAGCAGCACGCAAGCAGCAACAAATGCGCTGGCCATGAGCAGCGCACCCAAGACGCCAGTGGCGTCACCAACATCTGCACCACAAGCAGAAACAACACAAGCAGACGCAGCACCAATAGCAACAACAACAACGGTAGCAGCAGTAGCAGCAGAAACAACAGCAGCAGCAACGGATAACATCAGTCCAGCGTCAACGTCAATGCCAATGTCAACAGCAGCAGCAGCACCAGCAGCACCAGCAATCAATGTCAATACAGAGGAACCTGCGATTGCAACAGAAACAGGAACTGCTGCTGCGTCTGCTGCTATCCCTGCTGCTGCTGCTGCGCCTGCTGAGTCAGAGCCTGTTCAAGTGGAGAATGTTAATGGAAGCAGTAATAGCGAAATTATTAGCAGCAGCACCACCAGCAGCGCCACCACTGCAACCACCGCCACCTCAATCAGAATCACCAGCAGCGCCACCATTATCACTACCAATGCCATGATAACTGGCTACGGTGCCGGCAACAATGCGATTGCTGCCGACAACAATAGCAAAACAACAACAGCAACAGTTGCGGCTGCAACGCCACCTTCGAGCAGCAAGACGGTCAGCATTCGGGATGCAACAGCACCCAGTGGCAGTGGGTCATCTTCATCGGCATCCAAGTCAAGTGGCCTGCTTAGCGTGGGCAGCAATCATCATCACCATCATCATCATTCATCCTCGCAGTCGCAATCCCAATCGCAGTCGCCGCAGCAGCAGCCAACGGCAGCGCCGTCAGCGGTGCAACAATCGCATCATTCGCAGCGGGGCAGCAAGAATGAAGATGCGCCCAATATACTTGTCTACAAAAAGGTGAGTGCCATACATAAGTATATAAATATATATATATATATACATATGTATATATATATTCTCGTAGAAAACGACTAACAGTCAAACTAAAATTTGTGACATCCAATCTCAAATTATAGCTAATAAGATGATTTTATGACAATTGCATTAATTCCAGATGGAGGCCATCATTGAGAAGATGCAGGCGGAGTCGAGCGGAGTGGCTGTGCGCACGGTGAAGGCGTTTATGAGCAAGGTGCCATCGGTATTTACGGGCGCTGATTTAGTCGCTTGGATACTGAAGAACTTCGATGTGGAGGATGTGACAGAGGCGCTTCACTTTGCGCATTTGCTTAGCTCGCACGGCTACATCTTTCCCATTGATGATCATGCGCTGACCGTGAAGAACGACGGCACCTTCTACAGGTAAGCAAGCCAGCTGCAATCTCACCACTCGAATTGTTTCCACATTCCTTAACTTCAACTGCTGTTCCGTTAGATTTCAGACACCATATTTCTGGCCATCGAACTGCTGGGAGCCGGAGAACACAGACTATGCGGTTTATCTGTGCAAGCGGACGATGCAGAACAAGACACGCTTGGAGCTGGCCGACTACGAGGCCGAGAATCTGGCGAAGCTTCAGAAGATGTTCTCGCGCAAATGGGAGTTCATATTCATGCAGGTGCGTTATCCTCATGACCACCAAACAATAACTAAATCATTGACAAGTATTCAACCTTTCGTTCCGATTCCAATTATCAGGCCGAATCGCAGAGCAAGGTGGCCAAGAAGCGGGACAAGCTGGAGCGAAAGGTGCTGGACTCGCAGGAGCGCGCCTTTTGGGATGTGCACCGGCCGATGCCGGGCTGTGTCAATACCACCGAGATTGATATTAAGAAGGCCTATCGACGTGGCGGCTCCAGTCATGGCACCGGCTCATCTGGTGCCTCTGTGGCCAAAAATCCCGTCGAGCAGCTGACGCGTATAATTGCACTTCGTAAGCAGAAGCTCGAGCGGCGCACAATCAAAGTGTCCAAGGCGGCTGAGGCGTGAGTCGAATCTATATATTTATCTGACATATACATATTTATATATAGGCGAACCTTACGACAAGTAGCTTGGCGTTGCCCAGTAGCGACGCTGGATTTGATCATATGTGAATTTGGCAAAGGTCTCATATTGTTCGGCCAGTTTGGTTGTCAGAACGCATTCGTAGCGTTCACGCAGTTGAGCCTCGCGCCCCTTGATCATGTCCGCACAGAGGAGTTGCACCTGTTTAAACGTGAACAGAGTCTTATCGCCATGCTGGAGCATCATCAAATGATTGGGTGGACTGTCCGTACGATGCGGACTCTCCGGTCCCATTTCAAAACCAGGAGCATGCGCTCCAACGCAGCCGATGTTATTGGCAATTGTTTGCTTTTGTGCAGTCTCTTGATCTCATTGCACAGATTCTCAGCCATTTTATGTGGCGACATCTTGGCCAGTGCTGACTCGGAGAAGGGACTCGGTTCAGTGCTGCCTTTTGCTTAGCGATTGATTGTTGCTTTTGTTGTGCTGCTGTTGTTGCCGTCGCTCTTGCTGTGTCCATTGTTGCGAATCGCTGCGCGATTGGCCAAATGGATTGCGGCGTCGACGTTTGTTGGGCCGCTGATTGAGGGACTCCCAGTCGGAGGCGCGCTTAAGTGTTGCACAGGCCATCGTTGTTATCTTAAATGTGGTCCAATTGTTCTCTTTTTCTCTCTCTCTCTCTCTCTATTTAAAATAGATTTATATTCTTCGTCATTATTGCTTTTTTACGTGACAAAAAAAAAAACGAAAAAAGAAGAAAATAATTGTTTTGTTTCATTTTATTGAACTTTAGTTTGGTTGCGTACTACGATCAGTATAATGAGTTCGATTACTTTATAACGTTGCCGGAGCTACCCAATCCCTGGCAAACGGATAGCACCGAAATGTGGGATACCGAGAAAAATAGGTAAGCCGTAAGCGAAAGTCAATGGCTGCGATCAATTGGATTACCATCTGCTCTGATTTCACCAACTATAGCAAAGAAGTTCCTGTGCGTCGGGTCAAGCGATGGGCATTCAGTCTGCGCGAGCTGCTCAACGATGCCATTGGGCGCGACCAGTTCACCAAGTTTTTGGAGAAGGAGTACAGCGGCGAGAATCTCAAGTGAGTGAGAATAATAACCACACAATTGTCGCACAACTTACAATTTGACCATTGCTACTTTCGCTTATGTCAGATTTTGGGAATCGGTGCAGGAGATGAAGGCGCTGCCACAGTCCGAAATCAAGGAGGCAATACACCGAATTTGGCAAGAGTTTCTTGCACCCGATGCTCCCTGTCCAGTGAACGTGGACTCCAAATCTGTGGAGCTGGCACGCGAAGCTGTTAACTCGCCAAACGGTCCAAATCGCTGGTGCTTCGATGTGGCTGCCTCGCATGTGTATCATCTGATGAAGAGCGATTCTTACTCGCGCTATCTGCGCTCTGACATGTACAAGGACTATGTGAACTGCTCCCGCAAGAAGATCAAGTCCATACCAAATCTCTTTGGGGTGAAGCGTTGAGTAACGTTGAGAAATCCGAATTGCCAGTTCCGGCATTCGGACGCAGCTCACAATCGAGATGAGCTGATTTTGTGTACTGGGCCGGGTGCTGGTCCTGGTCCTGGTCCTGGTCCCGGTCCTCGTCCCGGTGTTGGTGACAGACAGTGCGCTATATGAAAGTCAGACGGAAATTGTGTGTGTTAGTACTAATTGTAGAGCTCGTATTTGGACTCGTATTTTGATGTATATTTAACGTTGTTACCTATTAATAATAATTAATTAATACCTTGCCTCTTGCCACTAGGTCGCGTGTGTTCTCAACCTTGTTCTGTTAACCGTTAACCCAATGTGACCCCGCAAACAAATATGTACGTAGTTAGTCGCCCCCTCCACCCTGTCAATGTCCATTCCTGTTTCCTTGTTCCGAAATTCTCGTATTTAAAACAAAATCAATGCAAACGAAAAAACACCAATGATAAAACTGCCAAGTGATTCTCGAAATAGGAAAGCAGCAGCAGCAGAGAAAGTAAGAGTAAAATATATACAAAAAATAACAAATAATAATAATAATAATAATAATGTAGCCGAGATAAATCGTTATTCAAGAAATGCAAGAGCCAAACCATGTTATTATCGAGCTGTAACCGCAAACACCAAAAAGCAACTTACTTAAGTGCATATACAAAATAATCTCCTAGGTAATAGCATAAAATAGTGCCACTAAATGGAATCCAAACACCAAAAAAATAACTACTTATGACAAACATAGTACATAACGAGTACTTAGCATAATTTACTTGTATTCGGATATGTTACAAAACTATTGCACAGTATGAGAAATCTCAAAACTAAATGACAACAATGGAAGCAATAAATTCATTAAATTCATAGATCGAACACACTACTCGTTACTTACTATTCGCTACTTTTTACTTGCTACTTATACTCGCTCTATCTGAAGCCTCACTAACTTACTAACATACATACATACGTACGTACAGCTCCTCTTACAATTCGTTCCTTTTAATACACACACACACATTTTCACATATCCGCTAACGGCAACAAAAACATTAATCTTAAACACTTTGTAAACGTTATTCCAAAAGAACAAAAACTAAAAAACTAAAAGATAGCCATATATATTTGTATATTTTTTTGTGCGCCTCAGCGTCTCTCGTGTGTTGTACATTTGTTTGTATGTGTGTATATGTATATATGTGTGTGCGTTACTCTATATATATGTATATGTTTGTGTGCGATGATCGAGAACAACAGACAACTGCAAAAGGACTAGAATTAAAGTCAAAGAAAGACAAACAATTACAGGAAAAAAAATGTGCTTTCCAAACCATAGCGATACAATCGGGGGCAAGGAAAACGAGAAGAATATATAGACGTGAAGTGAGCTAAGTAAGAACTGCATACCCATGTATACCTAACTCGTAGCTGAGCTACGCACATATGTATATACATAGATATGCACATGCACAATGCCAGCCCAACCAATGAAGTTAAATCTTTGTCAATAGGAATCTTAGGGAAATACCGCTTACAAACTTTGCTATAGTATTTAAAATGATCTATGTGAATTGAGTCAACATCTGAGCACATCAACAACATACGCTTAACAAGAGTAATGAAATTCAAATCAAATGAATACCCAACCCACACACACACACACACACACACACACACGCATACACAAATATATAGATGTATTCACACTAAAATGCATACATACATTATAATAATATAATGTAATACTTAGTATATTATATACATTTACATATGTATAGTGGCATTAGCGCTCAAGGGATCTCAAGTAAAGAGCTGCATATACCGATCAAGTCGGTCTAGCAAATTAAAATAAGTGTAGTCTTCTAAGAGAATGAAGTAATTAATATATTTACGCACAACATACATTTAAATGCAGGCGAGCGAGCAAATATTGGAAATATTATTGCCTACTTTTGGGCGGCGGTCACTAATTTAATAATCGGTAGAAAGAAACCCCAATCTCTTTGTGTAGTTAATTGTAATTGTAATTGTAATTGTAATTGTATTGTATGTTTGTAAATGGTGTCTAATTTTAAACGTATACAAAAGCAGAAAGCAGCGGCAGCAGCAGCAGCAAATAAATTATTATTAATTATAAAATTGTATTCAAATACAATCTCAATGTGCGCTATTTGTCAAATTTATATCAATATCAAAAGGTCACACAAAACCAACCAAGAAATGAATGAAGAGAGGTGCCAACAAAACACCATAAGTGACTAGAACTATAGTAATCTGTACAATTGTTGAATTGGCTTTTTATTATACCACATACTACACATTCATGCGAGTATATATATATAATATACATACTAAGTATTATCATTGTTAGTTATTCTAACATTATTTGCGTTCTCAAATGTAATGTTGGTATCCTGTTTACATATGTGTTCTCGTTTCCTTTATTGCCCACCGTTCAGTAAAATACAAATAAAAATACAAAATAAAAGGTAAACCGAAACGCTGAAAACTATAAAACTTAATGCAAGCAACCAAATTCGCGAAAACTAGTCATACAATAAACATCTCAAGCAATTTCATCCGGGTTTTGTATTGTATGATTTATTTACTACATTTACTTACCCCTATGTATGCGCAAAGTAGTTATAAATGTCGAGCAATCGCATCCATGCCAAGCCAAAGCGAATACACAAGCAACTAACAACAACAAATTACTATATCAATCTCAGCATCGCTAAATGTATTGTACTTAACATACACGTATGTATATAATGTATGTATGTTTTTGAGCCACACTAAGATGCAAGAATCCCAGTATGCAGCATCTAGTTTCTAAATTCTAGATACTGGATTCTGGATTCTGGAGCCCCTCGATTTGGCTAGCGAAAATAACGATTCAATGCAAGCGTTTGCGTTTATTGTAAATTGTTTGACGAAACACTAAATAAATAAAGGCACAATTTAAACAAATTGAATTGTAACGCCAACTACTAACAACAATCCGATGTTTACACCACTCTCTCTCTCTCTCTCTCTGCCCATCTCGCTCTCTTTCAGTGAAGCGGAATTCAAATGTTTTAACAGCTCTCGGAGTAGTTTGCAGCCCGTCGGAATAGATTGTGTATTTGGCGATATTTGAAGATGCGAAAGAGAATATTAAAAAATGAGTCTTAAAACTGAAACAAACTTTGAAAAAAAAGTGGTAGACACAGATATAAAAATGTATATATTATGTTTGTGTGTACTGAAAGTAATTGTTATCATTATGCACCACACAACACCTGATAACACCGTCTGCTTTATAAGGCAACAAATATAAACTTATTCTATCTAGAAAAGCATTTGGTTGAGATGATGAATCTGAACGAGCAAAGTTCAAAGCAAGCAAATCGAATTCGAGTCTTATTATAATATTAGCGTTATTTTAAATATTATTCTGAATCCATCTAAAGTACACAGTTGTGGTAAACTTCTGCCAAAATCGATTTACAGATTTGCTGGTCAGACCCAAAAGCATTTTCAATGATGATCATCGTCTTTGGAGAACATTTTCTGAGTTGCCCAAAAACAATTTGTTTTTCACATAATCGAATGAACTTATTTCATTTGTTTTCTTTGAATATATTGTATAGGTTATTTGGGCTTTTGGCCAGCATTCAAGTCGGGCAGTGTCGAGACGAGTTCGTGCTGGCATCAACGTTGTCTGTTGTTGTCTGATTGCGTTGTTTACCTAGCCAGATAGATAAGCCTAATACGGATTGATAACGATGACAGTGGTGCTGCTGCTTCTAAGCACTTCCCGTCGCAGTGCTGGTCCATAAAGTTCAAATGTCTTATCAATGCCTATAAATTAAGCCAAGTTATCTGCGCACGGCTCTAACCAAGCTAAATCAGTTATCTAACTGATGCAGGGCTCATGAGCGGACTTACCCATGTGCAGATTGTAGAGACTACGCTACTGGGCTTCCACTACTCTGCTTTGCTCAAGTCGGGGTCCGATAAGGCTGCGGACGTGACACCGCCAATGGAAAGCCACAATTGCGGCTGCTTGTCAATGGCAAAACTGAAATTCATTTCTCAAATTAGCAACAAGCCGATCTCCAGCTTTGGTTCCGATCACGTTTTACCCATAACAAAACCCGCAAAACACAATTGCAGATTGTCGGGGGTGAAATGCCATTAAATAGAAATCTTTCATCTTGGTCAAGTCCGTTGCACTGTAAGCGGCAAGTAACGGCAGAATAAGGAATAAAAACATTCATTTTAAGCATACGGAAATGAATGGGTTAATGTACTTATACAAATGCTACCCATACAATCTTGGCTGTAACTGTAAACGATCTTAAGCGACCGTTTGTATGCCAATTGTGGTATACCAAATAAAACTGATGGTAATAAAAAGTGTCTATTGGCATTATCATCATCTAAGCCGACTCTAAAAATATTTGTATTTACCCAATACATTTCTGATATTTATGTATCTATTGCTATATTCTCCCTTCTCTTAAGAGAGTCAGCAGATAGATAGACTTTTAAGAAATTCGACACAAAAAATGCTGAATGAATTTTGAAACTCTTTCATTTGGTTTTCAATACAAAATCGGACTCTTAGTGGTTTCTGAGTGAAAACAGAAGAATTTGAAAGAAGCAAGCAGCTCCCAACGAAAATAACCGGTTCAATTAAAATTATATATATATTCAGATAATAATCGAAGGATCGTAATTGAGTACACAATTTATCTGCTAGGTTGTTCAAGGTTCGACAAAATATATATATGCATATGTTTTCAAAATGTTCGATGTCAAACAACACGACTAAAAGGGGCATGACCCAATCTTAATTCTGATTAGAATAGTTTTCGTTCAATCGAATAAATGTAAAGATTTTATATATATATATATATATATTTGCATTGGTGTTCATAATTCAAGTGTAATTTGGTGATATTATCCTTTTTTTTATTTATTCTTTTTATTGCAATTACATTTGAAGGTCAGTATCTTTTATAGATCCAAAAATTCCTCTTTAATCTGAAGCTTTACTCTGAAGCTGCAAATCATTATTATCATTGCATTACCATTTACCATTATGTTTACTAACTTGCTGTTGACAACAAATTATATTGTTATATTTGTGTACTTGCAGCTTAGCACAGTTTTGTTGAACTATTAAAAGTATTATGGATAAGCAACGCACGGAAAGTTCTGAGTATGCAAATGCATCAGTTCGCATGGCATGCGGTACGCTTACAATCTGGCTGGGTAATATCAAATCTAGAGCAGAGATTGCTGCTTGTTTTTGCCACTGTACCACGCAAACCCTAGTACCATCTCTTATCGACCAGTTTGCATCAAAACTACAACTACTACGTTTAATACACTGAGCAAAAAAGATGTTTAGACTGCACAAACTGGTGCTGTTTATCCGAATGACTTGCAAACTTACAATGCATGTATGCTAATATGCTACAATTCAGAAAATCACATATCGACTATTGTTGAACGAGTCTGGGTTTTGAAAATTCTCGGAAATTTGCGCAATAAAAGTCGCATTTATTTTTCACAGTACTGAGTTTCCAGTTTTAGAGTGTGCGGGTCGTAAAGCAGATGTGTTGGCATATCATCATCCTTATCATTATCATCACCTCAATGTGTCACTTGACAATCAGATAAGGCTATTATCAGTGTCTCGGCGAGAAGTATGCACAAATATGCCTGTATGTATATGTATGTGTCCTGAGAGCAGCAGCAAAAAGAGCCAAAATACACATATATACAAATACATAAATAAATAAAATACGCACATCGCTCTACAGAAAGAGAGAAATGCAGAGAGAGAGCGAGAGAGAGCAAGAGAGAGAGAGAGAGTGCGAGGGGTTAGAACAATTCACTCAGTCAACGACTATCAGCTGATTGTGACGAAGGCGACACACTGTGGGGCCAATCCCCCAAAAGCTCAATAAAAGAATCAAAACAAGATTCGATTTTTGTTAAGCTTTAATAAGTGAGTTTCGATTAACAGGTATATGGATATATATATAATAGCTTATATATACTATTTACATATATTTTAAGAAAGCAAAGGCTTGAAGCCTGGGCTTAATCAATATATTGAATTTTACATGGAAATCATTATTGATTTCGATTATAAAAATTGTGGTAGTTGTGAATATTCAAAAGACAATTTTACACACAGACTCGGCTTGTAATGCTAATCAAACTTTACGATAACAAAACAACATATTTAAGGAGAAAACAGTCAAAAGCGCCCACTGTGCGACGACGCTTCGTGGCAGCATCTTCAATGCTCGTCGACGTCGATGTCGAACGGCAGCAGCCACAGCGACAATGCTTGCGACAGCGACAGAGTGCGATTCATACGAACAGTTGCTGCTCAACGCTGCTCGCCAACAGTTCAGTTCAGTTGAGTTGAGCTGAAGAATCTTGGAAGAATCGCTAGCTCGATCGATCGAAAGACAGAGTCCGAGTGATCCGCCTCCGTATCGGTACCGTTCTATATATCGCATCCCAAAAGACCGGTCGTCACGTATACGTCGTGTCGTTTTTGTTGTCGTTGCTTTGGCCGTTGCCATGGTCTAAAGTTCAAAGCCCACTAAAGATCCTTAACAGTCGGCAAACTGGTAACAAAAAAAAAACACAGTTTCTGCTGGCATTTAACTTGAACTGGCTGTGAAGAAAACTAGCCCATTTACTCCGACCAGATTGCATCCACCAAGAAGGCGAAATAGTGGCAGAGGAAAAAGAAGAACAAATATCATTGTGGCCATAGCCCGAGGGGCAATCAATTGCAGCCAAAGTTGTAATGGTGCACTGGCGTGTGGCCTTTGAGTTCGGCAGCGAGGATCACAATCTTTGGCTGAGCCAGAAGCGATACGAGTACACCCAGAGCCAGCACCAGCATCAGCGACAGCACAGATAGATAGAAATCGCGAGATACAATCGTCATTCATATCCGCATTCGCAATCGCAATCGCAATCGCATTCGCATTCGGAGCCGTGAGATTGCCAAAAAGTGCATTCAACTTGCCACAAAGCGCATTGCAAACGCCGCAAGCAGGTGAAGCTGAATATATATGAATGTATGCGCATTTATGTCAACGGTCTCGATCTCAACAACAACAACAACAGCAAGAACCGCAACCACAACAATATCAACAACAACAACAGCAGCAATCCAAAATAATCAAAACATTTCTCCCAAACCCAAACAAACACACAAAACAACAACGCACAAAGCGAGTTCAAAATTTTGCGTTGAAACATTTTTCAAAGTTTTCAATTTGTTGCTGGTGCCTGTGATTTTTTTTTCTTGAGTGTGATTTTGTGTGTTTTTTTTTTGTTGGTGTGTTCCTTGAAATACAAATGTGAAAGCGAAACGAAAAACGAAATACGAAATACGCCAACAACAGGAGAACTTCGAGAGTGACAAAAAATAAAAATAAAGGAGGAGAGAGCGCGAGCAAGAACGAGAGACAGAGAAGAAGAGGCCAAAACAATTTCAAGTGAGTAGCGAACGAAAACAAAACAACAAATTAAAACAAATAACAAATGTGGAATAACAAAAATAAAGAAAAAAAAACAAAAATAAATAACAGACAAGCGGCAGACCGGAGACGATCTGCTCTCATCTAAATTTGATTATGAATTGAAAAAATCGAACGATCGCCAAAATGTTAGCTATATGATAAAGTAGTCCGATGTTGATTCTCTGTTGCCAATAATATAGTAGTCCGATGTTGATTCTCTGTTGCCAATAACATTATAAGATGTAACATAGTGTTCCGACTCCGGCCGACTCCCCTGACTACCCTCGGCGAGCGGACTCTAGTCGCGAGTGCTCGACTTTGTTTGATGGTCTGTGAATGTATGAATTTGATCTGCTAATTGATTTCATTATACCCTGATAATTGGGTACAGGGTATAGCAAGAATCATTCAGCAAATCTAAACATGTTTCAATTCTTCGCTCTTTGCTGTTTCGTTGCTATTGCTATTGTGTGGATGCGCTATAAATAAATTGCTTCATGTGGGGTGTTGTGGGGCCTATGGGGCGAGGGGTCAGGGGTGAAGCAGCAGTAAGGCAATTTAGCACTGATTGGCACGGCGACTCTTCAGAATCAGCTGCGATAAGCAGCGGCAACAAAATAGTAAAACACTATCGATCGATTTCTGCATAGGGGATGGGGATGGGGATGGAAGGTGTACCTAATGAGGATCTATGGAAAATATTACACAGCATGCAAATTGCTTAGTCAATAGTCAAATATATATATTTACACAGCTAATTAGCACATATCTAGTTTATAGCTTATCATACCCTGTACCTTATCTTATCGATTATCGAGCATAATAGTGTGTATAGCACTGCATAAAAAACAGATTTAAATACTAAACGGAAAAAGTGAAATAATTAAGATGAAAACATAAGTAAATCAAACAAAACAAGAATCGGTGTCGGCGACATTCGAATCTTTGCTTTTGATTTCTATATATAGAATTTTTGAATTTCGTATATTCTTACGTAGTCCAGCTAAGCAACAACAGCAGCAGCAGCACCAGCAGCACCAGCATTTATATAAAGCCAAAAAACAAACATATAAAAACAAACTAATCAAAAACAAAATGTGTACATATCACAAAAGGAAAATACAGCAAAATATGCATATGTATAAAAACAAGAAAAATAACAAACAAATATATATATATATATATATATATATATATTGGTATGTATATATAAACCACAACGACAAGTTCCAATGATTGTCAACTGACTACGTGACCAAACAGGAACTGCGAGTAACGCGTACAGCATCCACATCATAAAACAACAGCAGCATTGTCGTCTAAGACTCTTACAGCAAATTGGCCAGCACTTCTTTCCATGGTGCCCAAACCCCACCCGGCCGTCTGCCGCCCTTGAAGCGATGCGTAATTTAGTCAATCAAAATGCGAACAACGCCAACAAATTTCATGTGCCATTCCGAGACTCACAATAAAAAGCGGCACTGCGATCAATTAATGCATTAGTGCTGTTCCCACATCCCAGTCTCGCCTTAACCAACAGTATAGCATCAACATATGTACATATGCATACCCTTACAATATGGACACACATACATGGCTTAGAGTTACACACATGTGCACAAGGGCGTATCCAGCATTCCCCAAAAGGGGGAGGCAGCGTTCCGCCAAAGAGTTTTCTTTTCTCTCACGGGGAAGCCCCTTAATTGAATTCGAATTTATTCATTCATTTTAAACTATGATGCAACAGTTGTACCACCCCCCCACCCCTTCCCCACCCAATCCCCCTCTTTCATATTCCTACGCCCTTGTATATGTATATAAAAAACAAAAACAAAAAACTGGGCCACATTTCAAGTAGTGTTCGTTTATTTTTGCCGCCCCGTAATTAGTCGCAATTGTCTTGTGTCTTATTGTAGATATCAGAAATGTTGTGCTTCTTCTTGTCATGTTCGTTTTGTTTTTGTTATCAGTTTGTAGACAATTTATGTTGCCCCAGACACGCGCTGAACACAAGCAGCCAGATAAAAAAAAAGAATGTATTGCACAAAAATTCATGATTACAGTCGCAACAAACATGAGAAAATCTCTATCAACATGCTGAGCACCTTCCGAAATGAGCATGACCAAATCTCATCATTATCACAATAAAGCCATAAACTGAACATGGTAAATTTCCGACTAATCCAGAAAATATAACTTGTGTTTTTTAGATGAGTAATGTTTATTGAAGTAATTACTCTTTGCCCATAGTCAGTCTATAAAGTTAGATAACAAATGCAATATATATTTCAAATTAAAACACGATTGTTTAGCGGTAAATCCCATTTGTGTTAACTTATTTCGAAATCTGCTCAGACTTGGCACACAAATGCAGCTGATAAGCATTGAAAGTGGATGCTTCTGCTCGACAACAGTCGCTGCTTGGGGGTTTTGGTTGAAATAATTAATATTTGCGTACACTTTGCTTGGCTGATAAGGCGAAATATTCTAGGCTAGTTGCAAAATGCATTTGCATTAGTTGGCCATAATTGTAAACACTTTGCCGTTAATGATGAGATGTTTGGCTAACACTTTTCAATTTGCCTTTATCAGTTTCAACACCATTTTTTAATTGCTTTAGAGTCAATATTGTTGCTGCTGCCGTTGTTAATTTGTATTTGCTTTTCATACATACATATATAAAAATATATATATATATATATATATATATATATATATATATATATAAGCGACAATCTTTACAATGCAAACTCAGGGTCAATATTCAGTTTTATGGGCAATAACAAATTTGATTGGCGACAAACTGTCCATGTCAATGATAATTACATATTATGATGTATTTATATATACATATATGTTGCACATTTAGTTGTTAAATCAAAATATAAATAAATCAGCAACTTTCGATAAAATACACAACCCTTCCTTATGCATATCTATATGAATTTGTTAGGGTGTCTTCAAGTCGGTTTGTCTGGGAGGGGAGCATAAGTGTGCTTAATTATGTTGGTATTCATATTGTGCAAATTGCTGACAATGCGTCTTGAGCTTGAAACCTTCGCTGAAGGTTCCCAGCTGAAGCGAAACTGCTAACCAGACAAGAAGTACTTCCAACAGAACTGCATTGAAAGCCATTTCCGAAAAGAGACCCTAAAAATGCGAAATTGGCAAAAGCTGCCTGACTTGCTTATGGCTAATCAATTAGAATATTTGCATAGATTATGCGAATATACCAAATGAATAGAATAGATATTTCATAACTACAGTTGTGTGTCAGTTGTTGATGTTGATGTTTTGGACTGTTGTGTTGTGATCACAAGCCACTTTTATGGCAGACAATTTGTTAAAGCTGTTTTGCGCACCGGTGACATTTTGATGACCGGCCTCGAGATAGCCCCAGGAAGTTTTTCACTTGCCCTTGTCCGCAATTGTTTATCTCAAGCCAACAATAACAGCAGCACACATAATCGACCATACATACATACATATATGTATGTATGTGCATGCGTTAAGCATCTGCATATTATTACATACATTTATTAGGCATCCACATCCGAGAGGATATCGACAGCTGCCGCTAGTAAATGACTGCAATTATAAAAGAAAATGGGAAAATTCATGAATAGAACTGCAATGCAATCGAATGTGTCGAGTGAATGAATGAATGAATGAATGAATGAATGAATGAATGAATGAATGCAAGTCGGTAGCTAGGCACGTAAGTGTGAACAATTTGAAGTCAACAATAGAGTCTTAGCTCAAGTCCATTGATTATAAAGCAAAGAGCCATGAGTCAAGTTTGTTGGCTTAATACTTTTCATTCTGAACAGATCATTTATGAAGTTGTAGAAAATATATATATTCTTGATCAGCTTGAACAGCTTGAAGCCGATCTAGCCATGGCTGTTTGCTCGCCCGTCTGCAATACATTTTTATTGTGCTGTGTGCGTATCTTTTAGATAACGACGAAATACTTCGCTTGAAGAGAGTCTAGAATCTACTCAAGATATACTTGTGAAATAAGTCAGTGTTGACCTAAAATCGTTACCAAGAAATTTTATTAACTGCATTTTCTGGCAGCCAGACAAAAGAAGGTCAAAATCCCCAAAAGGCTAAAAGAAGACTTTGACTTGGACGGATGTTGAAATATGAACATCATCATACAATTTGCAGCTAATTAAAATTTATAAGCATTCTTTTTTCCTTTGTCCCAATGTTTAGATCAGTTGGATTTGCATCAGGTATCTTAAGGTAAACTCAGACAGTAATTGGAAGTCACATTACTCCTGTTATGATGTTTATGATGAAACTCCGCTATCGGAGTTGTGTTAGACCTGATATTGAAATACAATTTGGAAATTGAGATTTATAAGCAATTTCTTTGCCTTTGTCCCAATGTTTAGATCAGTTGGATTTGCATCAGGTATCTTAAGGTAAACTCAGACAGTAATTGGAAGTCACATTACTCCTGTTATGATGTTTATGATGAAACTCCGCTATCGGAGTTGTGTTAGACCTGATATTGAAATACAATTTGGAAATTGAGATTTATAAGCAATTTCTTTGCCTTTGTCCCAATGTTTAGATCAGTTGGATTTGCATCAGGTATCTTAAGGTAAACTCAGACAGTAATTGGAAGTCACATTACTCCTGTTATGATGTTTATGATGAAATTTCACAATTCGCCATCGGAGCTGTGTTAGACCTGATATTGAAATACAATTTGCCAATTGAGATTTATAAGCATTATCTTTGCCTTTGTCCCAATGTTTAGATCAGTTGGATTTGCATCAGGTATCTTAAGGTAAACTCAGACAGTAATTGGAAGTCACATTACTCCTGTTATGATGTTTATGATGAAATTTCACAATTCGCCATCGGAGCTGTGTTAGACCTGATATTGAAATACAATTTGGAAATTGAGATTTATAAGCAATTTCTTTGCCTTTGTCCCAATGTTTAGATCAGTTGGATTTGCATCAGGTATCTTAAGGTAAACTCAGACAGTAATTGGAAGTCACATTACTCCTGTTATGATGTTTATGATGAAATTTCACAATTCGCCATCGGAGCTGTGTTAGACCTGATATTGAAATACAATTTGCCAATTGAGATTTATAAGCATTAACTTTGCCTTTGTCCCAATGTTTAGATCAGTTGGATTTGCATCAGGTATCTTAAGGTAAACTCAGACAGTAATTGGAAGTCACATTACTCCTGTTATGATGTTTATGATGAAATTTCACAATTCGCCATCGGAGCTGTGTTAGACCTGATATTGAAATACAATTTGCCAATTGAGATTTATAAGCATTATCTTTGCCTTTGTCCCAATGTTTAGATCAGTTGGATTTGCATCAGGTATCTTAAGGTAAACTCAGACAGTAATTGGAAGTCACATTACTCCTGTTATGATGTTTATGATGAAATTTCACAATTCGCCATCGGAGCTGTGTTAGACCTGATATTGAAATACAATTTGGAAATTGAGATTTATAAGCAATTTCTTTGCCTTTGTCCCAATGTTTAGATCAGTTGGATTTGCATCAGGTATCTTAAGGTAAACTCAGACAGTAATTGGAAGTCACATTACTCCTGTTATGATGTTTATGATGAAACTCCGCTATCGGAGTTGTGTTAGACCTGATATTGAAATACAATTTGGAAATTGAGATTTATAAGCAATTTCTTTGCCTTTGTCCCAATGTTTAGATCAGTTGGATTTGCATCAGGTATCTTAAGGTAAACTCAGACAGTAATTGGAAGTCACATTACTCCTGTTATGATGTTTATGATGAAATTTCACAATTCGCCATCGGAGCTGTGTTAGACCTGATATTGAAATACAATTTGCCAATTGAGATTTATAAGCATTATCTTTGCCTTTGTCCCAATGTTTAGATCAGTTGGATTTGCATCAGGTATCTTAAGGTAAACTCAGACAGTAATTGGAAGTCACATTACTCCTGTTATGATGTTTATGATGAAATTTCACAATTCGCCATCGGAGCTGTGTTAGACCTGATATTGAAATACAATTTGGAAATTGAGATTTATAAGCAATTTCTTTGCCTTTGTCCCAATGTTTAGATCAGTTGGATTTGCATCAGGTATCTTAAGGTAAACTCAGACAGTAATTGGAAGTCACATTACTCCTGTTATGATGTTTATGATGAAATTTCACAATTCGCCATCGGAGCTGTGTTAGACCTGATATTGAAATACAATTTGCCAATTGAGATTTATAAGCATTAACTTTGCCTTTGTCCCAATGTTTAGATCAGTTGGATTTGCATCAGGTATCTTAAGGTAAACTCAGACAGTAATTGGAAGTCACATTACTCCTGTTATGATGTTTATGATGAAACTCCGCTATCGGAGTTGTGTTAGACCTGATATTGAAATACAATTTGGAAATTGAGATTTATAAGCATTATCTTTGCCTTTGTCCCAATGTTTAGATCAGTTGGACTTGCATCAGGTATCTTAAGGTAAACTCAGACAGTAATTGGAAGTCACATTACTCCTGTTATGATGTTTATGATGAAATTTCACAATTCGCCATCGGAGCTGTGTTAGACCTGATATTGAAATACAATTTGGAAATTGAGATTTATAAGCAATTTCTTTGCCTTTGTCCCAATGTTTAGATCAGTTGGATTTGCATCAGGTATCTTAAGGTAAACTCAGACAGTAATTGGAAGTTAAGCAAATAAATGGCCTAAGGTGTTTAATTGATGAATGGAATTAAATTTCATAATTAGTCATCGAAGTTGTCTAAATGTGTGTCTTTCTCAATTTTCAGTACAGTTTATGTTAAGTATACAACACGTTGTCCCAAAATGACAAAGTGCATTGCATTCAAATGCAAATCAGAAGTAAACTGCAACAAACACAACCAATCACGACTTTGTGGTGGTTGTTGTTGTTGTTGTTGTTGTGAGTCAATACGCGTTGACCGTTAACCGGTTCATTTGGTCAAGGCACAGGAGTGGCCGCCGCCGTCGCCGTCGCCATCGCCATCGCAGTCAGTGGCATGGCCTTATCAGTCAAGTTTCTCGCCTAATGAAATTGGTATTGACAGCGAATAAATATTTACATTTGTCAAGATATTATATCTGTATCTATTTGTATGCAGAAGTAAGCAGCAGCAGCAATAGCAGCAGCAGCAATAGCAGCAGCAGCAATAGCAGCAACAGCAACCAGCAGCAACCAGCAGCAACAGCAACAGACTCGTATCTGCGGTCATTCATTTGCCCAAGCAAATATTATCTCTGTGAATTGCAACTGCAATTGTGATTAATGAGTCTGGCATCGCTGCTGCTTCGACTGCTGCGAATGCACAAAAAGCGCAATGAACAAAATGAATATGAAAATCACGCGCTCTCACAGCTGAGACGTGCAATTTGTTGCCCCGCCCTGCTGCCTGAACACATGGTTAACATATGTGTCTACAACACGAACAACAACAACAACAACAACATCAACAAATACTCATCATCAACATCATCATCATCAACATCATCATCATTATCATCATCATCATTATCATCATCATCATTATCATCGTCATCAGCGTCAGCGGGTTTTTGTTTTGCTCTGACTCAAGGTCAAAGCTGCAACAGCTGAAAGACTAGGAATATGAAGAGCGGCTCGCGTTGAAAATTCCAATTGCAATTGCAGCAGCTGACTTACAACAATTTACCCCACAAAGATGCTGTTGCCGGCTGCCACTTAACCGTGGCTAAAACCAATCACCACAATTGGCCATTAATGGCGGCGCCGAGTAGCCACAATTTGCACTGAAGTCCATGTACCCTTCAAACCAAAGAAGGAAAGTTTATCATCACATTTTCACTGGCAGAGGTTTCCTTTCCGTATTCAGACATTGATTTCATTTCTAATCTCTAATAAAGAATAGTAATCTCTAATTAAGATGTGAAAAGTATAAATAATAATGATTCATTCGATCGGAATCAATCTTAGATAATATATTTCTGGCTTTGGATTTTTGATTTGTTTTTTTGTTTTTTGTGTAATAATCAGATTTAAAACAAATTTGATGATATAGCCATTTACAAACCATATATAGATAAAAACAGAAAACTTAGCTTAGACTTATGGGCTCTTGTTAGGGATAGACGCACATGGTTTTCAGACATATAATATTTACATTTGAAAGAGACACTTTTCTATCTATTGTTTGTTGCTACAGAAAAAAAAGAAAAGCCTCTAAAAAATGTATGCACATTATTTTCAAACCGACTCAGATGTGGTTTTGCACTGATCTTCATGACATGTTCAGATCTTGAGGCGTACATAGGAGTAATATGATCGTTGGTGTCTGTTGAGGTTGGGGTGCGCCCAATTAAGAGCACACACAACAACAACAATAACAACAGCAACAAACAGAATCAGAATCCAGTGTGTGTATCTGTATCTGTATCTGTATCTGTATCTGTATCTGTATCTGTATCTGTATCTGTATCTGTATCTGTATCTGTATCTGTATCTGTATCTGTATCTGTATCTGTATCTGTATCTGTATCTGTATCTGTATCTGTATCTGTATCTGTATCTGTATCTGTATCTGTATCTGTATCTGTATCTGTATCTGTATCTGTATCTGTATCTGTATCTGTATCTGTATCTGTATCTGTATCTGTATCTGTATCTGTATCTGTATCTGTATCTGTATCTGTATCTGTATCTGTATCTGTATCTGCATTTGTATCTGTATCTGTATCTGTATCTGTATCTGGATCTGGATCTGGATCTGGATCTTGTGAATCTTGTGGGCTCTGCGAACCGGTTAGCCGGTTAGCCCGGAGACAAAGACAGAGGCAAAAGCAAAAGCAAAAATGGCAAAGACTTAAGCGAAACGGGTCAAAATGAAACATTTACATTACGAACTTGCCAATTACAGCAATATGAGTGTGTGTGTGTGTGTGTGTTTGTCTGTGTGTTACACACATGTATAATACACAATATGGAGTGAGCTATTGTTGTTGTCAGTGGAGTCTGGTGTTGCCAATTGCCGTTGACAAATTTTGTTTATTCTGTGCTTCAGTTTGCCGTTTGCCACTTTTACATTACATTTTTCCGCTTTCTGATGCACTTTTCCAGTTATGCTTTGGCATTTGGCCGGTGAGGTTCGCTTCGCGTCGGTTTGAGCCTGCAAAATCAAAATTCGGATAAGTTTTAATTAGTAATAATTTGGTAGCGTCTCGCTGTTGTTGTTCTCATCCACGAGTGTTAATTAGCAGGTGTCGTGCTGCCGCCTTGGTGCTTGACATCTAGATCTGAATATAGACCTATTTAATGTAGGCTTGCTGAAATTAGTTTGTTCCATATGGAAAAATGTTTTGGTTAACAAAATCGGTGATTCGTACACGATCTTAATGAAACTTGTACAATTGATCAATCGTATATCAGCGTACATATATTCCAAATCAATTGATAGGCGACATCTTCAAAATTGTATCTCTTGATTTGAATTGATTTGAATCTATATTTGCGAAACGTGAGCAGTTATCGATCAAATTAATTAAACTTGATCTGCGCGTGGTATTCGGGAACTTATATAGCTCCCAGAGGCACTCAATAATATATGTACTCTATGTGGTCGCGATTGCCTCCTTCTGCCTCTTTTATAGAGTATTGAAAACATCGTCATACCCTTTTGCCCCATTTCTAATGAGTACATTAATTGAGTGTGGCAATAAAAATAATCCAACACTGTTGCTTTTGGCTGCCCCTCCTCAAGTGCATGCGAAAATCTCGTGATGCACAGATGCAAATCGGAAATCGCAAATGCAAAAATGCATGCAACCACCCTCCCCCACTCTCCCACTCTATATATGTGCCTTGCCAACCTGTTCGTCATAGTGCCAGAATGTAACCCAGTCGTGCATCTGCCGGTGCTGCTGCATATTAAGTATACGCCACTTTGAACGGCCGCAGGTGTTTCATGTTATTCATATGATTAAAGCACTTTTTTACTATTCTTTAAGTAATTCAATTAGCACCGACTCAAGTTTGAAAATGTTGTATCATACACTATAATTTTGAAGATTGGAAATGCGTCCTTGAACTTGACCACATGCGATGGGACAGTTTTGTCAAATGTTTCGATTAGCTCTCGATAATTGTTGGCATCATTTGAAATTTCGAATTTGTACAATGTTTGTAACAGGCACAACGTAGCATCTCCAACTGCTTAATGTATATATGTTCCTGATCAGGATCAATAGTCGATTTCTGTCTATCCGCCTGTATGAATATGTAAACCCCGCGCTGATCAAGATTAATTCAAGCTGTTGATAATGAAAGCAACAAATGTAAAGATATTTACTTCAAATTAACAAATATTATACCCTGACACATTGTAATGCAAGTTTCTTTAAGATCGGGTACGTAAGACAGACTAATATATTTATTTATGTTCAGGCATTCGAACTAGTTTTTTATTTGAACCCATTATTACAATTTACAATAAAACGCAAATGCTTATCAAATCTTAAAATCTAAACAAATGAAATGTATAATGACAATGTCATCTGCAGTTTATGGGTCTTGCAATTCATCACATATAACATTTAGCTCGAATGAACGCTGGGGGAAAAACGCATATTGAAATTGAATAAGAACAATAAATTGAATCCACGTATGCAAATGTTATTGGGAATCCGAACAAAGCATACAAAGACTGTTCACAAAACTTCAAGTGAATTTTAATTTAATCGATTGCAGTCTTTCAATGAGATTCCATCTCAAACGAAGGCCACTCGAATTTCCCCATCGTCTGTCAACTCTTACACCTGATCTGCAAGCTGAGACTTAAATCAATAGTTGATCAATTCTTGTCGCTTTCTACATTAGCTATCAAGTTGTTAAATTTGGATCTTATTTTGAGTTCGGTTTCTGTTCAACGTGTCGATCTGAGAATTGCAACATGCCATATGAAACAAGGCTAACAATTATTAAGTCAATCAGAAGCAACATCAAAAATTAAGAAAACACCAAAGGCTCGAATAGTTTTCACATTGAAATCATTGAATAGTATAAGGCATATAAGGCAATCATCAAATATTATAAATAAATTGATATCAATAGAACAGCAAGCAATCGAAACAAGCCAAAACCAATCAGAAATCGAGGCAAAATGCGAGCTCTTTACGGTTTGCTGCTAAACAACGCTTTTGATGCCAGGTATGCACACGAAATACATTTACACCACTCAAGATACAAATGTTGATACATGCAACAGCGCCAGCCACGCTCCACAGACTCCATCTGGCTGCAACTCAATCCTGACCACGTCTGCCATCAATTTGAGCTATTAAAATGTATTCAGGCATTCCTTGGATGCTCATCATTAATGTGCAAATGAACGTGAATAAACAAACACAAAAATGATATTTAATGGCTTTTCAAATCAATTTGATATTGTACAGAAAACTTAAAAAATATATATATAATAATAATATAAAGATCATTTATCTTTCGCTATTGCCTATTGTTGAGAATAGTTTATCAAACACTTAGCCAATGAACGTTCATCTCGAATCATATCCAAATGAACTGGATATCAACTACAGGCAGGTGCTACGAGAAGATGCTAGAAATGAAATGAGTTATAAAAAACTGATTGCTTAAGAAATCCAACATTATTTATGCTATTAACTCAATGTGTTTCGATTCTTAAGATGTGTCTATATTTATTCTATATGTGCCCTCTCTCTCTCTCTCTCTATCTCCCTCTTAGCATGGTGCGCCAGAATCATAATACCGTTGTGGCACGCTCCTCACTGACGCCGAACAGCAGCAGCCAGAGCTTTGGCTCGGAATCGCATTCCGCCGGACAGTCGCCGTTGGGCGCCGGACGTGCGCCGATCCGTGCTGGGCGAGGCAAGCAGCGTCCTATACTCGATTTACTGGTGGCCATGGTGGCGGTGCCGGTACTAATAATGTGCGCCCTGCAGCTCGAGAAGAATCTACACGATATGCACCAAAGCCCCGAATCACGCTGGGTGGTCTTTGCCCTCGGTCTTGGGATGCTGATGATCAGCGTCATCATTTGTGGCTATGTCACACATCGCATGGGCGTCTGCATTTGGGCCGGGCCCATTGACGAATCCGGCAATCGTGTCGGCAGTGGTTCACTGCGTCATGTAAGTATACACATACCCACACATACATATGTATACATAGAATAATGAGTTGGCCACGTTGCAGATCAATTCGCAGAATGATGTGCTACGCATGATGGACACGATGCCGCCAAGCTATGACTGTGTTGTTAGATGTGATCTACCCCCGCCGCCCTACTCCGACTGCGTTGTGATCGATGTGGGCCAGCGCAAGGATATGCAGCCTCAGACATCCGCCAAGGATCGCCTCCTCCTGCCGGTGGCATCCGGTTCCGGTTCCGGTTCCATGCCCGGCGTAACGCTGCACATCTGAATATATAGATACAGATATATATATATATACAAATGGGGAAGTGGCGCCACCAGCAAATTGAGAAGAGGAGAGAGAAAAAAAGAGATTTTTCGCTTGCCGCATTGACTATTTTGACTATAAAATGGAATTTGTACTTCACCTAATTAACGGTGGCTTTTGGCTATTATTTAATCAGATGGCGTCGTATTTACTTCGATTTAAGATCTTAGAGTATTCATATCTAAAGCGCATTCTCTGTAGAATTACAAATGTAAATCTATTTTTTTTTTTGCGTCTTTTTTTTGTTTTTTTTTTGGTTTTTTTTGTTTTTTTTTTTACTTGGTCTATGCAGCATTGTAAATATTCTTAAACAGCATCTAGTCCAAAGTTATACGTAATCTACGAAAACAAAAACATAAAACAAAAATAGACCAATATTTAGGGAAATGCGCATTATACGTTTGGTATTTACTAGTTATTTAAATGCCAAGAACGCAATGGCCAATGGGGGGGGGGGGGGGGACGTTGGAGACGGGGAGCTGGATAGCTGGGGGGGGATTGCATAGCAGTTACAAATTATAGTCTTTAAACGTGTATTTATATACCTACACATATACATATTAATACATACATATTTGTATATGTATATACGTGTGCATACATATGCATTACTCATCGATAACGATTATGATTAGCTGCTTTCCAAAATAAAGAATTCCTATTAACATTATCCACAAGCTTATTGAATTGAATTTTGAAGAAGAAGAACAAAGATTACAAATCAAACTTTGATCAAAGATTGCTATGGCAGCTATATTATATATGTAGTATGTGTCTGTCTTCGAAACTGAGGGACAAGTTCGCATTGGAAGCAAACAGACAGACGAACATTGCTATATATAATGCGGATCATGACTATATATAGAGTTAATGGGGCAGTCGACGTCAACTTCAACAAGTATATAAAAAGGTTAAGGATTCCGATCTCGGGTATGTATTATTAATAATATTATATTTAAACTGCTGGATGCAGTTCTTCCTGATCATGATAGTTCATCATAACAAATTCAAATACAAAACATTCAAATTCTGTATCAGAAAATATGAATTTTATTTATGTTAACAGGTTAAGTTTTATAAGTACTTGAACATGTGTGTTTCAAGTGTACAAACCCAGCTCTGTCGAAAGCTCAACCATTTTCCAAGCTTGACAACATTTGCAATTTGGTTTTGTCAATTTTCGAGTACGGCTTCATCAACGCCTCGTTCCAGCTTGTCTGTCGATCAAATTTTTAACTAACCTTAGCTAACCCATTCCATTTTTCTTATATAGGGTGTTCACATGTAAATTGTCAGCAATTATTTCGATATCATCAAAAATGTAGCAAATTTTGCGTTTATTTGTTGGTTGTTTTTACTCACAATTGTATATATGAAAATTTCTTCATTCTTTCTATTTTTTTTTTGTTTTTTGTTTTTTTTTTTTAAATTTCAAATACAATAATTAACGTTTTTGTTTGTTGTACAATACATAAAAAGAATTGTGTCTGTGGGTGTGTAGTGCATATATTATATATGTGTATATATTATATATGTATATACATATATAATATATATACATTTATATATTCTTATTTATTTGTATAGGTGTAAGTATATTGATAAAGTAAAGATGACTCGACTATTTTAGTATGTCTAACGCTGCTCGCTGTCTTGCTGTTGTTGCTCTTGTTGCTACTATTCTCATGCCTTTCCCGATATATCCAATGCTGAATCTGGCGATCTCACCGATATACATATATGTTCCCGATTACTTGCGTGTGGGTGGCATTTGGCATGCAATACATAAGTGAAGAAATGAAGAAAGGGGGCATGTTTATGAAAAGGCAACTATTGTTCACACAAATGTATTTATATATATATATATATATATATATATATTTAAAAAAAATCGAAATTTAGTAAGCTCCTCATACAAATGTGTATGTGCGCATATATACGAAACAAACTGAATATCAGGCGAAAGTGACACATTTCCATTTCACAGCAGGCCGTCATTATCATAACTGTTATCAGAGTGCTCCAAGCAGAGTAGGTTGCAGGTTACAGATTACATTTTCATAGATTCCAAATAAGACAGTTTTATATACAATATCTAAGTATCCGTTAACAACAAGCAAATTGTTGTCCAATTGTTTAATTCCATCGTATTAAATATAACAACTAGAGGGGAGCAACAACCGCTCGGTCTGCTAATCAAATTTATCTACATTTTCCTTTAATATTACAACAAAAAAATAGAAGAAAATAAATGATAAACGTTGTACGCAAATATATTACATATATATAAATATATTTATGTATATATGTATATATATATATATATATATATATATTTATTTAGATACATATATATATAAGAGAACAACAGGCAATCAAGCAACACAAGGAACAGGGTGCTGTTAGGGCGAAAGAGTGCTTGCTTTTGCAGTGTGTGGTGTGGTGTGGTGTGTGTGTGTGTGTGTGTGTGCGTGTGTGTGTGTTATTGGGATGATAATCCGGATAGGGAGTAGGGAGTAGGGAGTAGGGGACAGGGGATAGGGGCAGGCGCACACAGCACAAGTAGTTGTAAAATGCTTAAACGTATTAATATGCTCTCCTAAGTTTAGTATGTAATAATCACATTGACTGTAACTGCAATTGTCATCTTCGAACTATGCTGCATTTCATTTATAATATGTTAGTTAAATTTGTTGGGGGGCTGCTGTACGACGGCGTGCGGCGGACTACATGTGATGCCACTGCGTAACGGCAACACTCGCGTTCTCGTTGAGGCGGGCGATCTCCTCGTGCAGATTGTGTCCCAGCCACTGCAGGTTGATTCGATCGTAGGCGGCCTTGTACAGTCGAAGCGGATTGCCGCGCCTCAATCCCTGATCCGTTTCACCATACTCATCCAGATACGGTGGCTGCAGGAAGCATCCCTTCGCCCGGCCCAGATACACAACCTGGCAGTCGCGGATGCGCAAAAAGATGCCCACCTCGGCGCCGCAATAGTGGGCATGATGTGTACAGGCGCCCACCTGTTGTCTGCCCAACTCCGGCTGGCAGCAGTACGACTGGCCGCAGAGTATGCTGCCGCATATTAAGCACATTGTCGGTGTCTTCATCTCCTCGCGCTCATTGTTTGGACAGAAGATGTCCGAGACGCTGTTGATGAGATCACTGTAGTCGTCGAAGAGCGTCACCAGGTGCGGCAACGGACGCTGGCATGGCACTATCGATGGCGTTTTTGATTGCGACGATGCCGGTGGCTCATCTGGCATCATTGACGATTTGTTCGCCTGACGTTCGAGGAACTTGCCACTGATGTGCGGATGCGAGGCGAAGCTCTGCATGATTGTCGGATACACCGATTCCATGTCAAAGTAAACGCCCAACTGGGCATCCAGGCCCAGATACTGGCACATCAGATCAAATCGATCCGGCTGATCAGTGGGAAAGCTATCGGGGAAATCCACATCGGTGATGCAGCGATAAAACAGACACGCGCTCCGCAGAAACGAGCTCATCTGGCGTGTGACGTACTTCACCAGATGCGCCAGCAACATCGCGGAGGGGATGCTCATCTGATCGCTGTCATTCTGCTGGCGCGATAAGATCAGCCAGGCCAGATTGTAATTACAATAGAAGTTCGTCATGTTGTCCCTGATATTCGTTGGCAGCTGATCGACATACTGCTGCTCCTCATCTATGTCCCGGCGACGCGCCTGCTCCTTGTCGTAGTCAAAGCAAATGATCGCCTTGGTCATGTTGGCCAGGAAACATATCTGCAGTATGTAAAAGTCAAACATGCTGCCGCTCGGTAACATCGTCTTGCGATCTGTAAATAACGGAGTATGTATTAGTGAAGCTCCACTGTGATAATGTCGTGCGAGTCAATTGATTGTGATAACACACAGTTTTCATTAAGGACTTACCATCGGGGGCAATCAATAGGTTCGGCACCGTAAAGTTGAGCTGGACGAGCATGCGGAAGCAGTCCCATTCGAGAACACTGCTACCCTTCTGATTGAAAATGGTGTCGTACAGCTGGGCGCCCTGTTTCCTCTGGCTGGTAATCGGCCACTCGGTCAGATTGGATGAGTAGAGGGCGCAGGCGCGCACCAAATAGCTGGCACAGCTCTGATGCCGCATCGGCATCTCAGCTTTCAGCGGCTTCTGTGTGGCATACTGATACACCTCGAGTGCCTGCAGCGTATAGCAGCAGGTGTCCCAGAGCAGCGAGACCCAGACCAAATCGCTGTCGGGTGAATCCGGTGAATCCCTCGAGCACTGACCTTGCAGCTGGCTCTGCAGGGCGTTGCGCAATGCGCCACGAAACGAGTCCATCACCTCCGTCCAGTTGGCATGGAGCGTCGGCTTTTGTATGATCTGTGCGCTTAGTTCGAAGTGCGCCATGTTGTCAATTGTGGTGGTTGCTTTTTCGGTCAATGCCTGCTTGGTGGCCATGCGCAACGTCTCCACAAAGTTGTCCAGTGGCATAAAATTCTCAGGCGTTGGCACCGACGGCGGCGAGAACTTTTGCAACGCCTCGCTGACGGGCAGTACAGTGTTGCTAAGGGTGCGACAATAGGGGCAATGGAACTCAACGTTTTGTGCCTGGTTGAGCGGCACCCTGTTGCGTTGCGGACGTCGCATCTCCTTGGACTCCTCGCTGCTGTAGTACTCCTTCCAGCAGATGTAGTGCATAACGTGACCGCAGCAACTAACGTGCAGCGACGGTTGTCGACCCTCACCGCTGGGCGTTGTGTAAATGACCCGCGATGTTTGCACAAACGCTGAGCTGACCAACGGTGGTCCGCTGCTGCTGATGCTGCAGTCCTCGAAGCAGAGTATGCACTTAAAGCTAATGTCGACCGCCTCGTAGTGCTTGCGTCGTTCGCCCAGGCAGGCAACTGTTTTGCTTGGCTCCGGCAACAATGCAGCGGCGCCCTCCTCCTCTAACGATTCGGATAAATCTTCCCACTCCATCGAAGTGTCGCTCTGTTTCGATGCTGTCGCCCCCTCTCCTGTGGTGCTGGCAAACATTTCAGCATTCGATTTCATAAATGACTTTTGGGCATTCTGCATCTGGGTCATAATCTTTGCGCGCCGCTCGGCTGCCAAACGTGAACGATTCTCCTTTTCGAGGCGTGCCTGCTGCTCGGAGGTGAGCGGCTGATCATCGCCACTATGCTCGTGTGTGCCGCTCGAAGAGGTAGCTGCTGATGTTGATGCTGTTCCAGCTGCCGCTGCTGCGGCTGCTGCTGACGTTGAGGTAATGTTGGGCGCCTGCTTGGCCTGCAGCTCCTTGAAACGCTTAATGGTCCACAGCACAAAGTCGTGATGTGCCTCCAGCTGAAAGTGAAAAATTATGAATATGATTACGCTCTGCAAGCAAGTTTTAAGCACACTACTCACGTGTGGACAACGTGCCAGCTCCTCCAGCTTTTCGAGCACTTTAAACTTTTGCGATCGCTCATAGAAGCTGAGGAACGGATAATGATCGCTGAGCTCCTCCTGAATGGCAAAGCCCAGCAAATGCAGCACCTGAAGACGCAAATTGTGTTTTGAAATTGAATTAATGTTCTAACCAGATTTATCTACCTTTTGCAGATGACTCTCCGTGAAGGAGCGACTGCGTGAGTCCAGCGCACGATCCATGACCATTGTGGTGATGCTGAGGAACACATTGCATTGCAATATGTTTGCCATGGAGCTGCAGATGTTCGTCGAATAGAGATAGGGATAGTAAATTAGTAAGGCTAGTCATTTAGAGAGACAGAGAAAGTGTGCTAGATTGGATTTACGTGAAGGCCGGCGTTAGCTGTGGCAGCATTGGCGGCGGGCAGCAGACGAGCTCCTTTTTGGATTTGCAACGCTCACGCTGTTGTTCCTCGGCCTTGGACTTGTCCTCCTTGGTGTAGTGATAGAAGTAAACGTTGAACTCATCGTACAGATGCTCCTTCATCTCGTAGACGCCCTTGCTCTCGGAGCCGATGGGCTTCTTGAAGGTGGCCACCGTTTTGATGACATCCTCGATGTTGCTGTCATTGCTGCCACCGTTGCAGTCTGGCAGGGCACGGGAGAGTTCCGAGTGCGAATAGGATTTGGTGCAGAGTAGCTGTATGATCTCCTTGCGTAGGCGACCCTCCTCAGTGACAAGCGATACGCCCGGCATCCAGCGCTCGCCAATGATGATAATTAGCAGCTCCAGGAACTCATCGGTCATCGCCTTCTGGCGATTTAGCTCATCCTCCGTTATCTTTTGAGGCATACCCGTATCGTAATTGGGTCGTGCCCAGGCGATCATATCAAATTTATTTAGTATATGGATGAGAAACTCATTGCTCTCCATGAGCGAGGCACCAATCTGTAGGCAAACAATATCCCTGTCCAGCATCTCGACGCGACAGCGTACATTCCTATAGAAATAGAGCTGATGCAGCAGCGAGTAGCCGTTGCGACGCCACATTCCAGCGGCGACCTGGGCAGTCATGGCTTGGGTGCACAGCACCGGCTCAATAATCTCCCGCGGCGTCAATTTGAGATTGATGGCCTCCGTCTCGGCCAGCAGCATGTCGTAGGTCAAATCGTGTGCACCCAAATGCAGATATATGCCGGCATAGAAGCGTGACAGCGGCAAGTGTATAGATACCGGTTCCTTAGACACATCATATAAAAGACAATTGGCAATATGACCGGCGACTTCGCGTGGCTCCACCTTCTCGGTGCCCATGAAAGTGTTGTTCACCAGCGCCCGCACCGTCATCTTGTAGAGTTTGCGCAACAATTTCGCATCGCTGGATGCCCAGTCGATCACCTGCGAAATGGTTGAGGCCAGCTTGATGTGCAAATTGAATGCGCACTCCCATTCCGGATCGTAGTCCATATGTTGGCCAACTTGTCGTGTTATCGACTCCATGCCCTGCATCACATTCAACACACGCATCAGAGCCTTACAGCCTACAAAATTAGAAATTCCAAAGAGTCAGAAAGAGAGCGAGTAAGAGATGGTGATGGGTAACGAACCTTCCAGGAAACCGCTGCGCAGGTCACCACTGATAAATTCTGGCTTGATACTGAGCAAATAACGCAAATCGTAGAGTATGTAATTGGCACGCTTGAAGAACGTCATGCTGGCAATATCCTTGCTAAAATGCAATGTGCGATCGCTAATAAACTTCTCGATGGCAACGTGATAGAACGTGTGCAGCAACTTGTCAAAGATGCCCTCCCTTGCGATCAGATAATGCGAAATCGTTGGCACCGTAAACAGTTGGACGCTAAGCGATACGATCGAGAACGAATGATCGTGATCATCTTTGATGAACGCCTCGAAAATGCTGGCGTAGCGACGCGAGAACTCCTGGGCGAGCACCACTTTGTTCTCGTACTCCATCAGCATGCCGGAGATGAGCAGGTGATGCCAGCAGGTGCGTGCCGTCTTCCACAGTTTCACATCGTACTCAAGTATGTGGCGTATGCAATAGGATTCGGTCTTCTGCTGCACAAGCGATGCGAACGTCTTGCGGAATAGATAGTGACGCACAAGGAACTCCTGGAACCAACTGAGCAGCTGCAGTGCAAACTGTTGGCATGCCACCGAATTAATATTGAGCACCGAGGTGCGCAACGATGGACTGTGCCGGGCATTGATCAGCACACCGCTCGGCGGTATATTTTGATTTTCGATGGCCGTCTTTAGGTCGTTGCACTCCTTAAACGTATCGCATTTGACAACGGCACGACCCTCACGATCAATTGCCGCCACAATCTCCACGGCATCCTTGTGACGGCATTTGGCGATCTTTGTCAGCGTACTTATCACCTGATCGAACGTGTGCGACTCATCGTTGTACAGCACCGTACAGAAGCTGGCCCCATCCAGTTTGCCATCCAAGCACTGCAGGCTCGCATTCGGCTCAATCTCCAGATAGTTGACGCAGAACGCCAGAATGGCGCTAAAACAAATTTCGGCTCGCTCCAATACGGCACTGGTTATGATTTCGCTCTCAAACGGACTCTTGCGATTCGCCTGTCAAAATAAAAGCAAAAACAAAATAATACGTCGCATATATATATATATATCAATATATATATAACATTACTCACCAGATGCAGTTCACAGTATTGATCACGCTTCCAGGCCTCATCGTCACCGCAATCGCAACAGCCACCGCCACCGGAGCTGGACATTTTATATTTGTGAAAGCGATGCGCCGAAAGCTTAAAGCAATTGACGCACAGCACACAGGTCGGATCGACGCCACATTCGCGGCAGCTGTAGGTGGGCTCACCGTTCTTGAACACTTTGCCGCAAACGGTGGCCGTGTTGCCCTCCATTCGTAGCTTCTCGAGTGCCGTCACAGGATTCTCGTTCAAAATGAACTCGACAATGACATCGATGATCTCCTCCTTGGCCAACGACTCTTTAAACATGCATTTCACTGTAATTAGTTTTTGGATTTCATTAAATAAATTACAAATTAGTCTTAGCAATCGGAATGATCTTCAGTTGGAACTTTCGAGCGAAATATTTCATTTTAAGTTGACAAATTACAAATAAAAATAAAATAAAAAATTATATAAAGCTAAAAAAATAATGGGACAAAATCGTACAACTACTACAACTACAATGAAATCTGATATGAAACCTATTCGATATGTGTATCATAGATTTGGTTCGGATTGTACTTTAAAATATGGTCAAAATGAATCATGCTTTAAGTAATTACGTCACGACTGCGTGGTTGGACTGGTGTTCACATTTCAAATAATTTTTAATTAATAACAATGTGACGTAATACTTGTAATACATGGAATGACGTTGTATCAGACATATACAAAAGAAAGCTCGAAGCAACCAAAAAGCGATTCTAATTTGCGAATAACTGCTGTGTGAATAGAATACTGATTACGGCAATAGACCAAGTTTTTATATTATGTTTATATTATGGGTTTAGTTTGTTTTTGGTGTGGTGTGATCTTGGATCTGGTTATCTTGCGTTATCTTTTTTGGTTGCTGCTGTTGGGAGGAACGTATCAAGTGTCTCTACTCACAAGTTGGTGCACTTCCGTCTGCAATAAAAGAAAAAGAACAAAAACAACTGGTAATTAAATAAAAGAACAAAAGTAAATACAAATATTATAAAATAATATAAAAAAGAAAAACAAAACAATAAATACATAAATTAAATAAAAACACTAGGTTCGCAGAAACACATTGCCACATAGTATGCGGAAATTTGTATAAAATATATTAAGTGGTTTGGTTAATTTGTTATTTGTTGGTTGTTTTCAGGAAATTAGAAATATTAAAATATATACACATACATGTATATAATATATATATATATTATTTATATATTTAAAGTGTTTCGCTTGCAATTTTATAGTTTTTAACATATGTTTTGCAACAATTTCAATCAAATTTTAATGTAGAACTTTCGAGTACAGCAAGAAATGAAATACAACAAATATATAATATATATATATATATATATGTATGTAGTGGGCAGCAAACAACTGTTTCAACAAATGAAACAAAAAAACAACAACAAAATTATGAAAAATTATTATTATGTCTTAACAACAGCCTAGCAACCCAAGCTAATTCACAGTTTTTGTGTCAAATTGTAAAAAACTTTAACAACTTTAAATGATAACATGTATAATGATTTTGTTCTTACAGCTCTGACTAATATTTATTTAAATAATATTATTAATCGGGCATTTAAAGTGGGCCTGCATAATAAGTGTGCTTTTGCAAAAAACTGGTTTGTTAAACTGGCCAGGCCAGCGCAATAAACAATAAGTTGACATTTGTGCAAAAGCCAAACAAAGACGTTCAAAACAAGACTAAACACTTGTATTCAGTGTTGCCGACGATTGAATACCCTTGCCGACCGACATGCATATAACACACAAAACATTTGATATTGGGCAAAACGTTGAAAACCTTTCTGTGTTTGTTAGTCTGTAGTCTGTAGTCGGTGGCCCGACCGCAGCAAGAGAAATCCAAGACTCGGGTCCAAAGCCAAACTAGCACACATTTAACAACTAACGTTTTATTCATATTATGGTTAGAAGACATACAACAAAAAATGAGCAAAAAACCTTCAGAAAACGAGCTTGCAAGGCAATGAAATTGAATCGAATCGATCTCTTTGATATCGAATACAAATAGAGGTCAAGGTCGTATCACAGCACATATTGTTCAGTTACTTCGAAAAGAAGCGGGAGCGAAACAGAGAGAGAGAGAGAGAGAGCATAAGAGGATTACAAGCTACAAATTACGTTGACACGTCAATTGATATCATTTCTACAGAGTGCACTTCGAGCTTTCTTCGGTATGGGGGCGACTCAAAAGCAGGAGGCGAAGGGGGTTTGTCTACAATCGCCATAGGCTATCAGCAAATGTGCAAAATGCACTTATACACTTAAAACGCACATACATAAATACATACATATAAAGAATATATGTACAAAAAGACTGGAACAAAGGATCGTCTGGCAAAATCCTCATTTGCACCGAGGCGTTGCGATGTTCCGTTCGATTGCCAAGGCTGCCAGTGTGGATATTTATGTATTTGTATTTATATATATCTATATGCATATACAGTATTGGCCAAAATAACAGTGCCATTTATTAGTATTATCCAGCAGCATTGATCAAATTGACTAGAATCCGTGCTCCGACTAGGATATATAGTTATAAAGTCAAAGGGAATAATATCAAATAATATTTGGAAATAGACAAAAGTGAACGAATATTAAATGTGAAATAAAGAAAAACTCTTTAGTTTCTACGACAAAAACACAATTATCTTATCTGCTTTATATTTGATAAGTTCCTCACTTTTGTTTATTCATAAATTCTCAACAACTCAAATGAATCATCTAAAACACATCTAACATGCGAGTTCAAAAAGTTTGTCTTAATAAGTATTTTAAAAATACTCAATATTTGTGTCAAACTAATAGCATTTTACAATCAGTTAAGTTAATTTTGTTAAGAGTTGATTCATTTCTTTGACCAGCACTGTATTGACACGTTAATATCCGGTAGGTGGAATCTCAACTGCTTAATTGCGATTTCTGACAGCTCCGACAAGAAAATATCTGAAATTATTACCCAAAAAAAAAAATCAAAAACAAAACAACAAAGAAGGAAATAAAGATGCGCTGGCAATCGACCTCATACACAAGACTGACTTCTTGATTTATGTGCGACGGGACGGACACGATCACCAAAATGTGTCAGCCGGACACAAGGACGCTTTCTGGAAATGGCGGAACTGGCTACGTCACTTCGAAGACGCTGACGATGATGATAGCGATAACAATGATGACAGCAGCGCTAACAATGATGACAGCTGCGATAACATATACAAATACGATACGATTATACCTCTGATAAACTTTGGGGATTGCTGAGTAATCAAATGGTAACAATGGTAAAAGAGTTCTAGACTAGCTCATACCCTCTGATACCCCCTTAAAATAACTTCGTCTGTACCTATATATAGATCTTTTCTATCATTTCTCAATACCCACAGCCAAATCGTAATAAAATACAACTATTGAATTTAAGTTAAGTTAGTTACAGCGCATGATATGGAAAAGTTGAATATGTAATTCGATTCGAATTTGCAAATTGCAAATTGTAAATTGCGCATAAAATGTTCGTCTATAATTAAGTTACTTGAAGACGCCGTTGAAGTTGTGCAATGGAATAACAATATTTAGCTGCTTAACCAGCCAATGCTTAAAAACAATAATAATAATAATAAATAAAACAAAGTGAATACAAACACAGTCAACGATGAACATTACATTAATGGAATGTGGCGCAAAACGAGTTTTGTTATTGTTGCTAGGCAAGGTTGTTGTTGTTGTTGCTATTGTTATTGTTGTGTTGTTGTTGTTGTTGCAGGCGCTGCATAGAAGGTGAGACAGGTAATGTAGACAAGTCGAATCGTGCAATCAACTCGTCTAATGAAAGGAAAATCGAAACCATACAGCGAAAATTTGCGGAAATACAATAGAAAACAAAATAACACACACACACACACACACAATAGCAAAAATATAAAAATAGTATGTAATACAAAAGAACACGAAAAAATAGTATATATATATAATACACATAAATAAATAAAATACACAGGGAATCGTGTGTTGCTTTCAATGACAGCAGCAGCAACAAATTCAAGAGCACGGCTCCAATGTGGCAATGAATAATAGATAAATGTACAAATGTATAAATGTTTCATGTTTATATGTACATCACATGAAAGCTTTACTTAAGTTGAACTTTTATAGGTTAGAAATAAGCGACACTCTCCCTCTTTCTCTCTCTCTCTCTCACCTGTTTCCATTTCAGTTAGGAAACCGAAATAGTTGGGCGCTTCCGTCTTTATGTACCAGATGATATCGTTGCGTGTCAATGTGCCAGCCTGGAATTTGAGGCGCCATTCCTTTAATGGCGAGGTGCCGTCGTGTTCGGCCGGTGGTGCAACAACAACATCCTCCATATCGTAACGATCCATATTAGTTATGGTTGCTGTTGTTGTTCTTTATTTCACTTCACTTTCAATTTTGTGCTGTTATTCTCTTCCTTCCTTTCAGTAAGTGAGAGCAGTCGAACCTTTTTTTCTTTCTATCTTTGCTCGCTCTCTCACTCTTTATATCCCACTTGCGCCAGTTGTGTCAATGTATGTATGTCCTTGGCTCTTGCTGTAATTTGTTATTATTATTTATATTGGTTGTTGTTTCTATTAGTTGTTGTTGCTGCTGATGTTTTTGCTGGTTGCAATCGGTTTGATTCGTCTTCAATTGTGCTACTAAACAAATAATGAAAATAGTTGCATTAGTTGAGTTTTGTTTTGTTATTTCTTCTGCGCACACTGATTTTCTCTTTGCTCGAAAATGAAAAGGCAAGAAGCACTGAGACGTGTAACTGTTGCTCTCGTCATTGTTGCTGTTCTTGTTGTTATTTTTCAGATGCAGTTGTTGCTAATGTTGCTGCTGCTGCTCTCAGTGGGTAGAATTGGCAGCGAAAAACAAAAACAAAACGCACGCAAATGACATGACAATGTGTGAGAGAGAGCAAGAGAGCGCATGACAACATCAGTGGCAACAGCAACAGCAGCAACCCACAAAACGGCATTCAAACTTTTCGATAAACAGTACAAAAAGAAAACACACACACAAGCACGACAAAAAAATTATGAAAAAATTCAGCTTGAAACGCAATACATGTTCACCTATATATATACATATATACACGTATACATATGTATGTAAATTCATTTATATATTGTACTTGGCAGACAACAACTGCAACTGCACCTAGCCAGATTCTGCACACTCACACACAAGTGCACAATCACTCGGCTATAGTAAACACATACACACATACATACATACATGCATACAGCTCAGCTAATAAATGAAAATTTTTATTATTGCGAGCTTAACATTGTTTTGTTGTGTCTCGCTTCTTATACACTTTTCTTTCTCTCTCTTCTCTTTTACCTATATCTCACATGCGCATGCATACATTTATACGTATCTATATACATATTTATATATGTATATAAATTTATATATATGTATGCCATGCAACGTATGGGTGTCTGCGAGTTTATATATATATCTTCTTTTTTTTTTTTTGAACAAATGCCTTTTTGCACTTCCTACGTGAAAAAACGGAGACTGGACAAGCGACCACAGCAGGCAGCTGATGAATTATACAAGCAAGAGACAATTTAAAATCACTCAGCTGCACACACACACACACACACACGCACATACATACACAGAGACGCACGCAGGCAGGCAGTTATATGTATACACCACACACTATTTCTATATATGCTCATATTATGTGGCTTGTAGTCTTTTACTTTAATTTGAAATGAATTTTGTGCAATCGCAGGCAGTCAGCAGGCTGTTCAACTGGCTGCTGCAATTTCGTAATATACAATGCACGTTTTAGCTTAGCTTTGCTTCGCTTTTCCGCTTCCAATTATTCACGTCAGCTCGCGTACTACGCACTGCGATTACGAGACAGATTTGGTATTTCTTGATGACTTTTGTATATCGATAGTATCGATATTCCAATCTTACTCACTGCAAAACAAATGCAAAAGCTAAGCCCGATTTTTTTATTTGCTAAGCTGCATGTGTATTATTGCGACAGCTCGTAATTAATCGGCAAAGCAATATACTAACTGTTGATTAAAACATATATTGATGACGATAACATGACTTAAACTAAAACAGATGTTTTTGTTGTTTTGTGCCAATACAGTCGATTTATTATGAAATCAAGTATGTTGCCATAAATCGATTACTTGCAAAGAAGGATATGCAAATGCAATTTTTTTAAATTTTTTATTTTTATTATTAATGTTCGAGTACGAACATGTGACGCAGAAAATGATGATAGCTGGCCCATGCAAGCCAGCCTTGATCATCGTTGTGCCTGCCTATGATGATTCGCAACTACCGTTATTGGCTGGCGACGGGTTGCCGGCGGAGCGTCGACGGTCGCCGCGATCCAGCTGCCTTCATCGTTAGTCGCCGATCCGCCGTTACCCAGCCGCTGTTAGGCGCCATGCAGTCGCTTTACAAAACGGCTGCAGAATAATTCTAAGTATTTAGGCGCCAAGCAGTCGCCTTACAGCGGCTGCATAATATCACATATGTATTTAGGTTTAAGTATTTTATATAAATAAAGAACCTGCTCGTCAGAGCGGGCAGTTCGATCCTAAACGTCGACTCCGCATGTTTGAGTTCACACTACACGTGATTCAGACAATTAACAAACAGTCGATTTGTTATTTATAGAGCGACGTTTATTTAATTACATATTTAAATTACGTGTTGATGTATTTATTTAATTTTTTTTTTATTTGTTAATTTACACTTGGAGATAATGCTCGGCTCCCTCGAAGATTATTCGGTGGATGTGCGCGAGAGTCTGCACTTGATGCTCCGCATCTAATTTACACGAGCCGATTTCCTTGATCGTTTGCCTGGCTAAATGCACCGGCGTACCGGCTTGGGAGCAAACAGCACCTTGGCTGGCTTGCAGATCTCCAGTTCGCTGCCCGGCTTGACGGCCAGACAGAGCTGAATCTCTACGAGCGACGCCTCCGTCCAGACGCTGTGCGAGAGCAGGATCGTTGTGCGCAATCTGACGTTCGTCTCGTGCTCCCCCTGCTCGGTCATAATCGGCTTGAAGTCGGTTTGCTTCGGCACCACGGTGTGCATATGCTGATCCGGATACTTGATCTTGATGCGCATGTCCGCCTTCTGCGATTCGAGCAGATTGTCAATCTCGGCGACAAACGGCACGGCGGCAATTAGCCCGGCGGTCACCTTGATCACATTGTCCTGTGACTGCAACGGACACGGCTCCAATATATTGGCCATGCACCGGCGGATTTTCTCATTGGCCGGCGGCAGCGATAACGGCGGCGCCTGCTGCACCAGTGGCAATATCTCTCGGAATACCCGGCCCGGCTTCGGATCCGTCAGACCGTCCAGCGTTGAGAGCAGCGACCGCGTAAAGCTATCCGGCTCAGCAAGCCCTGGTTCTGGCATGATTATTGGCTTTATGTCTACCCCCTCCTCCTGCTTGAGCTTCAGCTTCTGCTGGAGCTGCTGCTGCTGTTGCTGATGCGTCTTCTGCTCCCCAAAGGAGTTGCTGCGTCCACGACTACGCATAAAGCCGCTGATGTCGCCAGCGGTCTGCAACAGCATCTGACAGGGGCCGAGGGCACTCTGCGATCTATCCCGCACCACCAACACCAGATGCAGGGCACTGGCCCGCAGCCGGAGCTGCTTCACCTGCAGTATGTCGCCATAGTTCAGGCCGGAGAATGTGTGCTGCAGCTTCAAACAGTTGCGTATCAGCTCCGCCAGCGACTCCTTTAACGGTATTCGACTCCGTTGCATTCGGGCGCAGTGTTGCATCTGCTCGATTTGGATCTGGGCCGAGAGGAACGTCTCCAGGAAATTCGACGGCCCGTACATATCCGAGTCAATGGCGCCCAGACGCTGAAAACCAAACAGAAAACTCTCATTACAAATGGTATCATCTAAATCCCCTCAGACCACATAGTTCAAAATCCGTTCCCGTTCTGTTCCAATCTTATGTGCAGCCGCATATAATTGTAATTTTGTGCATCCTTTAAAGATCCCTTTGAATCAAGTTTCTATTTATTAAAATGATTATCCCAAAATCAGAGCGAGATCGGAGATGATATGATGCTATCGCTCCCGCTCTAACTCGTGTAAACAAAAAGAAGAAACGGAAAAGTATATTTGGGAGCTAACCTGAAGATTCAATTGAGCCGTCTTGAGCAGCTCGACACGCTCATCTGTCTTTGTGTAGATGTCGTCAATGTGATTGAGAATCATTTGCAGATATTCGGCAGAGCTGCCGGCTGCTTGGAGAGCATCATCGATGCGCTTCGTTGTGGATGTGGACGAGGCGCCCTCAATGGGCAGCTGGGGCACAAGTTTGGGCATCGAGTCCCTCAGATATGCATAGTGGCGATGCGTTGCCGTTGGTAACAAACTGATGAGGGGCACCTGATGCTCGGCGGCATTGAAGACCAGTATGAGGACGCAGAGATAGGCCGGATCCTCGACATCCCGTTCGGGCGTCTCGAAGAACGGATGCACATAGAGCAGATGGCCGGTGACGGCCATCACCAGATGCGGATGCTTTTGTCCAATTTTGCGCATGCATGCGTATGTCGAATGGCGATCCTGCGGATATTTTGCAAGAACATCGAGCAGCTTCTGCACGACCATCAGGAGGCAGGATTGCGTTGAGACGCGACAGGCGCCGAGCATCAAGTGCAGACCCTCGCGCACATCCACCGAATAATCCTCGAGGGAGCCGAGCATTATCTCCAACTGATCCTCGCGCAACTCAATATGCCGGGCAATCGCCGTCAAGCTGTAGATGGCCTTAAGGCGCACATCCTCGATCTCATCGTTGAACATATCGACAAGGAAATCGAGACTGGTCACCGCAAACTCCGGCCGCGACATGGCCAGCTTGCACATGGAGCCAACGGCAGCGGTTCGCACCTCGAGGAACTCATCTTCCAGGCCATGGATATAGGCACCGCACGCTCCGCTCGCAATCAACGAAATGGTGCGTGCATCCAGATGCTCCTGGGGTGCATCGTCCGCCCAGCGTTTGCCCGAAGACCATTCACCGCTGGTCACCAGGCGGGCGCCACGCTCGTGGGCGTTCCGCTTGCGTCGCAGATTGCTCATCAGTTTCTTGTCGAGCGTCTGATTGAGGTACTCGCTGCTCACCGCCGTCATACTGCCCAGCAGATCGGCGGCCAGGACACGTATCTGCAGCGATAGATCGCACAACGCCTCGCACACCTTGCTAAATGCCGCATCGATCATCCGGATATCCTCGTGCTGACGCTCCGCACTCAGGATGTAGTCGGGATGCCGATTGCCGAGCATATGCACGAGCCGAAGCGCCTCCTTGCGCACACACTCGTAGTCATCCTTCATGGCCTCGACGGCACGCTTGTACAGCACCGGCGGCATATGGGCGCCACGTTCGCCCAGCGTAAACAGGGCATGGAGCGCCTGGGCGCGAACACCCGACTCCTGGGAATCGATGTAGAAGGCCAGCTTCCAGACATACTGGCGCTCGCTCTCGTGACAGGTGGCAAAGCGTCCGATGACGAGCATTGCATTCTTTTGCGTATGCGTCGATCCGCTGCGCAACAGCTCCTTGGCTAGAAGCGCCACCTGGTTGTTATAGGCGAGCGGCAACAGATGCCGTCGCTGCTGGCCAATGCGATAGAGGCACATCATTCCCTGGGCGAGCACTTTCTGTGAGGTCTCCTTGCGCAGCAGATAGATGAAGTAGTCAATAATCAGCACGACAGACTCTTCGGTGCTGCATTCGCAGCCGAGGCCCGAGAGCAGCTCAAGCAGCTTGACGCGCAGCGAGGTGTCGCTGTCGCGATCCTGAAACTGATAAAGCTGAAACAGTTTGCCAGCGGACTCCTTGAGCTCCGCTATCTGGACGTTCTCGTACGTTATCTCATCGGTGATCTTCACCAGCACCTCGAGCATCTCCTTCGCCTGTCCACTGCCACTTACAGCTGCTGCTGTTTGGCTTGCGCTTGTGCCGGCGACGGCTGCAATGCTGCAGTGACTGGTGCAGCTGCTGCTGCTGCTGCCGCCGCCAATGCTGTTGCTGGTGGGCATGTAGGGATCAAGCAGTCCCAGCACATGCAGTTTCCTTTCTACTTTCGGTTTCGGCGCAGCCGTTGCCTGCAGGCGCAGTTTTTTAAACGGCGACGGCACACCGAGTATCGTCTCAATGAACGACGGCTTTTTATTGACGATGGCCAGCGCCATTTTTATAGCTATAAATTTCCTTTCGTCTTTTGTATACTTTGCTTTGCGTGCCAGCTAAAAAAAAACCTTGCAATTTAACAACTTAGCTTGGAATTAGAGTGTGAAAGATAAATCGATATTTGTATCGATGTTTCTTATCGTCTTTATGTTATGTTTCGATGGTAATTGTTGATGGTGCTATTTTGACAAAACGAATTAATTTAATTATTTCATTTAATTTTATGATGCTAAAAATTGCCAAATAAATATTGTTGGTAACGAATTCTGAAATGCGTAAATATAGTTGAGTAAATTGTCGGCGGCATTTCGCAATATTGCTGACCCATTCAAATAAATATCGAATATTTAAGAACAAGCAGATTGCGGCAAATATTAAAGTATTTTAATTAGAGTCTGTAAGAGAAAATAAATATGATTGGTTGCTCAAAATTATGTTCGTATGCCATCTAAATATTATAAAAGCCACACATTTCTAAACTTGTTTCGAGGCACAAATGCTCAGCAGTGATCAGCTGTTGGTAAAGGGAGAAGTGTTGTAAAACATTTTTATGGAATTCTTTCTCAGATTCCCTAGGTTCCGAGTGTATCCGTTGGCTGACGGCCCTGTTCAGACTATAGACAGAGACAATGATCATATGATCCTCTTGGACTGCTTGCGATAGTCCAACCCATATATCAGATACTCACAACTATCGGTATTCGTTTGGCCAATTCATCGGCGTCAATCTCTGTTGACCACTTTTGAAATTTGTAATGGTCGGCGAATAGATCGATAGGTTCTAAGGATCTTTAGAAAAGAAAAGGAGAAGAAAAGGAAGAGAAAGGGCCGCGCGCGCATGCGTGCAGAAAAATTTAAAAAAAAATGTGAATAAATTATTTATAAAAAAAATAAATGTTATATTTATTTGCTAAAAAATAAATAAAATAAGTAATAAATATAAAAATAAAAACTAACCCGCGGCAACAACAGGCGAAAGGACAACTGGAACAAAACACGAAACAAGGAGTGATTCGGAGCATCCCAACATATCAGTGAGTTTGTTCCTGCCTGATTAATGACGGCCTATTGGCACGAAAGCACAGCTGATCGTCCCTCAAGACATTAGTGATGATCAATGCCTGCAACAGTGATGCCAATTTTGCCATCAGTGATGAACACTGTGGCAGCCAATAAAATAAAAATATAATATATATTTTTGTAAACTTCAAGCTAAGTAAATAATAAATTACATAAATTAAACGGTTCCTTAGCCTTTTTAATAAAAAAAACTGAACTGTTTGGTTTTAGTGCTGAGTCGACGTTTTAGGATCGAACTGAACTGCTCAAATGAGCAGGCTCTTTATACAAAAATGCTTAGCCTAAATTCATGTAAAATGCAGCTGGACCGGGGCCTCACAGCAGCTGGATCGGGGCCTCACAGCAGCTGGATTGGGGCCTCGCAGCAGCTGGATCGGGGCCTCACAGCAGCTGGATCGGGGCCTCACAGCAGCTGTGCTCGTTGGTTGCAGATGCGTTTTGCGAAATGTGCTGACGCGGCACAAGATCCGAATGTTGTAAGTGTATTTTCGGTGAGTTTGGGCATATTGGTGTAATTGTTCTTAACTCATATATAAGAGAATTTAGTGTTGGCCAACAAAGTATTGGGAATTCACAATATACATTTATTAACTAAGGATGTTGTGATTTATATAGTCCAGTATGATACGAATGAAGATGAAGTGTTAAATTAATATGATTGGGTGAGATGAGAGTGTAACATATATATTAGGGAATTTCTCAGGTGAATTTTGACGAGAAATAAAGGCAGCACAACATCCATACAGCCAGCACAGTAGCGAGCGGACTAGGCTGATGAAAGAATTCGTTTTGTTTTGTTATAAAAAGATATACAAATTATTGTTAACTTGCCGCCCGATATATCGCGGTCGAACCACACCTGAGCCGATAGCTATCCGGCTGCGAGATATATTACGACTTCCGATAGGCAAGGCATAACAAATTGCAAAGCATTCACGTTGTTTTTGTAACGCCGCGAATGCATTGCTTAGAGGAAAATAATAATCAACATCATACCAACAGTCGCACAACTACATATCGGTTTCAATGTTGTGTCGTGTTTCCGCTAAATTTGAATGGTCAAAAATGCCGCAGAAAGAGAAAAAACATCGTAAAGATTTTCATCGATGCGATATGTAAGATTTCATCACTAACCGCGAGAAGCAGCAGCGGCGGCCAGCAGCGCTCTGTGTGTGTGTGTGCGCGTGTGTGCGCGACGAAAAAGTATAAATCGTAACGAGCAGCAGCAAAAAAAAACGTGTGAAAATTTATAGAAAGGTATTGCAATAGAATAACTCACAAAACGTCTAACATTATGCCAACACTCATTAGACGCGAAGACATTTCAAGGACTTTCTATGTATCTTTGCTCTCTATGTGTGTCTGTGCGTTGTCTGTGTGTCGTGTGTGACCAGCAGCACCTGGGCGCTATAGTGGAAATTTTGCGTTCAAGGACAAAACAGAACGGACAGTGTGTCTACAGCTGAAAGTGTGTACAGTGTGATGTCCCCCACCCAACCCCCTTCTCCATCCTACCACCGCACACACATTCTCTGCACACTCTCGATATGCACTCCTCGCGCAAATAGTCCCAGGCTCACGAGCTACGCACATAAAATACATCTCTACACGCATATATTGAAAAAAAAGTACCGACTTTTAAAAGAGCGGGCGCGTTTTTTTCTTTATTTTTTTTCCATTCAGTTGATCTGCTGCTATAAAACATCGTTGATGTCATGTGTACAGTTACAGCTGAAGCGCGACAGGGCAGCATATGAGAATATCTAGTGTAAAAGAGCACATTTTTAAAATAGACATTTGCACATATTTGAAAAGAAATTTAATTTTTAACGAAACCTACTACCTATATATAAAAATACATATATATACAAATATACACATGCATATGTATATATAGATATATATATAGTATATATTTATATATATATGTGGGTGTGTTTGTTGCGTGTGGGGTTGCCAATGTTTTTTTTTTATTCGCTCTGAGCGAGCGGACATGCGCATACCATCACATGTGCGACACGTTCGCTCCTCGCTGCTCTCAGATGGGTCGCAATGAAAATAACTGTAGCGATTGAGAGCAACAGAGTTGCACAGAGAACACAACAAGCGTTTAACAAAAATGTACGTAAAGAATATGTAAAAACACACAAAAATAAGAAAAACAACAGCTGCGCAGACTTGACAAAGTCGATAGGCTGCTAAAGTGCGCTTGTAGTGGTAAGGTTTGTGATGTGTAGGGGAGGGGGTGTGTGCTTGGTTCAAATCTTGCTGATGCCCATTTCCAATTGCACGGGGCGCAGAGTCGCATTGTCGACAGTCGCGTACAGATTCTCGTAAACAAAACGCTCGAAATTTGCGTACCACGTGTGTTGCCGCTGTGTGCGTGTAAGTATGCGTGTGTGTCTGAGTCTACGTGCTTACATGTGTTTGTGTATGTGTGTATAAATACATTATTGCAATTGTTTTGTGTGCAGCTGATTCGCTGTTGTTGTTGTCGTCGGTTTACTACCGTTTCACGACTTAGATCTTCCTGTATTTTGAGGGCTACTAATCAACATTTAAATTTGCGGCACATCCGCTGCGGGTATTACTCAAAAATTCGTTCGAACCCGCGTGTGCTTCAATATGTTTGTGTATGCGTGTGTGTGTATATATAATTATATATTTAATAGAGGTTTTTATGTAGATAGAATATATACTGCCATCCTTACTCAAGGATTTTTAGCGTAGTGTCCTTGCGGCAAGCAATAAAAAAGTGGCGCATAAAGGGCGAAAATCAAAGTTGAATTTATTGCAAACGACATTGGCTCCACTTACAACACATATGTACATATGTATGTATATATTTAACTGCTGCAGCAACGTTGACGCAAGCGCCTGCGCCAATTGGCCATTCGCAATTTATACAAGTACATCGCATATATATATATATATATATATATATATGTATATGCGTGAGTGTGTTTGTGTGTATATATATAGAGGCACGTGCGTTAAGAATCGATTTGCATCCGTCCTGCTGCTGAAGCTTCCGTTAAACTCCGGTAATAGTTATCGTGATCATATCTGGGCAAAAAATTGTGATCGGCGCGAACACTCGAAATGTATTCTTTTTTTATCGCACTTTACATTATTCTAGTTTTTAATTGGAATTCAATTTCTTATTAGACATGCTCAGAATTGTATTTAAGTTGTGGTGTCAATCGCCAATCAGACAACTCATTCATTCATGCAGATTTCGTTATCTTAATACTCATCTGTCAGAGCAGTTACTCGTATAGAGTACAGCAAATAAAAAATATATTTAATAAAATATGTAAATAAAATATATACATATATGAGTATATAGTGTGGTTACCCGCTTATGCACTTATAGGTCAGAAGTACAATTTGGGATATGACTCGATAGCCTTGAATTTGTCGCAACTCAATAGATCAATAAGCATCGATAAAAATAATACATATTTCAAGAAGCGCAATTGCACTAATAAACTAACGCTACTTATGCCACAAGGTATGCATCAGATTGCTGTTGTTGTATGTACGTGTGTTGCATAAGCGACAAGCGCTTTAGCATTTATCTGCTATTACTTCGTGGACAAAGCACTCTTTTCACCATCCTCCTCTTGCTCTCCTGTTGTTGGCACACACACAGTGACGTTAACAGTGCCAGTAATAGTAATAGCAACAGTAGCAGTAACATTAACAGTTCATCGTCCACTTTAGTGTCAAGACTTGAGTATATTTCCCATTGACTATGACTTTTTAAACTCTGTGTTAGACGTTTCATTGTTGTTGTTTATATTTTACGGATTTTAAGTATTTCGATCGCGGTTTTCGCAGTTATGTTTGTCGTTTGTTGTTGGCCGCATTAGCTTACAAGTATTTTACAATAAAGTCTTGTGGGCTTGTTTGTATTCATTGTTCTATTTACTGATATTCGCTACGTTTTCTGTTCGTTTAATTTTCTTCTTTTTTAATGCAGAACGACGCTGTTATCCTTCGTCTATTCTCGTCGTTTTCGTCATCGTTCGTCGTTTTTTCTCGTCGTCATCATCGTTCTCGCCGTGGTTAATGCAACACTAAAAATTTATGGTACCAACGCGCAAGAAAACTCACTGCTTTAAAAGTACCTCTAAGGGATCAGAGACAACAACAACAACAACAACAGGAACACGAGATAGCAACAAGAGGAGAACGGCGTAACTGTAATCCAAGAGTCGGCTTGCAAAATGCACCAGCAACAACAAGAGCAACAACAGACGACGCATACAAAGTAAACGGAGCAGAGAAACCAAACAACGAATTGTCCTCGCCTCTGTTTTTGGCTGCGTGCGTGTGCGTGTATCTCTGTGAGTGTGTGTGAATCGAGCTCTCTTTTACTATCTCCGGCAGCCTGCCTATCTCCTTTAATGTTGCTTGGCTGTGCGTGTGTATGTGTGTGAGAGTGAGTGGAGTTGTTCGCAGAGACTCAAATATCAACGTATTCTCTCGTTCTTGCTGGTGTGCAAACAATTGGCATAGGCTGCAAAAATTAACGGCAATAATAAACAACATTAAGGATATGCAGCAAAAACAACAACAAAATTAATAGTAAACGTAAATAGCTGCAAACCAAAAAGAAAACAAACAAACATCACTACACGCAAACGTACACAGAAGATAGAAAGAGAAAGAGAGCGAGTGACAGAGAGGGAATTGCAAATACATAAGCGACACGGTCCGACGACAAAGCAAAAACAAAAGCAATAGAAGCAGCAGTGGCAGAAAAATTACAAGTTGCTGGCAACATCATGAGCGCGCTGCTGGAGGAGCTTGGCCAGAAATTGGCCTCAGCGACAACAATCGATGACCAGAAAGAACAATTGAATTCGACTCGATGTGATGGTTCGAATCAATCATCAGTGCTGGAGGACATCGATGTGACGAACACGAGCAACAGCAGCGCAAGTAGCAACAGCAGCAATAGCAGCACAACCAGCAGCAGTTGCAGCAATGGCAGCAGCACCGATACAGACACCGGCAAGGGGAGCAGCACTGGTGGCAGCATGGATGCGGCACGCGTTAGTTCGTCGAGCATTGGTTCGGCATCGATTGCATCATCATCGGAATCAAGGAACGCACCATCATCCACCAATTCATCGGGCCTGGGCCTGGTGGTCGATGTGGATAGCAACATTGGCAGCAGCCAGGAGCTGAGCCATGGCTATGATGCCAAGAGCGTAACGGAACTCGATTCGCTGGAGGACACGTGCGGTTCAATGCTCAAAGATGCCGACAAGATGTGCAAGCTCTGCAGGTGGGTCTATTTTTTAATTAAAGTACATTTCTAGCTCGATTTGCATCCCTTTTTGAGTCGATTTCATTAATTAAATGAAAGACTATCGAATCGACTTAATCGATTACATAATATTTTCCATAATGCTAATCGAGATTAAGTGTAACTATCGATATTATCGCTTAATCGTTAATTAACAATGTACTTTTCAAAATTGTTATTTACAGTTCACGTTTGGTTGTGCCCCGCATTTTATCCTGTCTACATGTATTCTGCGAGGACTGTCTGCTCAGTTTGCTGTCGAACAAGGAGGCCAGATCAGCGAGCTCGCCGGCCGTTTCGCTTTCATCGACGGCCAGCTGCTCGTCGACATCGTTCGATGGCAGCGAACATCAGCATCGGATGCACGCGCTGCTCGAGTGTCCCGTGTGCAAGCAGCAAACGCAGCTGGGCAGCAAGGGTGTCAAGGGGCTGACCTGTGACTATATTGTTACCAATGTACTGGATCTGTCCAATCTCGAATCGGAGCATATACCGTGCACATCGTGCAAAAGCAAAGAGGATGCCATCTCCCGTTGCAACGATTGCGCCAACTTTCTGTGCAACGGCTGCGATAATGCGCACAAATATATGCGCTGCTTTGAGAACCATCAGGTTGTGCGCATCGAGGATCTGCAGAAGAATGTGCAGAACGACAACAAGCTGATCATACACAAGCCAATCTGCTGCCGTCAGCACATCAATGAGAATCTCAAATACTATTGCTTCACGTGCCAGGTGCCAACATGCAACGATTGCCTATTGAGCGAGCACAAGGGCAATGATCATCATTACGAGACGGCCATCATTGCCGATCAGGCGATTCGTGCCGATCTCGAACAAACCGTAGCCGATTCGCTGAAGAAGGCTGAATATTGCAACGATGCTGGCAGTAATTTGAGCAGTGCTCTTACCGAACTCCAAGCACAGCACGACAATGTCCGACAGCAGATAGATGACGCATACAAGAGCTACAAGCGCATGCTCGAACTAATCCGCGATCAATTCCTAACCGAACTGGGCCGTTTGCATTCGGAGCGCGAGCTGAAGATAATGGATCTGATGCAGAGCCTGGAGAACAATATGGGACGACTCGAGCAAGCCTCACATTTCGGGCAGCGTGCCCTCGACAAGGCCAATGCCGTTGAGTTTCTGCTGCTGAAGCCAGTGATCACTGCCCAGTGCAGCTACCTCATGGAACAGACGCCCCAAAGTGATGCCAACTATCAGCTGCACTTTGAGTGTATGCCGGACAAGTTTGAGCGTTTCGCACGCGAAATGTTTGGCAAATTTCGCACCGAATCAACGAAATATCAGCAGCAGGCATCATCAGTTGCAGCGGCAGCAGTTGCAGCACCAAACGGAAATGCAACAAATGCAACTGGAAATGGTATTGGAAATGCAATGTGTGGAGCAACACCATCACCGACCGCTACAACGCCCAAGCAGCATTCACCGCCGCCTGTTTTTTTGGTGCACGGTGGCATTCATGGTGTTGGTCTACTGCCCGCTGGTGGTGCTGGTGGTGGTGGGGGTCGCAGTTTGGCTGGCGCTGGCAGCAGCGCCAACAGCAGCTCAGTGCACGGACGCTTGAGCTCGGCGGCGGCATTTAGTCCCATATCATTGCCATCATCGTTGCAGAGCTCATTCGATGGCGACACCTCGGTGATGACTAACTTTTCCATGATGAGCACACTGCCGCCAGATTCGCCGCAGCAGTTGCAGCCGCCGCTACAGCAACAACAGCAGCAACAGCAACAACAGCAACAACAACAACAGCAGCAGCAGCAGCAGGCTCTGCAACAACAACAGCAGCAACAACAGCAGCAACAACAGCAGCAACAACAGCAGCAACAACAACAGCAGCAACAACAGCAACAGCAACATAAGCAACAGCACCAGCAGCAGCAGCAACAACAGGTGTTGCATCAACAGCCACAATCGCTTCCGGTCGCCCAGCAGATGGCAACGCCACAGGGCATTGTGCAGGTGCCGCAACCGGGCGGACATGTTAATCTCATTGCCGGGCAGAGCAATGCCGCTGTTAACATGAGCCTTAGCTCACTCAATGGCATGGGCATGAATGCAGGCGGTCAGCCGCCGCCATTCAGCATGCTTGAATATAATCTGTCACGTTTGGCCAGCCTCACCGAGAATATACCGGATAATATGAACGATGCCTTAAGCGTTGGCAGCTCGAATGCGGCTGCTGTCGTTGCGGCTAACGGCGCCAACGGTGGCCCCGGCGGCGGCGGTGGCAGTGGTGGTGGTGTTGTTGGGGGTGGCGGCGGTGGCGGCGGCGTTGGTGCTCCATCGCACCAGCATCAACAGGCGGTTATACCCGCCTCGGCAGTTACACCCACCCAGCCGATTACATTGGCCGACATTCTGTCGGGTGACCAACGTGCGCTTAACAATCTACAAGCTCTGGCCAAATTGGGACTCAATAACAATGGTGAGTACGGTCTTACTCTGGTAATGAATGCATTTCACTCCACAATCCCTTGCAGACCATTTCTTGAATGCCGACATAATATTAAATTATTCATATTCATATAGTATATATATATATATTATTAAACTGGCCAAATTTGAGATCAATTGAGATCAATTTGAGACGCTAAACAAATTCAAATTCAAATTCAAATTGAATTATTGCAAGGGTATTGAAATTTCTGTATTCCGATGATTGTTTTGCTCATTGATTTTGATTTTGTATTTTTATACTTTATATTGGATTTGTGCAATGTCCGACATTCTGTCTGTCCGTCCGTCTGTCCATCTGTATGAACGAAAATTAAAAATGTATGAAGAGAAAACATTTTTAAGATTTCTGAAAGTATTCAAATGCAAAATGGTTCAACATTTGTTGCATGAATTGGGGAAACCCCAGTTAAAACCCAATCATATAAAATGTAGTATGAATTAGTTACGCCCGCCCACCACACCCGCACATGCGAAATGGTTATTCACAAGATTTGGACGTTTCAAATTGACTTCTTAATCATAGTAATGGAGGACTCTGAATTGATTACATCGCAGTCGGTTATGCCCGACTGCAACGTTCTCTCTTTTTTTTATATTTTTCTTTTTTTATGTTTTCTTTTTTTTTTGACACCTTTTGAGTTTTTCTTTTTATGACAATCAAACACACAACCAACACCAATATACGATATCAACAACAACACCCAACAACTCGTCAAAAAAAAAAACACAAACACCTAACACCAACCAACCAACCCAACACCAACCAACCAACCCAACACCAACCAACCAACCCAACACCAACAATCAACACCATAGATGAGGATCACGATTTGTTGTCGTCGAACGGAAGCTCAACGTGCCTTGATTATATTTTAACAGATTTCTGCATGCCGGCAGCGACCTCGCCCAATCTGCAGACACTGAATCCGATAGTTGGCGGCGTTGAGGAGATGACCCTCAACAATTTTCATGCTGTCGCCCAGCCGGGCACCACCAGTGTTGTAACTGGCCGCAACAAGGCCACACCTATGCAGATCCGTTGCAAATTTGGATCGTTGGGCACGGCAAAGGGACAATTTAATTCGCCGCATGGCTTCTGTCTGGGCGTCGATGAGGAGATCATTGTCGCCGATACCAATAACCATCGCATTGAGGTCTTTGACAAAATGGGCGCACTCAAATTTCAGTTTGGCGTCGCTGGCAAGGAGGAGGGCCAACTGTGGTATCCACGCAAAGTGGCCGTCATGCACAACAATGGCAAATTCGTTGTCTGCGATCGCGGCAACGAGCGTTCGCGCATGCAGATCTTCTCCAAGTGCGGTCATTTTATGCGCAAAATTGCGATTAGGTGAGCAGCGGATTACCGGCAATCCTCCCCAGCATTTCAAATGCCTTATAAACAAATTGATGCTTTTGCAGATATATTGATATCGTTGCTGGCCTGGCTGTTACCGCCAAGGGTCACATTGTGGCCGTCGACAGCGTTTCGCCCACCGTGTTTGTCATCTCCGAGGAGGGTGAACTGGTGCGTTGGTTCGATTGCAGCGACTATATGCGTGAACCCTCCGATATTGCCATACGCGGTAAGTTTGCATCAATTTGCTTTGAATCGATTTGTATCATAATGAATTGTTATCCTATTTAAATTGCAGACAACGATTTTTATGTGTGCGACTTTAAGGGTCATTGTGTGGCAGTTTTTCAAGAGGACGGCACATTCCTCTATCGCATTGGCAACGAGAAGATCACCTGCTTCCCCAATGGCATCGACATATCGAATGCGGGCGATGTTCTCATCGGCGACTCGCACGGCAATCGCTTTCACGTCGCCTGCTATTCGCGCGAAGGCGCTCTTCAATCCGAGTTCGAGTGTCCCCATGTTAAGGTTAGTGCTTGTTGTTGTTCAACAAGTATACACATACATATATATTTGTTTTTGCTTGCCTGATTCAAACAATTCAAGAGTACCAAATATTTCTACTATTTTGCGTATTCTCTATTTGTATTGTGTATAGTATTTGTGTTGTGCATTATCCGTTTGAAGCATGTTATAGAGTATATATATATATATATATCAATATCCTTCCGTCTATCTGTCCGTATGAGCACACTTCAGTTCGGCACCCGTAAAGCTAGCGACTTGCAACTTGAAATATATATTCGTTTGTGTCCGCGTACAGACAAAGTGCTCAATTTGGAAGGCTAAATTGTAAAGGAAATCGATGAATTCACTTATCTGCTATAATTGTAGACTACAGTCATTAAATTTGGAAGTTATATCCTTCAGAAAAGCGACCAAAAAAATAGGTCCTATCCCAACTATTACAGAAGCCTATAGCTCCCGCTAGAGACACCAAGTTTGAAAGTATTATGCAAATGAACAAAAAAAAAAAGGATATTAAACAGGTCAGTGCAAGAATATGCGAGAATGCAGAGGTAAACATATCCGAACCCATAAAGTATATATATTCTTGATCGGCTTCAAAAGTCGAGTAGATTTCGAAGTCTTGTCTGTTTGTGCGTCTCGTCTAACAAGCCGATCGGAGAGACTATACAATCTGGAGACTTTAAATATAAACGTTCTCGTTAACCACTGGCAAATCAAGCTTATCTTTTAGCCATAATTGTGCACACTTTGCGAATAATAACGACATACCGATTCCAGCTGTGTTTCGATAGCATTTGAGACAGCGAGACAGCGAGACAGCTAGCTGGATACGCCAGTTTAATTCTATTCATGATATACAATTCTAATTCGTTTGTATCTTGTATGCAGGTCTCTCGATGCTGCGGCCTGAAAATTACCTCTGAGGGCTATGTGGTTACGTTGGCCAAAAACAATCATCATGTGCTCGTTTTGAACACCCTGTATGTTCACTGATTGCAAATCAAAGCGCGAAACAATCGTCCAGCTGTCGATATGAACAAATACAACTATAAATACTCGTCGGGAAAGATATACGGATGTCGTAGGCAGCAACAGAATCACCAGAATCAGCAGCAGCAGCAACAACAGCTACAACCACAACAACCACAACAACTACAATCAACAAGGAACAACAAGAGCAACAGCAACAATAAGAGCAAGAGCAACAAAAGCATCAGCATCAACATTATGGACATCGACATGCAGCAGGATAGCAACAATACATTTCGAGGTATACCGCCGCCTTTGATTTAAGAGGGCTTGCCAAAGGGGGGGTCTACTAACAAAACCATAACCGTTAAGAGAGCAAAAGCAAAAAAATGCAATGTGAGAAAAAGTAAAGGGCGAAACAAATCTCGAACACACACACATATTTAAGATGAAACAAAAAGAAAACACAAATTGAAACATAAAAACAAAAAACCATTTTATGCAAAAATGCTGTCATTGTAAAAGAGGCAATAGCAGAGCAGCAACATGCAACATGCAACAAGAAAATGCAAAAGCACTATTTTTGATCTCTCGTTTAAAAAAAAAAGAAAAAAGAAAAGAAAAAAAAAAAACGATTAGCGGTACTGAAATGAAAACCACAACAACAAACAAATCTATAACAAGCAACAAACATCTTTACTTAGTGTAAAAGCAAAATATAAAAAAAAAGAAAACGGAAAAATCCTTCACATATTTTTCAATACTTTTAAAAAAATGCTCTTAACTGTTTTTTTGTTTGTTTTTAAATTTGTAACTTTGTTCTTGTTAAACATTGTCATACAACATGAATCACTCAAACACATACATACACACACACACACACAAACACACAAACAAACACACACACACAAACAAACACACACATTCACTTTGCAATACATGAAAACTACATGTTACTTATTATCTACGTATAGACATATATATTGTTATATCGACCGATTAGCTTTTTTGTGCAAAACCCCCTTCCAGAATCTTTTTTCACAAAAACAAACGAAAAAACAAAAACAAAACGAAACACGCATATATTTAACATACTAAATCTATACACATATATATATATATATATATATATATATATACATGTATATATACATATGTGCGCTTTTTGTGCACATTTCCAAAAGTGGGCGAACAATTTTGTTGAGGCGTCGCAAAGGCAATAATTAACAACAAGACAACTCTAAAGTTATTTAAAACTAATATATATCTATATATATATATATATATATATTATATATATATTTTATTTTCGATTTATAAAAAAGGGACAAAGCAAAATACAAGAAGAGAACTTTTTACGTTTTTCCTTACTGCTGCGTATAGAAGGTGATATCTATTTATATGTATATGTGTATATTAAAATGTATTTAAAAATAATAACTTAAACATACATATATATTTGAAATCCTATGACTATATGACTTTGCCATATATACATATATATATATATGTATGTGTATATATATATATATATGTATGCACACAACTAAAACGAACAACAAAATCAAACATTATATATACATTCAGTACGTGTGTGTGTGTGTGCGCGTGTGTGCGTGTGTGTGCGTATGTGTGGATGTGCGTGTGTGTGTGCAATATGTTCTCATTGTCGCGTTGTGCGTGTGTAGTAATGATGTAAAAACATTACATACAAACTATATGTAAGCTAAAAAACCAAAATGCAAAACTAACATAAAAAACAAACAAACAAACAAAAAAAAAACCAACAAACAAACAAACAAAAGCAAACGCAAATGCAACATGTTTGCTATGCATTAGGCCAACCAACTGAGAAAAAAAAACAAAAAACAAAAATGATGAAAAAATCAATACTAATTATAAAAAAGAAGAAGAAGAAGAAGAAGATACAAAAAACATAAGAAAAACCAAACAAATACTATTGTTAAGTTCTATATATATATTTACAATGTTAAAACGATATTCCTTTTGCTTATATACATACAAAACAAACATATACATGCGTGTGCATATGCCCACATCCATACACATACACAAACACATATACATTATATACAATATAATATATAGATGTGTATGTAAGATATATATATATATATATATATATATAGCACATATTGGGGCATGTGCCATTTCTTTCCCGTTGTAATACAATATATAAGGCTGGTTTACTCCCAAGACATTATTATTTTTTAAAATAACATATATAACATACATACTATTATTATTATTATTATTATTATTACTATTATTATTACTACTATTAGTTATGTGAATATTATGACTTTGTTGTTCTTTGAATTTTGATCATGTAAATGGCAATTTAGATATATTTTACTATGTTCTAAGTGAAAAGATGTACATTTGAAAAGAGCAGAGCAACTTATTTTTTATAGGCTGTAAAAAACATTTTATTATATACAAACACACAACACACTCACGCATACAAACACACACACATATATATATATATGTATATATATAATTTGTAATCATACACAAGTATCGTACGTACAGAAATTGATTTTGTATATTGTGTATTGTGACTAGTTAAATGAGGCGACCTTAATGTTTTTTATGTTTGTTTAATTATTTATATTTTTGTTTTGTATCAAAGACTTTGGTTAATTAATTCGTTTAACGGCGTTAAAATTTAATGTGTTTCAACTGAATAACTGTTTTATCTTGTCATTTATTTAACTCTAGTAAAAAGTGCATATAATGTAAAATATATACATATATACATATATATACATATGTATATATATATGTAAAACAACAACAACAACAACAACAAGAATAAGCAATTACAAAAACAAGATGCAAAATTGAATAAAATGTTTTTTTTGAATTGATATTTGAAATTGTCAAAGCAAAATCGGCTAAACACAAAAGCAGATTACAAAATTAATCCTTATTTGATATATATATATATATTTTATTTGATTTTTGATTTTTGTTATACTTTTTGCGGGAATTGAATTTGAATTTAAACAATTTGTTGATACTACGTGTGAGGCTACTCTTTACATTATCTGTTTTACCTATGTAAACCATCAAGAACTATATAGCTATAACTACACCTATTCACATAAGTTTTGAAAACGCTTTTAATTGTCTTATGATAAATATTATTTTGTTTTTACTATCTACTATTTGATATCTTCCCATAATAATAATATGGTTCATGAATTTGTATATATATCTGAAGAAACTGGAAACCTTCTCCCAAAAGTTGTTGTCGACGAAATGAAAGAGAAAAAACGAAAAAGAAAAGAAAAGAAGAAGAAAATGCAATTTTTGTGAACAATTTGGCTGTTGAAATATAATTTTAATTTACATATATATATATATAAATACATTTTTGTTTACTATTTAATTAAGCGTAATTACATCATGTTATATTGTATACAATTATTTGTATGGCTAAATCGAGCCAAAAGGCGTCCACCCACAACCACCCCCAAAATATGAAAACTATTGTGCTCAGAGAATTTACTTAGATTTCTTATGTTCAAGAGTTGTTTTCTCATTTGTTGTCTACAAAACTACAAAAATAAATAAAACAAAAAACAAAACAAACAAAAAACAAAAAACAAAACAAAACAAAACAAAACAAAACAAACAAACAAAACAAACTAATAAACAAGTATTAAGAAAAACTACAAAAACATCGCAAATACAACAACCAATGTGAAATATGCCAAATTTGTGTTATTTTTCTTATTTGCGCCTTACGTAATCAACAAAAATTTCTGTGAGAAAAAAAAAAAACTCTTAAACTGTTATAAACGTTTTTGAAAAATTGTCAACAACAAAAAATCGTACTTTAAAAGCGACCTTTTTACACTTTGTTTCTAGTTATATTACAAAAAGCCTTAACAAAAAAAAAAAAAAAAAAAAAGAAATTGTAATTCCACACGCTTTTATTTATAACATTTACATATTGTTTTTTTTTTTTTTGGTTTATTTTAGTTCAAAGAAACAAACAGCAAAAAAAAAATGTATTTTTGTTTGAAACAAAATTGAAATTTTTTTGTTAGATTTAGTTTCATAAACAAAACAAACAAAACGAAATGAAAGAAAATCCAATACAAATGATATTAAGTAAACGAAAACTTGATTTTTATGCAATGCGTTTAAAACTTTTCCATACTAAAGACGATTGAAAAAAAAGAAAAACAAACAAAAATTGCAAAGTGAAACAAAAACAAATTATAAATAATATTAACTAATCGATTTCCTATTGCATACAAATTTATGAAAAAATGTGCTTAAGTTTAAATCAAATTTACAATTTAGTTGAGATTATGAACTACAACTTTTTACATAACAGTTATATATATAATATATACAGTGAGAGACACCTTATTTGGCACAAAAGTAAAAAAAAGTGGGCAACATTTTTACATAATCCTGCCTAGCAGGTGGGGAAACCCCAGTTTATTGGGGTCATATATTCAACTAGGTGGTTAATATATGTACCTACCATCGGCCTTTGGAATTTTTGAAAAATAATTAATAATTAGTTTATGGCAGGCAATTACTTTTTTTCTTTGACATTGTTTCAAATAAGGTGTCTCTCACTGTATATATATATATATATATATATATATATATATATATGCCTGTATATGTATATGTATAACGTTTAGCTAAAATATATACAACCATATATAAGTTAAGCCAATGGCAAAGGCGGCAGGGTTGGTCGGCCATTGGGCGTGGCACTGGACACGATACACTAATCTAAACTAATCTAATCAAATCATCGGATTCTACTACGCTACTACACAAAACACCAGATGCAAACATTATTGAGCCAGAGCAACTAGTCAGCAGCGCTTACGTCACGCATGACACGATTACGTTTGTACGCTTACGTTTGGCGTAACGCAGAAACGACATCGAAAAGATCACGTTAAATTTGAACTAAAGCAAACAATTTTTGGTGAACTCGATACAAAAATGAAGCATCACTTACCATAACGTAACGCAACGTAACGAAACGTAAGACGCTTACGCTAAGCGTAAGCCATACACAATGGCAATGTGGCGTAGAACACATTATTATTGAACTTGATCTTGATTGCGACATGACAACGAAATCTCCGGTTACCAAAACCGTAACGAAACGTAATGTATTGTAACCATGCAACGTCACGCCCCAATTTAGCCAACCCAGCCCACACGTGCCAATATCGTTTTTGAGGCCGTTCTAAGCTACAAACAAACAAAAAAAAGAAAAAGAAGCAAAAAAACAAAAAGAAAACGGAACTAAGAAAAGGCATATTATTATTATATTATTATTTAATAACTACAAAAAAAAAAACGAAATACAAAAAAACAACAACAACAACAACAACATTAATTGCTATTGAATGTGTACAATGTGAGCAGAGTGAACGCTTTCCACCTATCATTTATTTATTATTCTTGAATGTTCTCTTGTGTTATATGTATATTTTGCGTTAGTTTACAAAATCGTACTAACTATGTTTATATACATTCTATATAGAACACACACACACACACATACACACACTCAGTCTCTTAGTCACGTTATTCTAATGATTGTACCTTGTATTAGACACTGAATCGGCATAAATCATACACCAAAAAGTAAATGTAACAACTTGAATAGATGGAATATATATATATATATATACATATATATATATATGTATAGAATAAAAGAACACAAAAATCACGTATAATGCATATTTGATGAACATTTGAAGATGCTGCCAAAGAACTTTATTATTTTTATTCGATTTATTTATTTTTTTTGTAATTATATACAATGAAAATGAAATGAAATGAAATAAACAACAATTATGATGGTATACCTATATATTAAATACAACTATTATGTATTCATTTTGTTTATATATATTATAATAATAATAATAATAGCGAACTACTAATAACAATAATAAAAGAAAAGCGAGATGGAAAATTGAATTGAAAGTGAATTGTGAGAAAAGTCATTTGCTCAGCAAAGCAAAAATGAATAATTGGTAGCAGCAACTACATACGTACGTGCATACATACACATACACACACACACACACACACACACATATAAATGTACCAACTTACACAAGTGCAACTACATACGTACGTGCATACATACACACACACACACACACACACATATAAATGTACCAACTTTCACAAGTACTAACATACAATACACTAACTAATCCACTACTAACGGTTACAAATGGTAACGGTAAACGATAAGCGATAAACGATAAACGATAACAACAATTTTGCAATCAATGGACGCAGCGTTTGCATTTCCTTCCCATTGAATTCGTTAATAATATTGTTCCTCGATGCGATGCTTACAAATGAAAAACCAAAAACAAAGATAATGATAATGATAAACCGATAAACAGATAACAGCAAAAACAAAAAAAGGAAACAATCGAAATTGAAGTTTCAATAATGTTGAGATAGATGATTGAAAGAGCATATAAACACTATACATATACGATATACATATTGAATCAGGAGTATATAGTATATACAAAAACGAGATATATACACATGCATATATACACCTATATATATATATATATGTATATATATATATATAGTAAATAAGTATGATAAGTCGCACCGACGCCAGCTCGGTCATGCAAATGAAGTCAGGTTACACTACGCAGCAAGGCGTGGTGTAGTTTAGTTTAGTCAACTAATATACACTAACATACACACACACACACACACACACACACATATACACCATAAAATGCCTGTGTACACCTTGAAAACATTTTAAATATTCTCTCCATTTACACCACTCAAATACTACCACCCACCACCCCTGCCCCAAAAACCTTTGCCTAGCTGCATGTTTCATTTCTGTAGAGATTCTTGTATCATATTGTGCATTTAGTTCAATTTATTTATCGACAACAAACGATGTCAGACAAATGATGTAAAACAAAAACCAAACGCTTTATACATCAAATTATTTTAATATAAATATATATTAAAAATAATATTGATAAAAACAAAAACAAAAACAAAAAACATATATCTATATATACATATACAACATATACAAAATATTATGTATTTTATTTGAAATTTTTAAATGTATTAGCAAAACAAAATAAAAACAAAAAACAAAACAAACAAATCGAAAAGAAAAGAAAAAGTTGAAATTCTACTCTTAACAAAAAACACAAAAAAAGAAAAATAACAAATAAAAAATAAAAAATAAATTAAATATAGCAGACGAAACACACACAGTTCGGCAAGAGCTGAATTCGTGGGCGTGGCATTGAATTGACTAACGATGATAACAAATGATATATACATATACACTTAATCTATATACATACATCTATATATAGATATATATATATATATATATATATATGGTATATGTATATATATACATAAATATGGAAAGTATACATAATTATATTGTATGTATGTGCTACAATAATGAGCAAAAGAAAAACAATCTAGTGTACGTCAATTTTTTGATGATATTTTTCGCCTTATTATAGACAAAAAAACAAAACAAAAAAAAAAAGAAAACCAAAAAAAAAAAACCTATAAAATACAAAAATTA